>CM068367.1:1202935443-1203377943 GCA_034769895.1 Magicicada septendecula
TTACTCTTGTTAAATCATAAAATGTTTCAGGTAAACTACCCCTTTCTCTTAACCGATCTTCTCCAAAATCAATAGACCTTCCGTCCTCTACAATTCAGGGAAGCATGCAAAAAATATTTGATTCTGTTTGAATGTGCGGCAGTTATCGTTCGTCATGGAAACATTTCTCTTGGTACAACATAAAATATAGCAGGTAAACTACCCCTTTCCCTTAACCGATCTTCACCAAAATCAATAGACCTTGAGCTCTCTGCAACTCAGGAAAGAGTGCAAAAAATTATTTGATTCTCATTGAATTTTCGGCAGTTATCGTTCGTCATAAAAAAATTACCCTTTTTAAAACATAAAACGTTGCTGATAAACTACCCCTTTCCCTTAACCGACCTTCAAAAAAATCAACAAACCTTGAGTTCTCTTTAGTTCAAAAAGGTATGCAAAAACCTAGTTGATTCTGTATGAATTTACGGCAGTTATCGTTCGTCATATAAAAAATTACCCTGGTTAAAACATAAAATGTTGCTGGTAAACTACCCCTTTCCCTTAACCGATCTTCACCAACACCAATAGGTATTGAGAACTCTACAATACAGGACTTTATGCAAAACATCATTAGATTCTGTTTGAATTTGCGGCTGTTATCATTTACCATAGAAAAAATTACCCTTGATAAAAAACCGTTGCCGGTAAACTACCCCTTTACCTTAACCGATCTTCACCAAAAACGATAGGTCTTGAGAACTCTACAATTCAGAGCTGTATGCAAAATATTATATGATTTTCTTTGAATTTGCGGGTGTTATCGTTTGCCATACAAAATACCCTTGATAAAACAAAAAACGTGGCTGGTAAACTACCCCTTTCCCTTAACCGATCTTCACCAAAATAAAAGGTCTTGAGAACTCTAAAATTCAGGGCAGTATGCAAAATTTTATTTGATTATGTTTGAATTTGCGGCTGTTATCGTTTGCCATAAAAAATACCCTTGTTAAAACATAAAACGTTGCAGGTAAACTACCCCTTCCCCATAACCGATCTTTACCAAAATCAATAGATCTTGCGAACTCTACAATTTAGGGCTGTATGCGAAATATTATTTGATTCTGTTTGAATTTGCGGCTGTTATCGTTTGCCAAACAAACAAAATTACCCTTGATAAAAAAAAACCGTTGCAGGTAAACTACCCCTTTCCCTCAACCGATCTTCACCAAAAACAATAGGTCGCGAGTACTCTACAAATCAGAGCTGTATACAAAAAATTATTTGATTCTGTTTGAATTTGCGGCTGTTATCGTTTGCCATAGAAAAAAAATCTACAGACACACACACACACAGACACACACACACACACACACACTTTTCGAAAAACGACTTTTTTTCATGTTTTGAGTGTTGTACAATCAGAATCTGCAATAATCTCGAACACGATTTTTTTTGCCATCACCATACTTCCATTTCCTTAAGGAACATGGAAGTAAATATCGGTATGGAGAACCATACATGACTTCCATATTCTAAGATTTATATTTAAAATCATTTTCGAAATGAAATATTACCATTGAAACTACTTCTTTCTACTTACTGCTTCAGCCTTAACCACAGTACTGTGGTCACTAACGTATACCACCTCACGTTATCGCACTCGAGTTTCACTGATGATGGAAGTCGATGGCATTGCCGAAACGTCTGGTTTTGTAGAAAACATTGGACTACGGCCAAATATTCCGGGAAGGAATTTTAACAAAAACTACTTCTTTGTTGCCGATAACGTTGTACACATATATATAAAAAATATGCATAAAATTAATGGCTTGTATAAGTTAATGATTGATCTCCATTAAGTAGTGCTCAAGTTTCCAAAGTTTTAATATTATGATGTCCATAATTAAAACATCAGAGCAGGTTTAGTGTGAATGAGGGTACACTGTGGACAAAAATTTTCAACATTTCCTATTGAGTGTTGCATAGAGTAAAGCTGCGAATCTACAGTGTATGTTTCACAGAACAAACACGCGAAAAAGAAGGAGCGCTCCGAAGTCACTCATGGACCCTCAGCAACTTGCAGAGGGTTGATTCCCTAAAGACGAAAAGTCTGTCTATGAATCGTTCCTCTGTAAACACGTGCAGTTACACTGCCCAGCGATCCACAGGAAGCAAATTGATGTCCATTTTTTGGCTTGCACGCGTTATGTTGGTGTGGGTTTCGGCACTTTCCATTTAAAAAGCGTGCAAATGTAAGAAAAAAACATGAGTGAGGCCAGAAATAACGTGAATTGTGTGTGTGTGTGTGTGTGTGTGTGTGTGTGTGTGTGTGTGTGTGTGTGTGTGTGTGTGTGTGTGTGTGTGTGTGACCTGCCTTTTTATTGCTGTAGGCATAATAATAAAATGGAAACGTAAACATTACATAACTGAGATATGCTTACCTGCCACGAACGATATATTATTTTATACATGGAGGAGTTCAGTGACATACACACGTACAGAAAAATTATATATATAAAGATATTAACTCATACATAATTTACATTAAAATGAAAAAGTTATAATTTTATTCCCTGGGAACAAAATTATTTTATTTTTAACAATTACCTTTGTTTGAAAAAGTTTAAATGAATTTTCAAGTACTTTACTGTTGTTAAAACGTAAAAGGTTGCAGGTAAACTACCCCTTCCCCATAACCGATCTTCACCAAAATCAAAAGTCCTTGAGGTCTCTACAATTCAGGGATGTATGCAAAACATTATTTGATTCTGTTTGAATTTGCGGCTGTTATCATTTGCCATAGAAAATACGCTTGATAAAAAAACGTTGCTGGTAAACTACCCCTTCCCCTTAACCGATCTTCACCAAAAACAATAGGTCTTGAGTACTCTACAAATCAGGGCTGTATGCAAAACATTATTTGATTCTGTTTGAATTTGCGGCTGTTATCGTTTGCCATAGAAAATACCCTTGATAAAACAAAAAACATGGCTGGTAAACTACCCCTTTCCCTTAAACGATCTTCACCAAAAACAATAGGTCTTTAGTACTCAAGAAATCAGGGCTGTATGCAAAAACTTATTTGATTCCGTTTGAATTTGCGGTTGTTATCGTTTACTATAGAAAAAAATTACCCTTGATAAAAAACCGGTTCAGGTAAACTACCCCTTTCCCTTAACCGGTCTTCACCAAAAACGACATGTCTTAGCTACTCTACAATTCAGGCCTGTATGCAAAGAATTATTTGATTTAGTTTGAATTTGCGGCTGTTATCGTTTGCCATAAAAAACACCCTTGATAAAACATAAAACGTTGCTGGTAAACTACCCTATTCCATTAACCGATCTTCACCAAAAACAATAGGTCTTGAGAACTCTACAATTCAGGGCTGTATGCAAAACATTAGTTGATTCTTTTTGAATTTACGGCAGTTATCGTTCATCATAGAAAAAATACCCTTGTTAAAACATAAAACGTTGCAGGTAAACTACCCCTTTCCCTTAACCGATCTTCAACAAAATCAACAGACCTTGAGTTCTGTATAATTCAAAAAGGTATGCAGAAGAGTAGTTCATTCTGTTTTAATGTACGGCAGTTATCGTTCGTCAAAAAAAAAATTACCCTTGAGAAAACATAAAATGTTGCTGGTAAACAACCCTATTCCCTTAACCGATCTTCACCAAAACCAACAGGTCTTGAGAACTGTACATTTCAGGGCTGTATGCAAAATATTATAT
The DNA here is from genome assembly GCA_034769895.1 of Magicicada septendecula. Classification (NCBI taxonomy): domain Eukaryota; kingdom Metazoa; phylum Arthropoda; class Insecta; order Hemiptera; family Cicadidae; genus Magicicada; species Magicicada septendecula. Next base: position 1,202,939,160 of record CM068367.1, read on the forward strand.
GATTCTGTTTGAATTTGCGGCTGTTATCATTTGCCATATAAAATACCCTTGATAAAACAAAAAACGTGTCAGGTAAACTACCCCTTTCCCTTAACCGATCTTCACCAAAAACAATAGGTCTTTAGTACTCAACAAAACAGGGCTTTATGCAAAAACATATTTGATTCTGTTTGAATTTGCGGCTCTTATCGTTTGTCATAGAAAATACCCTTATAAAACATAAAACGTTGCAGGTAAACTACCCCTTTACCTTAAACGATCTTCACCAACACCAATAGGTATTGAGAACTCTACAATACAGGGCTGTATGCAAAAAATCATTTGATTCTGTTTGAATTTGTGGCTGTTATCGTTTACCATAGAAAAAAATTACCCTTGATAAAAAACCGTTGCAGGTAAACTACCCCTTTCCCTTAAGCGATCTTCACCAAAAACAAAAGGCCTTGAGAACTCTACAATTCAGGGCAGTATGCAAGACATTATTTGATTATGTTTGAATTTGCGGCTGTTATCGTTTGCCATAGAAAATACCCTTGTTATAACATAAAACGTTGCAGGTAAACTACCCCTTTCCCTTAACCGATCTTTACCAAAATGAACAAATCTTGAGAGCTCTACAATTCAGGGCTGTATGCGAAATATTATTTGATTCTGTTTGAATTTGCGGCTGTTATCGTTTACCAAACAAACAAAATTACCCTTGATAAAAAAAAACCGTTGCAGGTAAACTACCCCTTTCCCTCAATCGATCTTCACCAAAAACAATAGGTCGCGAGTACTCTATAAATCAGGGCTGTGTGCAAAAAATTATTTGATTCTGTTTGAATTTGCGGCAGTTATCGTTTGCCATAGAAAAAAATCTACAGACACACACACAGACACTTTTCGGAAAACGACTTTTACTTCCATATTCCTTAAGGAATGGAAGTATGGTGATGGCAAAAAAAATCGTGTTCGAGATTATTGCAGATTCTGATTCTACTACACTCAAAACATGAAAAAAAGTCGTTTTCCGAAAAGTGTCTGTGTGTGTGTCTGTCTGTCTGTCTGTGTGTCTATAGATTTTTTTCCTATGGCAAACGATAACTGCCGCAAATTCAAACAGAATCAAATAATTTTTTGCATACAGCCCTTTTTTGTAGAGGACTCGCGACCTATTGTTTTTGGTGAAGATCGGTTGAGGTAAAGGGGTAGTTTACCTGCAACGGTTTTTTTTTATCAAGGGAAATTTTTTTTTTTGGCAAACGATAACAGCCGCAAATTCAAACAGAATCAAATAATGTTTCGCATACAGCCCTGAATTGTAGAGTTCTCAAGACCTATTGTTTTTGGTGAAGATCGGTTAAGGGGAAGGGGTAGTTTACCTGTAACGTTTTATGTTTTAACAAGGGTATTTCCTATGGCAAACGATAACAGCCGCAAATTCAAACAGAATCAAAAGATTATTTGCATATAGCCCTGTATTGTAGAGTTCTCAATACCTATTGGTGTTGGTGAAGATCGGTTAAGGAAAAGGGGTAGTTTACCAGCAACATTTTATGTTTTAACAAGGGTAATTTTTTATATGACGAACGGTAACTGCCGTAAATTCAAACAGAATCAACTAGGTTTTTGCATACCTTTTTGAACTAAAGAGAACTCATGGTCTGTTGATTTTGTTGAAGATTGGTTAAGGGAAGGGGTAGTTTATCAGCAACGTTTTATGTTTTAAAAAGGGTAATTTTTTTATGACGAACGATAACTGCCGAAAATTCAATGAGAATCAAATAATTTTTTGCACCCCCTGAGTTGCAGAGAGCTCAAGGTCTATTGATTTTGGTGAAGATCGGTTAAGGGAAAGGGGTAGTTTACCTGCAACATTTTATGTTGTAACAAGAGAAATGTTTCAATGACGAACGATAACTGCCGCACATTCAAACAGAATCAAATATTTTTTTGCATGCTTCGCTGAATTGTAGAGGACGGAAGGTCTGTTGATTTTGGAGAAGATCGGTTAAGAGAAAGGGGTAGTTTAGTAGTTTACCTGAAACATTTTATGATTTAACAAGAGTAAAGTACTTAATTTTTATAAATAAAGTATCCTGATAAGAAGCTCATAGTAATCCACTGTAGAAACGTAGATGAAATATCTATAATTGAAGAAGTTAGGTGAACGGGGTGGCGGTAATTTTCTATTATTAAAAATTATAGTTGAAGGTGGAGGGGAGAATTTTTTATATGTGTACTACGTTATCGGCAACAAAGAAGTAGTTTTTTGTTAAAATTCCTTCCCGGGCTCTTTAGCCGTAGTCCAATGTTTTCTGCAAAACCAGACTTTTCGGCAGTGCCATCGACTGCCATCATCGGTGAAAATCGAGTGCGAAAACGTGAGGTGGTATACGTTAGTGACCACAGTACTGTGGTTAATGCTGAAGCAATAAGTAGAAAGACGTAGTTTCTATGGAAATATTTCATTTCGAATATGATTTTAAATATTAATCTTAGAACATGGAAGTCATGTATGGTTCTCCATACCGATATTTCATAATAATTTCATTGTGAATGACATGCTAATGATATGTCAAATATATTGTATATTTTGCTGTTATTTTAGACCTAATAATTTCATGTTCGGGATTACCTTTGGAGTTCACTATTCAAGATCAACGAGCATCACAAGTGTTTTCGGTAGCATGTGGGAAATTCTTGGATTTCCCTGGATTACAGGTTCCAAATGTTTGGAACACAAATGGCACAGGAATTCAGAATGATGAATTCTGTGAAGTATCGGCAACGGCAAAAAAAGTGGATCCAGAAGAAAAAAACACTTGACTTTTACGTCTAACTTAGCTTACGTTTTTCAAAATAAGTTTTCTAGACATCGGAATGTTTCGGATACTTATCATAACAAACACAGAATACCTTGCGAATCACAAAGAGTGCTTACCGTCATCAGCTGTACACAATGGACACGCCTCATTACGGAACATACAAGAATAGCAGCGCTCATGCCCGCAAGTGTCAATTAGCTTCCTCTTCTTGCCTTTGTCGAATGGCATGTTGCAACTGGGACAAGTGTCGTTTGTTGAATCAGACTCAAGGAGCTTGCGGATCGCTGCGAGATCTGAAAGAAAATTACATGCTTATAAGAATATTATTCCACGAGTATTAGACGACAAAAGTTAAGTTTACAACTGTGAACATCATGCTACTTTCACTAATACTAGTGCTCTATAGTAACTGCTAAACACTTTACTAATACGAATTGTTACTGGCTTATTATTATTAGGCCTAATATTACGAGTGAGACACTGTTTCTATATAAAATTGATTTTTGACTCCAGTCACGCTTCCATGATGTATCCAGTCTTTTGTGATGACTGAATTTGGGGAAAAATGTGATTTAGATATTGTAGTTTAATCTATTTAAGACTACACTTCGGCGCTTGCTAACAACCGAATGCGGTAAACACCTGAAGAACTCTGAATTGAAAATATTATTTTTTGCATAAAGTATGAGAAAAATAAATAAACAAGAATTTTACCTCTAATTATTAGTTCATTTTGAAAAGTGGCCTTCTTTATTCATTTTTATGTTGTAAAGAAAGTCAATCAAAAGTCGTTATCTGTTTTACAGTGAAAATCAACGTTGTTTTACAGCTAAGAACAAAGTAGTGTAAGAAAAAAAAATGATCTCAAGGACTTGTTTGTATAACATTTTTGTACGATAAATTTAAATTATGTACAGTTCACTCTTTGGAATGTCGATGAAGGCATAAATTTTAATTGTAAAATTGGGCAGTATCGCAACAGTACCGCTTCAACAAATTATTTTAAACTGCCGTATTTAACGACAGATATTCACACGGAATTCTGAATAAGAGAATTATCTTGAGTACGTTGTTCCAACTTCCACAGTTCATGTGTGTAGGCATCTTTCAGACGGTTCGACTACGACGCAAATTTGTAATTTGTGATATGTAATATAACAGTTATATTTATTGTAATAGATAAATATATGAACTCATTGTATTTGTAAATTTAAAACAATGGCTATACATAAATACGAAGCTTGTGCTTACTACAATTTTACATAGTTATGTTTGTTTTTCAGTACAGACCCAAATTGTTTGTTAATTATTTTACGTCTGTAATATTAAAGTACTACATGACTGCATTACTGTAGTAGCCTACATACCACGGAATTGTTTATATGAAGGTAAGAAAGTATTTTTCTCTTCATAATTGGAGAATTCAGTTTGAAGTTATCTCTGGTGGTAATATTGTTACAAATGTAATAAATGTGAATGTCAGAATTACACAGTCATTTTAAGTCTCTAACATTTAATTCAAAAATAGAAATCTGAAAATTTTTAAAATTTTAGTTGCGATTAAAGACAAATGTAAAAGTAAACAAGAAAAATTTAATACAGATTATCCTTAAATCGCTACGACAGCAGACACATTGACATTTACGACTAGACACTTCTGAGAACAGTTATCACATGTAACACTGAATATTTGTATGACGATAAAAGCACTGAATTAAGAAATCATCAGATCATTTCGACAGCAGACGTAAACAACATGTTTGTGTAACATGTAGCATGTCAAGCATTTTGCAGCAGAAACTGTGGAGCCACAAAGAATTCTGGCGACTAGATAGCACGCATGAGAAATGTGAAACGCTGGTCATACTTCGATTTGACACATTCAGCACTCTGCTGTCTGTAACCAGACTGTACAATAATAGCGCTCCAAGTATAAACAACAGAGTAAATCTAAAACCACTTATCTCATACTTAAGCCGAGTCTTTCACTTGGTGAAATACCGTCTCCCACATTGGTATTTTTCTTAGAATTTGTTCTTATACTTTATTCTAAACTGTTCATATAATATTGCCAAAGAATCTAAAACAACTGAAAAACATATTTTCATCATTTCTAAATCATTAAATAATACGACACAAGCACCAACTGAAGGTCTTTGAATGCTTAACAGACGCCCCACTCTCTTCCACCGTCCTGATTACGTTGTAAGTGTAGTACGAAGTACATGCACATTACAGTAATCTTTGTCGACCATCCATTTGTGAAAACTGGATATTTAGCAGTCGTTATATACCAGACGCAGCACAACAACGTCCGAGATGTACTGGTTTGTCTATACGGCGCAAAAAGCGCCATGTTGTTCACGGCGTGCCGTCTGAAAGGGGCCTAACTGCACCTTGACGCCCCTGACGACCTACAATTCCATACAACCTGAACAGAAGTCGTCCTTTGTTGCAAAACTTGTTACGCCTGCTGTTCTTTTGTTCTCATTTGGTTTCACCGTGATGTTAAAAGTTAATTTTGTTGATAATTACCGCTTAAATATCACTAGCCGAACTAATACGCATACAAAAAATATGTTTCTACAAACAAAGGAAATAAGAAATGCTGACTCAAACGACAAACACCAATTGAGAAACTTCAAGAACTGCAACACCATACAAAACATCAAATACCAAGGACTATTTATTTCCCATTACAATATTTACTATTTTGTATTCCAGACAAATAGTTACAGTTGATTTTGTGTCGCCAGACAAATGTCGTAATTAAAAATCTTTTAACCACTTTCATGTTAAGTTAAATGATATTAAAAGATAGTATTATCTTTAATATTACTAATACAAAGTAAGAGACACAATATTTACTAAGGCTGATAGAAACTAAATGAATAAAGAGGTAAACTTCAATTACTGTCAAATATATGAAATAAATTTTAAACTTCCTTAAGATGCGGATAATATTTTGACGGAACAGTTACCACTTGAACTCGCACTTAATTCTAAGTCAGTTTCCATATCTGAGGTGAAGAGTAAACGAGTTTGATGGTACATTTTTTTCCTTAAAATTTCATACTTCAGTACACATTTTACGCAACTTGCCGAAAGGGACGTCATTTTACTACTACTGGTCACAATGGTATAACGTAGGAATTAGCAGCTGTATTTTTACCATACTTTTATGTCCAACAATCAGCTGGCAGTCAAGCAGTTTACAAAGAAATTAGTGACGTAATTACTTAAAAAGAGGTTTGCGATTTGTCACGCTTTTAATCTTGACAACTTCAGTCTCATCTTTAACATTGTTAACACAAACTAAAAGACACAATATTTACATACTGATAGAAACTAGATACTTAAAAAAAAGACAAAACTTCAATTACTACCAAAACGACCGTTTAGTGTGATTGTAACAGTACAGAAGTTGAACCGTTAAACAACTCAGCAAACTGTCTCAGTCGGAGGCTGCTTAAAATGGAAACGTGTATACAGAATGTGTTCAGTAAAGTACGCAATGACACCGCAGATACTGGTGTAGATCCTTCAACGAGACTATGTACTTTATACACATCTCAGAACGTTATTTAAAAGACAGGTCGTCTCGTCTCACTTTAATAGACGTTTCCCAAGACAGCATAATACAGGCTACCTAAAAGAATGACAAAACTGAAATTACATAAACTTATCAGCAGAAATGAAAATAATCTGAAGAATGTCTTCAGAGCACTTGATTCACCGGCTAAGAGTATGGGGATTGTTATAAATGAAAATAAAACAAAGTTTATGGCTGTGAGAAGCAATAATGATAATATTTTAATAGATGGCTATATTATATGAAAGAGGCTTCGTATATCTGGGGACATATGTCGATGCTGAGAATAACTGCCCAAAAGAAATTGAAAGAAGAATTCTAGCTGCTAATAGAAGTTATTACGGGCTGAATAAACATTTTAAATCGAGACTATTAACCACAGAAACTAAAGCCACGCTTTACAAGACATTGGTAAGGCCTGTATTGGCATATGGCTGTGAGTGCTGGGTACTCAAGAAAACTGATGAACAGAGGCTGGCTGTGTTTAAAAGGAAGATACTGAGAAGGACTTATGGGCCAATTCAACAGGACGGAGTCTGATGAAAGAGAAATAATAATGAATTATGTGCTAAGTACAATAACATTACAGTTGTCCGATGCCAAAATTAATAGATTAAGATGGGCAGGACACGTTCAGAGAATGGAAGACTGAAGAACAGATGGTTGAACCAGGTCGGCAGTGATGCGAGGAAGCTGGGCGCAGTGAATTGAGGACAGGAATAAGTGGAGGCAATTTCTTTTCGAGGCCAAGGCTGTATCTGGACAATTGTATATTAACAAGTGTATTGCACGGCAGCCTTACGTGCAGATCGATCTTCGATAGATTTTTCTCTGATTCAGAACGTAGACAAAAAGTTACAATAAAAAATTGGAAACTCTCACTCGCTTTTTGAGGGTTTGAAAAAAATCGTATGAATGTTTCACTTGCGAAGCTTGTGTACATTAGAAAAGACAGATTTTGTAAAAAAAAATTTAACGTAAGGTCTGTAATACAAAAAAAAGATGCTCTTTATGTTTCATTGGTTTGAAGATATACCACGAAAAAGAGTGAAAAACTTCATAAGCATGTCCACACTACTGCTTGATACCTTGATGTATATTGTTGTTTCTGTTTGTCCTGTCTTAGATCCATGTGGTTTATCGCTTTAAGTGAACATTTATTTAGTCAGTGTCGCAGCGGAGGGCTGTTTTTGGAGTTAACCCCTCCCCCCAAAGGTGTGAAGACAAAAGGAAATCCCAAAAACTGAAAAAATGTGTTGGTAAATAATTTAATCTTATAAGTCAAATTAAATAACTGAGGTAAAAATAGTTACTTGAGTACGATATTGGTTCGTGTAAACATTGCTAGCTGTCTGCTGGTTGAGGACAGTTAAAATGTTTATCCAAATGTTGTAGGTTATGTCCACTTGTCGAGCAGGAAACAGACAGCCTTCCAATGTTTATTCAACCCGCAGTGTATCCAACTAAGTTTACGATATTTATAGTGCAGTAACTTATTCCACAGCAACTTAAAAAGTTTCTGTACTAAACAGTTTTTGCTGGCTAATCGAACCTCACACAGTTGCGCCTAGTGTTATACTCATTTTTCCATCCGAATTTAATAATTTTTCGTATTTTTTAACGTACTGGTTTATTACCATTACGAAAAGTGTCCGTTATTCCGTACAATGTGACGAACGGGGCCAATTCTGATCTGATGTGTGTGACAACTTGCGGCCAATTGCACCTCCGCAGCACTATTTTGAAATGTTTGTTTTTGACGACCTGTAGTGAAAACATCTGATTCGGGTCTATGAAAAAACTAATAGCCGATTTAATGCCATCTGCTGCAAATTTTTGCAGACATATACTCAGTAGGACAAAGTTTAAAAAAAATTCGTACAAAACATCTAACTCTACCAGTGCTGCAGAAGAAGGGAGGAAAATTGTGACAGTTTTCTGGTGTCGTTTGTCTTATTTGTATTGTAATTTAAGACGTCGTTTTAATTGTTTCATTACTTTGTTAATTTTTATATAGGCCTCCTATCTATTAATGTGATCCTTACATAATCTTGACTACAACAAAATAAACAGTTCTGTTTCTTTTATTTTTTTTTTGAGTTTCATTCACGAAAATTTAACCCCCCTCAATATGGAAATTCTGGCTGGGGCCATGTATCTAGTATTATCAAGAAGATAAATCTTATAGTACAGAATTAACTGAAATAAAGCTGTAATTTAAACTCTAATTTAAACTTGCAAAGGAAAAGTAAATGATTCCTTCTTAAGAAATTGGTTTCCTTGGAGAGTTAAATTAATTACATAATGTACTGAAAGGATGGTGCAATTATCAATGACAAATCATGTAGGAGCGCTGTGCTGAAAAAATAAAATATCCTACAATTCTGAAAAAAATTTTCTTGAAAATGTCTAAATCAAAAGTATTCATTAGAATTTTAATTTGCTTTACCAAGTTCGTTTTCGCTACTTTACCACTGCAATTCTGTGAGAACTAAATTTTACTTCGTCTTCTTGCTAATGTTTAGCGTTTACTGCATTAGAATTAGTTTACAAACATTGATTTGATGAATATATGGAAGTAACTCAGACAAAATAATCACGCATAGCTAACCCGATTATCATTTATGACTAGGAAAGAGCTAAAAATCTTGACAAGTCTATTAGCTTTCATTTATTGCACTTCCTGAAGCATGAAATCGTTTTGAATGTTTATTTATAGTGTCATACAGGTCTTCAGGTTGGTTCACTTGTAATTCGTAAGCGAAACCTCATGCGATCGGTTAGACCTACGTTTGTATAATTTAAATTCGTGTAGTTTAAATTATTTTAAACAGACTAGATATTTTACTGAAAGATAAGATAAAGCTGAGTGTAGACTCTAGATGCAGATACGTTTCATATGTCTAACAAGTACTGACAGGCATATTGTATGTAGATTGTCTGATGTAGAACGTTTGTAAACTTCAGCCAGCCATTACAGCGGCTTACATTTGTCCGCGGTGAGGTGCAGAACTCGAACGCCGTGGAACTGTTCTGAACAGGAAGCCAACTGCCATTAAAGGAAAATTCAACTTTGGTTTGAAATACTGAGATTTTTAACGGCTGCCCACCGATGAACTGTGGGCGGACTGGCCTCAGTTGAGTGTAGGCTCGCATCCTGCCGCAACACCTGGTCAATGAAGAGAATACGGGTAATTAAGTCTTCGAACACATTATCTCACACAAATTCGACGTTTTTGTTTAAGACTTGCGTAGTTACTCCGAGACACTTGCATTGCAAAATCTGCAAGCACCATTCTCTGAATACATAATTTTCTGTCACATGTACACATGCACATGTGGTACACGAGGTGGCCTATCATAATAACGTATATATTTCTGATCCAATTCATTTTTTTTTACTTTGAGTAAACTTCACAATACAACACCGACACTCTGTAGACGCAATGAAAAAATGTTAACATTACCTGATGTTAAATGGATCTGTCATACCTCATGTATTATTCAGTAACCAGTAATAAATAAAATATAATAAACGTAGTAGTCCATGCTGCAGATCGGTCTTCAGCCGCGAAGAAGTGGAGTGTCGGTTGTACAAACGAACAACAGCAATACAAGACGTGTAAGATGTGTGACAGTACCGAACAACGATAAACACTCTGACACGATTTTTAACTTCGCAAATTTTCATTGGTCTGCAATTCTATTTTACTTAATTTTTAACTTATTGGTTTCTGAAGCAGAACAAGACCCATCAGTTAGCGATGTCACTGGCTTATATAAATTATATCCAGTCGCCCAGAAAAGAATTCGATTTGGAGACGTTTCGCTTCCCACGGTTCAGCAAAGTTTTAATCGCTTGGCTCAACGTTTTAAGTTACAGATTAACGTCTGCCCATTTCAGAAAAATAATAACTTTCCAACCGAATATTTTGTCAACTAAAAATATACAAATTGAGTATCTTGTCTACAGTTCTCGCTGTACATCACGTCAAGAAAACGAGCGCAGTTTAAAGAAAGGAAAGTATTTTACACAGTTTTTGTCACGTTTGGAGATGATTTGTTGTACTCGGCACTAAATACGTTTACAGATTATTTTTCCTGAATTCTGTACACAAGATTGTAATGACAGGTTGTCGCTAAGAAGGTAGATGACGATACATGAAGATTTGAAACATTTCTGTACCTTCATACAATCATGGGCGAGAAATGGAAAGTCTGTTGAATTTATTTATATTTCTACGAAGGCCCTGATATTTCTGAACGGCTACGTGCTTTCGTAATGAATGCGTAAGCAGTTGTTTACAATACTTAATATAAAATGTCTGAATAACATACTAACCGGATCGTTTTTTGACGGATTTAATTTATTCGGTTTTGAGACAAGTATCAAGTATTTAGTGAATGGAAGTGTTGCTGGCCTTCGCGGACAGTGCAGAGGCGTACGACACTCCTAGCAGGTGCCGCTGCAGCCTCAGGCGTACAACCCACGTTGGTGTACGTCACTACTTTCCCCCAATCCCCCACGATATTCCCGTTAAAGTGTTTTGTTTACAAACATAGGCTTATTTATAATTTTTATAAGCTTCTTAGTAATAATTTAATTATTTATAAAAAATATATATATATACACATTATTATCATACGGAAGAACATATCGTACAGTGAAACTACTAAAAGAAGATTACAAAACACTGTGCACAAACAGGTTATTTTGTACTGTAAACATTAATGAACAGTACGTTGTGTGTCAGTGATTATATTAATTTATAAACAGATAACTGCTCGAGATGTGAACAATTTGCCTGATAATTTCGCAAAAGAAAATCAAAACTTGTAGTAAACTGTCCGCTCAAGTGCCTGGCGTAAGTGTGACACAACGCAATGCGAACGTGAAAAAAGGTGAAAATATAATTTTCTGGAACTTAAAAATACAGACTGCATCGAGTTATTTGTCAGCGCCTGTCCTTGCATACCCACCGGACATTGCTAGGTACTGTTACGTTCGTTTTTGTTGTACGACTGACTACATGTACGTGTTTATGTCATGTGTACGCAGTCCTGCAATGCTTAGACTAGTAACTGATAACTGTGAGCAATGTAAGAGACAAGCGAAGGGATAGGCCTATAGGCCAATGTCAATACGTATAAAAAAGTCGACAAAGTCGGTACGTTAGTTCGAACAGGAGAATCAAAGCGGCGACGAAAGATCTCAAAACAATGGAAGGTATAAAGGTAGTGGAGGTATTCAGAATATATCACAAGATTAAAAGTTTACAATACTTTATACATTAAAAATCCGTTTTTTGTTTTTATTTTCATTACTGATAAAAATATATTTAACAGAAGTATCATGCCGGTACAGGTGCGCAGCTGTATTGTTAATTGCAGGTAATTTTAAGACAGTATTAAAATCCTGTGTTATTATTATTTTACTACTAGGCTTGTTATTATTATTTTGTTGTTACCGTGTTTTATAAAAGGGGACTGGGAACGGTGAAAGGCTGCCTTGAATATCAACAGACTCGTTCTGTTAAACAAGTCTACTGCTTTAATATGTAAACGACAGAAAATTATAATTAAAACTACATAAAGATAGTTCTCGCACGTACCTAATTGTCTGGTGTATGTATGAAAGTTGGTACACAGCAACACCAGTAGAATGACTATTGTATGTTTATTTTAAATTTTATATGATTATCAAATGAGCGGTATTAAATGATTATTCGTTGGCGACTCTTGGTTAGTAAATGTACTGGTTACTTTTATATCTATTGCACTGTATGAAATGTATCATTGTCAAACGAGAGCGTCAGGTAAAAATAGAACGATAAGAATATAACAAACTATACTTGCAGAAGTAATTATTATTTGAAAACATACATATTATATAGAAGTGCTGCAAGAAACAATCGAGAGTTACATATAAAAGAAGAATAAATTCTACAGAGAATTATATAAATAATTAAATTCTCATAGCTTTATAAATTCTTAGAAGAATTATATATATAAAATATATTTAAAATGTATTATTACTTTACCTCAAGATGTTTTTCCCCTTATTTGGGACATGTTTCGGGAAACATATTGTTCCCATTCTCGGCCTTCTTAATTTTGAATCTTGTGGAGTACTTGTGTTTTGCTTGGTTGTTGTTAATGTTTCCTGTTGGTTTTTGGTATTTTAAACTGGTATTATTGTGTGTGATTGTGGTGTATATGTTAGCTGTTTGTGTATTTTCGACGTTGAGTGCTTTGAAAATTGTGTCATGTTTTCTATTGATTTGTATTTGTTCAGGTGTTAGTTTGTTTTGTGTTTGTATATTTGTAAATTTTCCCATATGTTTATTATGGTGCCTTTGTGAGGTATGTGTTTTATTAGTGTCATGTTGGTTATGTCTGGGAATTCATGTCCTGTGTTTACTGCATGTGTGGCCAAATTAGATTTATAATTTATGTGCCAAACATGACACAACTTTCAAAGCACTCAACATCGAAAATACACAAAAAGCTAATATGTACACCACAATCACACACAATAATAGCAGTTTAAAATACCAAAAACCAACAGGAAACCATAACAACAACCAACCAAAACACGAGTACTCCACAAGATTCAAAATTAAGAAGGCTGAGGATGGGAACAATATGTTTCTCGAAACATGTTCCAAATAAGGGGAAAACATCTTGAGTTAAAGTAATTATAAATTTTAAATATATTATATATGCATCAAGAAATAGACTGTAGCAAAAAGTGTTTGAACGTGTGTGTGTGTGTGTGTATATATATATATTACTATAATACTTATAACTATTTTACCTCAAGATTTTTTTTTTTTTTTTTTTTTTTTTTTTTTTTTTTTTTTTTTTTTTTATACATCAAGAAACGGACTGTAGCAGAAAGTGATTAAAATATATATATAATTTAAATTGTATTACGAAAATAAATAATTTTAACTGGTTACTTGAAAGAAAATAATAAATAAAACAGTTTGTATCCAGTTACGATTAAATAATTTATCCAGTTAACGATTAAATAATATAAGTATTATACATTATGTAAGCTAAATTGCAAAATGTTTTCCTCTGTAGTACTGTGTTGAAGTATGCTTATTTATAATTTCCAACGTTTCCAAATGTTTTTTTTTGTTATTCAGATTTTTCCTACAAGAAGAGAGACGAAAGGACTGTTCTGGGATACGAAACCTGTTGGTTAACAGTTGTTTTGTCTCAGTGTTGCACGATGTCAACATATTATTTATTTACAAGTTCATTTAGCCCATCAGTACTGTGTTGCTATTGATAACTCTTCATTTTACCCGCTTAATTAAGCGCTCACTAATTTACAAACTAAACGCTCACTTGCGATAAACTCTAAAGGTCAACACACTTTTTGACAATGAAATGTAAGGAAGAGTATTTATCAAATTAAACTGACATTTACACTGTTTTGTAATTACTATAACAATCTTGGATTTCGTTGTCCATGACGTGTCCGTTACTTAACTAAATATCAATATTGTATTAACGACTCGGAACACTAAGTTTTTTATAAGTAAAATCATAAAGATTTACCTTAAAGCCTAAACCGGTTTTCTCCTTTAAAAGGCTTCTTCAGAGCCTCTGAAGAAGCCTTTTACAGGAGAAAACCGGTTTAGGTTTTAAGGTAAACCTTTATGATTTTACTTATAAAAAACTTAGTGTTCCGAGTCGTTAATACAATAGTGATATTTACTATAACATATTTGTAATGCAGACAACGTAGACGACGATTAGGCTACACAATGTATTCATGCCAACAATGCCTGATTACGCTGGTAAGATTATTCACAACAATTAATAAGTGACCACTGTGTAAACGAAATATTCAGTACGTGCATTTCGAAGGCACTGCGTGTAACTACAGAAAACATTTTCAGCAACGTAACATTGTGTAGTTTACCTCCGTTAGTTAAACACTAATTATATTGTTACCGTATGTACTTAATTATACAACGTCAACCGTATACCTCTTTAAATGAGAAATAAAAATTTTAAAAAAATTGTATAACAGAAAGATTAATAATATAATCAATCAGGTTATGCTTTGATTTGCAATGTTTGTTTCGAAAGACTGAAAACGTGAGTACGGAGTGGGGGGGGGGGACGGTCGGTCGCTGTGGACGTTCAGTCTGCGACCCTGGCTGAGTGGGCGCTTGTTTGATGTAAAAACATGAATGAACAAATGTAATGGAAGGCTGAATGGGAATAAGACGGACGTGGGCGTCCGGTACACCTACAGGTTACTGGACTGGACCTACTTGTCTAGCCAGACGCTCCGCGCCGCTTATCGATTCTTCACACGCCCCATAAATTACTGCATCACACATCTAGTACTACTGTACACACGTTTTGTAAATTATCTGACACACCAAACATTGGTCCGTAATCGTATCGTTATAGCCTACTGTGCAGTAATGCAAAATCCCGTACTGCAGTTAATTCCTACTAGATTATTCTCCGTTATTTACAATGTTAATAAGATCGGAATAATTTCGTCCAGCACTTTATTTCAGTACGTTTCGTATATATGTGCCACTATATGAGGAAGTAAATAAGACAGAATGCAAGAGAAATAACATTTACCTAACATAAAAAAAAACCGTAATATTTATTTGTTACAATTACAGAGACTCACAGTACAGTTCTGAATATTTGCTACAGTAACTTGCTGAGCTTCTTAGTACAGTGACAATGGTGAAAGTCAGCATCTCGAATACGCAAACGAAATCAATCGGATCGGACTGAGTTTTAACTCCTCATGACTATTGTCCTGAATGTGTTGTGAAGGCTCAGGTCATGCTGGCACACGATGTTGACGGACTTTATCGTTCTCTAATCCTGACTTTGGAAAATAGCGGTTAATAAAAAAATAAAAAAAAAAATAAAATAAATAAAAACTGTAAGGTCGCCTGTCGGTGAGTTAATAAATGTCAAAACTGTGAAGGAATATTGTTCATAGCAATATGGACCACCTTACTACACATTGCTCCAATGACGGAACCTACATGGATAGACCAGTATTATATTGTTGGATGGAAACCACGTTCTCACTACGGCGTTTTCGTGGTATCGGTATACGAAATATTTTCGAACTTTGAAGTACAATTAACATTTCTGGTAGAAGGAAAATTTACAGTGGTGATTGTTACTACTTGGAAATGCTTGAGTAATCATACGCTATTAGGATTTATGAAGTTTTTGTTATCTAGTTTTTTTATGTGCATTTAATGAGGAACGGATTCTTCTCTGCACGCTTATTTTGACTAAAGCAGACTGTTTCATGGTATTTTTTTTACACAACGGTTGCTTATTAGAATTTATTAATAACGTTAATATAAACTACAATAAGTCTAACTAAAAACAACTGAATAATTCTATATATTTTTACGATTTTGTGGCACTGACGCATCGCTTTTCTGCATCCAGAAAAGCCGTGACGAAAAATTGAAAACTCCTAAGGGCTGTGTAACACGTACGACCCTATTACAGATAGTACCTGTAGATCTGTTACACTATGTGTGTAAAACTATTCGTTTCTATATACTCATATGGCATACAATGTTCATATTTACAAAAAGTATTTTAAGCGAAAATGCGATTTGTAATTTCATATAGCCCGGGGTTCCATCCTTAACGCGCTTTTCCTTTATGGAGAATAAGTTACGACATTTTTTGTTTTTCACTAATCTCTAATGGTAAAGCAGCATAAACTGTATCATTCTTTAAATAAAGATGTACTTTCTTATTTTTTCCTCTTTACAGTAAAATGAACAGCTAAATGCAACATAAATACAAACAAAGGAAGAACAGCCAATCCATGTTGTCCTAAAAAGAACAAGATACTACTCAAGGTTATTTTTGCGATGTTTAATTTTGTTGTGTATCCAATCGATGTTTTGTTGTTGTTCTTCTTATTTTTACATCGGAATATTGCCGTTAAACGGACAATTCTTATGCCTGACTTTATAAGGTGGGGCAAGCATACTGTATATACCGAACTTAAAGTTACCCTTTTCCTGTGTTTCAGCCGACACTTATTTATATGATAAACGACTTATATATGCTGTTACATGATTCAATAATTTATTGAAATCATGAAGTGTCTTGGTTTCTACAGCAATTAATATTGCTGCATATACGACTATAATTCTTATTGTGTTCGTTACAATACTTTGTAGAATTTTTAATTTTTAAATAAATTATACAAATAATAATAAATAAATAAATATTTTAAAAGTAAATTACGTTTTTATCTTACCACTACTATATCCATTCCACCAATATTACTACCATTAATATGCGCGAACTCGGAGCGATCAACGCTCGTGGGAAAAAATATAACATATTTCATATGTACGACTTGTAGAATTTACAGTGTACGACCCCTGACAGGATACAGTCTGCCCAGTACACAGGAATCGTTTTATCGCAGACCATGGTCAGCATTAACAACGCTGTGAATTGAAGTACGTATCATTTAGTCATCGAATATGTTGTAAACGAACAGAAGAATATTGAAAAATCTTGTGGGCGACGAAATGTTTACTACCAGCATACGTTATTTTTCAACATTACATGAAAACTAATTGCTTTTCAGAAACGATGGAAACTATTTTTATGGATATGCACGTATACAGCGAGATGCACGATTAGCCTTGACTGTGAGACAGCTAAGATTTTTTTATAATAACAATTTCCTACACACCAGACTCGCCGTCTGTACGAGTTGTGCAATTTCCTGAGCTCTCACTAGACTTGCTCTGCCCATATTAAGACAGACAGGCTACACGGCTGTTGGTGAAGGGTGGAAACACCTTAGTCTTACCGCACGTTTCAGTCTCCGATGAACCAATGTTTTTCATATAAAATTACAGTTTTATACATGTGTATGTATATTTTTTTTACTAAAAGCCTAAGTAAAAATTGTTGTCTTCTGCGCGCGCGTAATGTAAGTTTAGACTGCAATTTATTTGTTAAAAAAAAATAAATGGAACGATAAATTTGGTATGGAACATGCACAAGTGAAAATTTGTTGCGGTTGAGCAATGCGTTGTGTTCAACTCAGTGTGGCATACTCGTCTTAGAAGAAAGTGGTACACACCTACACGGTAACAGGTTTCGCGATATTACAAGGTAGCTGCGACAGTGTGTCCGGCCAAGAATGGCAGGTCGGGACCACGTGGAAACGACGAGCGTAGGTATCAGCATGGTGTGGGCTTCGTACAGAGGCGGCGACCAAGGACGCCAACCAAATACGACCTCTTACTGAACTCGGTTATGATCATGCTTAAGTCTTAAACAATCGTAACATCTCTAATGAATTAGTTTTTTTTTTTGCTTGAAAAGAAAATACAGGAAACTACAATCATTATGTAACTTATAACCTATGTTAGTAGCTACTTGTATTTCATAGTTCAAACAATCCTGAAGGGCCATTACAGGTATTTTCAAGTAGACACTTTACGAGAAACACTTGCTACTGTAAAAGTGAGTTCTTGTTGGGAAGGAGAGCATACATTGAATAATAAATTTCTAAACAAACCAACAACACACGGTTTAGAAAATAAATTTCGTGGCACCTACCTAGAGAGAAAATGAAAGTACAGACAAGAAGGTTACACAACATTAGCGGCACGCTGTTAATGATTAGAAATAGGATTTTCTCACAATTATCAAATAGGCCTACTGGTTTTGAGTTTTTTCTTTCTTTAGATCTGTATGTATGTCTGCTACACCGAGGGGATCCGCACAGCGTACAGTGACTGCAACGTGTACACCAATAAAAGAAATTCACTTTGTTAGTAAGTTACTTATCCTCCCGAAGAAATTACATTTTTAATTCACGAAAATGTCTTGCAAAACAGAACGAAAGTGAACAATAGACTATTAAGTGTTAATATACTTGAGTGTACTACATTGCAAATATTTTCTACCAGAAACCAATGGGTAGTAGAAAAAGGGGAAGACCCCGAAGTAGATTCAAAGACCAGATAGAGGAGGACCTCGGAAAGCTGAATATAAGAAACTGGAAAGCCAGGGCACGCAATAGGGAGGAATGGAATCGACTCTTGGAGCAGGCCAAGACTCTTCAAGGGTTTTAGAGCTACGGCTGATGATGACGGTACTACATTGCAAGACGACAGTTAATTCTGTAACACTTAATGTCATCATTGACGTTAATATTGTTAACTTTGGTTATTCATCGTTTAAATTTATTCATCGATTAAAAAAGATTTAGTAATGTAATTAAGCAATTCATGTGAACTCGCTTCACGAAAGTTGCAACTGGAGAGTCAGTTACCAATATCCGTTACTGTAATACAATTGATAACACCTACGAGTCGCGCATGCAGCAGCTTATTTCCAACGTTACTCTCGAGTAATATTAGAGATTTTTATTTAGAATGAAGCGACGATATTGTTGAGTATTTCTGCTTTGTTTTCATCTCCTCGAAGAGAGTGTACAAATAGTTAACTTTCGTGAAACTCATGAATTCTTATGATGGGAGACAAACATAAACGCACGCTGTACAGAGTGGATAAACCAATACACAAATATCGCTTTCATCTGTGAAGGCTCTAGTTAACAACTTACATATGAAAGTTAACAAAAAATTACGTATGACAGAAGAATTCATAAGGACTTTAACGAGTAACCCGTTTGGAACTTTCGTTTTCCTTTATAAACACATTCTCCTAATCGCCGATCAGAATATAACTGTCAAGAACTGAAAGAAGAATTCATAAGGACTTTAACGAGTCACCCGTTTGGAACTTTCGTTTTCCTTAGTAATCACATTCTTCTAATCCCCGATCAGAATATAACTGTCAAGAACTGAAAGAAGAATTCATAAGGACTTTAACGAGTCACCCGTTTGGAACTTTCGTTTTCCTTTATAAACACATTCTCCTAATCGCCGATCAGAATGTAACTGTCGAGAACTGTCTTCACTCAGTTCACTTTAACGCAGTGAAAGTGTGAAGTCAGTTTATCGACAACAAACATTTAAGATTAGTTCTGGCTGTAAATTGTTTAACAATACAATCTGTGCAACATTGTTACCTATTTTCCACTCCGCCTACAGTATGCAAGTCAACCCACAGATGACACATTATTTAATAGTTATTTTAATTCTTTTCATGAAAAAAGTAATAATCTGATACCTGGGAACTACATACCTAAAACGCTGAGACTCAATCCACTGCCGGGCCGACCCCTGCTCAGAATGCTGTGCGTTGACATTGTCTCACATAACACTTCACATTTTTTTTTTATTTCACTATTTTCACATACATTTCATAAGCACATAACTGGGTATAATCTTTTATCGCCTCTGTAAGATCACAAGCATGATGGAAGAACACAATTTTTAACTTTGCTTAAAAACTTGTAAAGAAGATTAAAGCTTTAGACTGAGGCGACAGTAGGAAACATTACACTGTCATTGACTGTCCCCATAATGTACAGTATGTACGCCAGTGTTTTGCCTTCACACAGCACAGGCGCGGTTACTGTTAACAACGGAACTTCGGTTTGTTTACTTTAAACGTAAGAACTTCAGAATCTGAAGTGCATTTAGAATAATTAAAAATTACTACGCATTATGTTAACTAAAGTCAGATGGGGATTCGTAGTCTTTTCGATAAGCAATGGCACGGATAAACGACAACGCTTATTTCAATTAAATCCTCAACAGTTAAACACAAGTCAACTCTCACAATACAGGTCTGTACAGGAAAACCAAATATTTTTAAATGCAATCGTGGAAATATAAAATTGCTCCAATCAGAAAATAACTAACACATGGAGATCATGTGTAATGCTTCACTCAGAGGCAGTAACACGCGTACAAGCATCAGCACCGGACAAGTTCTCGTCTCGAACTGAGAGCCACAGTCAGTCGCAGTTTCAACAACCCACGTGGACGTCACTCCTACCTGTTTCACTACCCGGTTGCATGTCCAGACAATGTATTATACTTAGATTTACATACTGTATCGTACTTTTGTGTACGAGTGGGAAGTTTGGGCGGGATGGAACTACAAAACCAATTTCTAACTCTGACCGTTGAAAACTACTTGTTACTGATTGTCATCATAGTGTCCTCATGTTAACCTCACACTGTTTGCGCTTGATAATAGCAAATACAACGTTATTCTACACTAGATTATACACAACCGTTTAAATAAAGTCTATTGATGGCTACTGAAAAGAGAAAGTACATTTCGAACATAGGGCAAAGTCACTGCAAAGCTTCAGCAAAACCTGGAACACAAACTTGGTACATTAATGAAAGACGTTTCCATTTTTGTGAAGAATTTTATTGTAACCAAAGATAATAAACGGCCTTAAGAAAGAGTTTTTAAAGTAGCTGCCCACATTAAGGTCAGGGGTCAGTTTCCGTTTCCAAACAATTATAATACTGCTAACTGACCAAGTCTGAGGGAAACGTAATAGTTTCTTGGATTTCGTTGTCCATGACGTGTCCGTTACTTAACTAAATATAATTATTTCACTACGACTCGGAACACAAAACTTTTTATGGGTAAAAACGTAAAAGTTTTACCTTATAACCTGAACCGGTTTTCACTTTTAAAAAGCTTCTTCAGAGGAGAACCCCCCCCCCCCCCAGAGGAAGGGGGGAAGTTTTGTGTTCCGAGACGTAGTGAAATAATTATATTTAGTAATAGTTTCATTCTACACAACAAACTCGATGTTTTTTACGTATCTGTTTATAGTAAAGTCACTGAAGCCGAAAAAAAATAGAAATTGCAAATTAAGTGGCTTCTACGAGATTTTTTGCATACGGCTAGATAAAAAGGTAAGAAATAATTAAAAAAAAAGTTACAAAAATTCAGTCGAGGGTTTTCGAAAAAAGGGAGGGTGAAGGTACAAAAAATTCATTTTTCGTGATTATCTTAAAAAAATTAAATTTATGATTAAAATACAAAATACCAAAAAGAAAGAGCATACAATTATGCATAAAAAAGGTTATTGACTTTTTTTGTCAGGGCGATACTTTTACTAGAAAAATTAATTCAAAATTTGCCAAATTTTCACAAGGTGGATTTTCACATAAAATACATGTTTATGTAATAGACATGCAATTTTTTCAGGAATATAAGTTTAAAAACTCATTATTATTCATTTATGTATATATTATTATGTATACTTTTTACTTATTTATTAAGCATTATAATAAAAATGTTATTAAAAAATGCACTTTATAAATATATTCAAAAATAGTTTTTCTTCCAATCATTGAAGATTTTCACAATAAAATAACTTTTAAAACACAGATAAAACAGAAGAATTTATAGTTAATAATAATTTCATAACATTAAATAAAGATCCCACAAACAAATATCAAACACAAATAACAAATATACTAAAAAATAATAGCCAAATTATAAATCCTAAAGACTCCTTTAAATATAAAATGGATAATCCTTGTGCACCAAAATTAAATTCTTTAATAAAATTACACAAAATCAATAAACCTATCAGACCTTTAATAAACGCTAGAACCGCACAAAATTATAAAATACCAAAATTACTAACACAAATCTTAAAAGATAAAATTGAACTTACAGCAAAATAGCCTACAATATAAAAATATCGGTATGGAGAACCATACATGACTTCCATGTTCTAAGATTTATATTTAAAATACTTTTCGAAATGAACTATTTCCATAGAAACTAATTCTTTCTTCAGTCTTAACCACAGTACTGTGATTACTAACGTATACCACCTCACGATAGTGCACTCAATTTTCACTGATGATGGCAGTCGATAGCACTGCCGAAACATCTGGTTTTATAGAAAACATTGGATCAAGCCCAAACAGCCCGGGAAGGAATTTTAACAACAAACTACTTCTTTGTTGCTGATAACGTAGTACACATGACATATAAATAAAAATTATCCCCACCCCCTTCAACTATCATTTTTATTTATAGAAAATTACCCCCACCCCGTTCAACTAGCCTCTTCATTTATAGATATTTCATCTACGTTTCTACAGTGGATTATTATGATCTTCTTATCAGGATACTTTATTTATCAAAATTAAGTACTTTACTCTTGCTAAAACATAAAATGTTGCAAGTAAACTACCCTTTCCCCATAACCGATCTTCACCAAAATCAAAAGGCTTTGAGTTTTCTACAATTCAGGAACGTACACAAAAAAATATTCAATTCTGTTTGAATGTGCGGCAGTTATCGTTCAGCGTAGAAAAAATTACCGTTGTTAAAACATAAAGTGTTGCTGGTAAACTACCCCTTTCCCTTAACCGATCTTCACTAAAATGAACAGACCTTGAGTACTTAACAATTCAGGAACGTATGCAAAAAAATATTTGATTCTGTTTGAATGTGCGGCATTTATCATTCGTCATAAGAAAAATTACCCTTGTTAAAACATAAAATGTTGCAGGTAAACTACCCCTTTCCCTTAACCGATCTTCACTAAACCCAATAGGTCTTGAGTACTCTACAATTCAGGGCTATATGCAAAACATTATTTGATTCTGTTTGAATTTGCGCCTCTTATCGTTTGCCATAGAAAAAATCTACACACAGACATTGACAGACAGACACACACACACACACTTTTCGAAAAATGACTTTTTCATGTTTTGGTGGTAGTACAATCAGAATCTGCCGTTATCTCGAACACGATTTTTTTCGCCATCACCATACTTCCATTTCCTTATGGAACATGGAAGTAAAATAGTATCGAACTCACGGAACATTCAATATCGAACTGCGTTAATTCAATATCTTTATGGTGCATATACCAGCTGTCCTCGATCCCCCTAAAATTCTTCAACTTTCAGGGTCTGTTCTTTTTATGCCCATGCACGGATATAAATTCTCACTATGTAGAAGAGAAACCTCAAATATTGTAGTTTTACGTATAATAGTTACATATTAATATTTTTTTTTTAGTTTTTAACTATTGTAATGGTACATATACACTACATCCACCAAAGTACCGAACATTAATCTGAAAGCCACTACTATTAAGAATACATAAAAGGTCAAGAATACCACCATGGATACAGAAGGAGAAAGTATCATATGTTAAACTAAGTGAAGTATCATGAAGGAGTAATTACTAGTAAATATACCAATAAAGAAGGAAAGAAGACTAAAGACGAGACGACTGACATACCCTACCCAATAGATCAGTGAGAAGGACGCAATGTAAACAAAAGAAGAATGCAGAATCAGTGAAAAGAACACAATGAAAACCCAACAACAGAAGAATGAAGAATCAATGAGAAGAACACAACGATGACGACCTCAAGAAAGAAGAAAGAAGAAACAATGCGAAGGAGACAAGTGAAAACAACATCATGTATAAAATAAATAAGAGTGAGAAAGAGATCAGTGAAGAAAAGAAGAAGGAAGATATCCAGACCAAACACAAGAAAAAAGGGAAAGGAATTGAAATATAACAAACTAACATAAACCTATGACGGAATAATTGTACCAAGAAGACAGAAGAAATGTTAATTAATTACATGATATAAATCCCTAAGCTGTATGGTAAAGTCAACACTGACCACAACTCATTTGATGAATACATTCCTTGTCCATGTAAAATAAACTGTAATCAATAAGGACTAAGTATTGTAAATAAAGAATCACCAAGAAACTGAATAAGAATAGGATAAGTTTATTTTAGCTAAATGATGTGTAGACATAAAAAGAAGACTAGGTTTCAAAATATAAATGACCAGTTGTACAGTGGGATTGATGTTAGTAAAAACCCACTAATTAACAATAATTAAGACAATAAAAGAGTAAACCAAAAGTACAATAATAATAATAACCAACAACCAATGTACTAACATTGAATGAAAGCCAAACAACCAGATTAATGCAGAAATACACAGCCAGCAGCAACACAGTACTGTTTACCAAATATGCAACCTAACCTAATCTGGGCAACCAGTTTTCACTAAAACTTAAGAAAAACAAAGCCAAAATAATATCAAACCAAAATGTATTAAGCTGGGAAGTAACTAGATAATATAAGGAACGTTTTGTACACAATAGATGATATAATAACTGAATATAAAAGCTATATTAATGTAATCCAATATAACTATATGCTTGTAATAACAAAGATGCATGATGCAATCAAATTATGTTATAAACTTATTATACAAAGGTAGTAACTCAACTAACAACTTGAAGTGGGACAGAATACTGTTCGAATGAATAAATTCAACCAAGATAACTATCTAAATAATAAAAATAACAATAATAACAACTAGCTGCAAGCAATTTTGATAACTACTAAACCAAGGTGATAACCAGTACTAATGCAGAATGAACTGCAGCACATTGGTAACAATGTCATTGAAGCCATTATAATTGTCATTTAAATAACAATAAGAATAATATGTAAGGAGTATTAAGAATACAGTAATGTAACTCCATGAAGTATAGCAAACATACTTGACAGACTATAATTAAGGCAATAAACCCATAATATAGGGAGAAAGAACGCTATCAATAGTGACTAAAACCAATAATATGTAAATAGGCCCTATTAGAAATTAGTTAAATGTTAGTATTATTAAAATATAAGTAAAAACCAATATGTATAGCCATAGACCTAGGGTTGAACCTATGAAAACAGACATAGTGTTAATATTAAGGCATAGTTTTAAGGGAAAAGTGTATAGTAAGTTAAGAATACGTTATTACCATCTAATATGGAATAAAAACAATGTATTAAAAATAATTAATAGCTTAATGGACACTAAGTGTGTACACCAAGTGCGATTTCAGCAACACCGAATCCGAAACATATGATGAGGGGATTCAAAATAATTGTTATTAAAATTTAGAAACGATAAGGGTAATTAAAATGACATCAGTGCAGTTATAAGTAAGATATTGGACTTATAAAAATAATTGTGTGATGCTTAGCCCTTGCGCGTGGGTATGTAGACCACAAATTCGTAATCTCAACACCAGCGAGTGACGCGGTTGTAAGCGTCTGTTTTGACGAAGTCCGCCGATCATAAACGAATTAAAAGATATATTGACCAATCAGATCCTATAAAAAATACGAAATGCATCATTCCGACAGAGGAAGCGACAACAGTCTTTTACCAGCAACGAGACGACCTACATGCACGCCGTTCATCCAGAAAAACGTGCGTTTGACAGCGGTCAGCTGTAAACATACGCTAACCTCAAATCATGAGTGGAGGTTATGACTACTGAAGAAAATAGTGCAGTATATTTTCAAGTGAAATAATTCGGAGTATATGCGCATAGGAGTGAGTGTAGTGCATTTATAAAAGTTTAATTAATTAATTAAAGCATTTTAATTAATTGAAAAATTTACGAAAAAGTGTAAACCCTACGAACGACCAGTTACGCAAGTATCAAATACTCACAACTATTATATTATGATTGTTTAGTAATATATAAGTAACAGAACGCTAACAGCGAATTGAATTAACATCAGTTAATCGATTAAATGCCCAATTCCAAAAGGAAGGTAATTCTGTAATATAAATAAACAATGGCAAAATTGAACGCTTTCATTAACGACAATTTTAACCATTTATATGATTCTAATGTATTAGTATAAGCAAAAACATTGTATAACCAATGAAGGGAGTATGTGCCCTAACCATTAGGAAGATAAGAATGTTCTATATTTTATTTCAATAATTAACTAAGAGTTACACCAGAGGGTGACATCAATATATCAAATGAATTACAAATACCTGTGTTATGTACATCCAGTCTAGGAGATGATTATAATCCATGACACTGAATTCTAATAATTATTATCACTTGTTAACTAATTAATGTGTCAATGAAAAATAATTAATACATTTTAAACAAACAAGGTTACATAAACCTATCTTAACTTCAATGTTGGTATACCTCAATGTTTAACCATGAACAGTTGTTCATATTTTATATCCTTTCAAATTAATAATCAATGAGTTTATGTTTTATCTATTTATTATAACAGTAGCAATTTTATTAGATATGTGTATTTTGCAGACTCAAAGAACCTATTACCACTACTACTATTACTAACATTACGAGTTTAATAACACATTATAACCTATTTGTTTACCAACAAAAATTATTCGACTGGCCAAATGCAGTCATACCAACCTGAGATTTTTAAATGTTTTAGAGTCCATGTTCTAATTTAACTGTTAACCAAAAGGAAAGTAAATTATATTATTGTACCAAATTTTATTGTTCTAGAGTTGAATAAACCATTATTGTCATTTGAACCTTTAAAAGAGTTGGCTTTTATTGTAATCAGTAGATACAGCTTAGTGAGAAAAAAGAGACGGTTGGTACCAGACCTTCAGAGCCGGAACATTCAAATGGAATGATTTTTTCCAACCGCACCGTCCTATATATATTATTACACAGTATAAGTTATAGTAAATATCGTGTTTGTGTATGTTTATTTTAGTGTATAGGCAGGACATTACTGATCATCTCACCACAGCTGATATTCGAAGAGCCAACGGAACTTCAAGCGAATCAACTCGAAGAAGTGAATTAAAAAACATTTTTTAAACCAAATAAACTGATAATTAAAACGACGATAAAAAGTGTAAGTAACCGATTTATTCACTACCGGATTCAACAATAGGTTGAATTGGGTGGAATAAATCACTAACCCACAACTTAATAATAAAGAACGAGCTTTTGAATAATAATAATAATAAACAAATTGCAACACCCCATATTAAATAAATAACCCTGAGAATAACAATTAGAAACCAGACGAATCTCGTCTTTAACAGATTGACACCAACAACGTGAGGCAAAATAATACGAGAGACTCGTCTATACTTACACTATTAATATTAATACGCGTAATGGACATATTTTTACATTTATTAATAAAAGTTACATTTATTTAAATTTAACTAAATGTTAACAATTCTTTACACCGCAGTCTTATAGAAGACACTTTGACCAATACGTGTTCATAATTTTGTAAAAAAATATTTATTTTGAAAACTTCTGTAGAATTTTAAGTTAAGAAAATGATGTATACTTGCGAACTCAAAAAAAATGATAAATTTTAAAACTCGCTCATTTTATGCCAATAAATCAATACTAATTTTTATTATTTTTTTCAAATACCCATATATTATGTAAAGCTCATATTGTGAAGTTTTTTTTTTTAATGTAAATACATTTGTAATAAATTGTTAATATGTTTATGCGTTAGTTGAAAAAAATAAAAAACAAAAAAGTTATTACTTTATTTTAATTATTTATTAATACTTTAATTACTTTCTTTTCATTTTATGTAAAAGTACAAACATTTAGCTTTAAAATGCTTTTTGTTTTTGTCTCTACGACTATTATAACGGATTTTATTAAAATTTGTATGTTGCAATGTCAGAAAAAATTAGCCTTCCCGCTCATCGGGGCGGACTCCGACAATCAATTTTTTTCTAATATTTCAATTCCATTTTTCTCACAAAGTATTGGCCTGACAAAAAACATGATAAATAACTTTTTTGTAGAGAATTTAATGCTCTTTAATTTTTGTAATTTGTATTTTTTTCGTAAATTTTTTATTTTTTAAGATAATCACGAAAAATGAATTTTTTGTACCTTCCCCCTCCCTTTTTTCGAAAACCCGCGACTGAATTTTTGTAAACTTTTTTTAAAATTGTTTCTCACCCTTTTATCTAGCCTTATGCAAAAATCTCGTAGAAGCCACTTAATTTGAAATTTTTTCCTTCAGTGACTGTACTATTATACATATTACTTTAATTACATGTTGCCAAACGTTTATTTATAACGTAAAACTACTTTCATATATTTTATAGTGTGTAGGTCAAACTGATTAAGTGTTCAATTAGGCATGTAAAAAAATGGTTACAACGTAGTACCGGGGCCGTCTCTCTCTCTGTATCTGTAAATTGATTAAATTCTAATAGTAGGTTGATTTGGATAAATGCTATTCAAATTAATGAAACTTTCTTAAACATGTCAACATACAGCGGATTACATCACCTTACATGGACGCGTGTATGTTTGACTGTTTGCACATTGACTTTTATGAATGTAAAAATATTGGTCGTTGGTATTCCGCTATTCCAACATAGGAACGCACCAACAGAAACAGACGTTACTTCTGAAGTATGCTTCTTTAGGAACAGAAACGCTTTGTTTTAGTTTACCGTAGCCTATTGTTGTTCATGCCACTCTGTGTAATGTCATTTTAATTCAGTAATAATGGTGAACGTTCCTATTATCGACAAAAATTAATTTTTAGGATTAGCGAATTTTCTGGAACCAGTTCAGGCATTTTAGGTGAAAATGTGGGGGGATTTTTTTATATAGGCCTACCAAACTTAAAATGAAATTAGGTACAAACACTATGGCCTGCATTTAATGTTAATTCTGTCTACAATAATAATTTTACAATAATGTTCAACTACACATCACGGTACGCTAGCTTCAAACCTTACGATCGTTTCTATACGCTAAATTTTTGTAGAATCGACGAAAGAATTAGTGGCATATTCGGTGAGTTAGAGAAATCATTACTGCCGAGATACTGTCTATACAGGGGGTAATGGAGAAATACCACTCAAGTAAATATTTGCTGCCTCACTTGCACACATCCACCACCGATGTGTCCACTGTGAATCTCTGTGCATGTGTGAAATGAATAATAAATTTATTAGCGTTGCAGGGAAGAGTTTCTATATTCCTATAGTTTGTAATATGTAAGGGCTATAATAGGAACACGATCGAAATGAAGGCTGATCAATCTATATTTATGTTTTGTAACACGTAAAAGTTAAAATATCATAGTAGGAAAACATTCATTACATGGTGTAGGCCTCCATACTGAGTTACATAATGTATCAAATCTTTAATGCGGATTTAGTACTTGAAGTTAATAGTTTATTAACATGTGCCAGAGATTTTGAAACATATAATCACGAATCGTGGTAAAACGAATCAAAACAATAAATAATATACTTTTTCTACTTGAAAATGGAGTATTTTTGAGTGACATTTAGAGACTTTTAGTATGACCGCATTGGCAACTCTGTACACAAATTTTAAAAAACACATCCTATATAGACGGAGATAGTAGAGTTGCTAGCGACTACCTGCTTTGACCACCGTTATTTTTTTTTTTTTGTAATTAAAGAGTATCATTCTTTTGTCAAACCATTTATTTTCTTTAACCTATAGTGTTTATTATATTCACTTATTAAAACTACAAAAATGGCCGTATAAACTGCTTGCTCGAAGCCCACCACAAATTTTAAAGGGAATAAGTCCATTTCCACTTTTAATTTCTCCAGAAATTTGATGTACGTTACACACGTTTTGCTTGGAAAAAGCGCATAAACTAAAGGTGTGTTGTGTAAATACCATAAATGGTGTACAGTTGAAATACTTAGCACAGTATTGGAAAGTTTCATAAAAACATAAAGTTCTTTGTATTTTTTTTCATACAACATTCTTTTCTATCTTTTAATACGTGTCAAGAAAAGATGAAATTTAAAAGTGTACGTTTCAGCATAATTAAAAAAGTTTACATTTTATAAACTATAAAATTACTAAACTTTATGAATATTACAAATAAAAAGTTTTGAAGTAAGTGACAAAAGTTGTAAGCTAGTGACAACCGGTTGCGTGCAGAAACGAGTTGCACGCTTGCTAGCAAGTAACGTGGATGCATAATGACCGGCAATAAACCGGGCAAGAACAGTCTGTTATGAAGCACAGACGTAATGAGAGGAAATTTTATTACTTTTGAAAGATGTAGGCCAGTTACCTGCCTGCAGTGTAGTACCTATAACGTCCACTGTAGTGGAAACATAGCATTCTCCGTACAAACAGTATTTATAATGTGCGTAGTTATTTCTGTTTTCGCTGGAACGGAACCTAGATGGATAGACCGGTGTTATATTGTTATATAGATGGAAATCACGTTCTCACTACGGCGTTTTCTTGGTATCGGTATACGAAATATTTTCGAAGTTTGAAGTACAGTCAACATTTCTGGTAGAAGGAAAATTTACAGTGGTGATTATAACAACTTAGAAATGTTTGAGTAATTATACGCTGAGCTTTGTAGAGTGAGGCAATTGTTGTCAGGGTTGTTTGGAACCTAAGCGTTTAGGTATTTATATAGGTACAACATAAATTATGTAAGTGGGTATTATGGTGAAGGGGACAGGTTCGAGCACACAATGTTCGTATAGGTAGAAATACAGAACAGCGCCACAAAGATGCTGGAAGGTGAAATCGGTCCAGACACTTTAGACTCAAGAAAAACTTCGGAAACAGACAAGTATGTTGCTTCGCTGATTGGTAGTTTCCAACCGCCACTGACGTCTACACACCTGTCCCAAACCTGCTCGTTAGTTCTCTTATACCCTCCTTTCCTAACATTGTCTGCCCTCCTTCCCTTCACCTTCCCCTTTCACTGCGTCCTCAAATCGCTAATATTCCTTTTGCACTTGTAACATGTATTATTCAGTTCCC
The DNA here is from genome assembly GCA_034769895.1 of Magicicada septendecula. Lineage (NCBI taxonomy): Eukaryota > Metazoa > Arthropoda > Insecta > Hemiptera > Cicadidae > Magicicada > Magicicada septendecula. The sequence goes on from CM068367.1 coordinate 1,202,970,150, forward strand.
ATTCTCTTCGGGTTTGTATCTAAACAGTTCTGTTTTGCTTTATTCCATCTACAAGCTTCTCATTACTCACTTTGTTAATCAATTTTATTCTGTCCATTTTCCCCCATCTGAAAATCCTCAATCTCTTCCCCAGAGTCCACGTTTCGCATCCGTACAACAGAATTCTCCACAAATTATATCGTTTTTCCATAACAAATGTCAACGATATAGGTCGGTAGAGACAAGTGTCATACTATTGGATCGTACTTACTTAGAACAGAAAATAAACACTATCAGACCACCTGCTGTTGCGATGTTATATCTTCAGTGACAGAAGATGACTAGACAGGCAATGCAGAGAGGGGGTTAGTGGATAAGAGTTCCAAACGAACATGACAAGATTGACACAAGCACATGATGTCCACGATTCCCTTCATTAAAAAACTGCTGCTGCTTTTTTCTCAATCAAAAAAGCCCAGGTCATAAAGCTAGGATCGAGTGTAAATAATGATAAATGTCACCAGATTGGAGCAATTCGTCTAGTCTAAACGAGTAGAACGCTCATACTTGACTGTTTATCGAAACAGCAGATTCATAATTATGATAATAAAGCTACATTCGATAAAACACAGATAGGTAAAAAGGTGAAGGCCGCAAAATGAAGCGATGATAGAAAACATGTCAAATAATGTGAAGGGAACTTTTACCTCTTAACGAGTAAAGCGTCTATGAACATGAAGTGATCGCTTATTTGTTAACGCAGTCTATTCCGACCGTACCTCCAGAAACTGAGACCAGGCCAGACTGTTTACGTACTAAGGGATGGACTGTCTTTGGATTCACTTTATTGTCGCAGTCCTTTTTTCATATGTTATTTTTTTGTATTTATGTTTTAATTAGTTTTACAAAGAAACACAAATAAAAAATATAAATGAAAAAACTCGCTTTCGCGAGTGTGTGTGTATTACGACATTTCAGTTACACTTATTTCACGATAAGTAAATAATTTAAGGCTGCGGCTACACTATGATAATGTAGCTATCAAGATGTTATTTTCTCATTTTAGACATGTTTCGAGCGTTAAGAATGTGTCTCATCATCAGCCATGTTCGCTTTCGGACTGCTGAAGTATATCTGTGTTGTTTAGTTGCTGCTGTTGGCTTTTATTGGCTTTTGTTGATTGGGCTTTATTTGGGGTCAGATTGTATACGGTGTGTAAATTTTTTCGTTGAGTTTTTCCAACTTTAGCGTGTTGAAAATTGTGAATCATGTTTGGTTTTGTTTTTTATTTGCCCATCTAGTAGTTTTTGTGTCTTACGTGCATGTTTTGTAGGTGTAGGTTTTCTAATAATGCCTTTGTGTGGCATATGTTTTACAAATGTTATGTTGTTGATGTCTGTGAATTAATGTCCTGTATTATTGCGTGTGTTGCAAAATTGTATTAGTAAATAATAGATTTTTGTTTGCGTTTATATGTTCAAAGTATCGTTTTTTGTATGCCATTTTACCATTTATATTTTCAAAGAGGTTAGTAAATCTTGCTATGATGTTGTTTGTGTAAATGAATGTTTTTATTTTCTAATTTGCTTATGGTGTTTTTGGAACTATTTTTCGATAACTTGATTATTCCTTTGTTTGTTTACTTCCTGTGCGTTAAGCGGTATTTCACACATTCTACCGAAGCTGATATGCATGATACGAAGCAAGGTGATACATGCATGGAAAGCTGATATTTTTTGTTGTGGTGGGTAATTTAAATTGTTAGGAATGGTCAGACTAGTGCGGACTGGTTCTCTGTAGCTATATTTCACAATATAATAGTTTTTTTTTTCATAAAAAAGTTGAATAATTGATTTTGTTGTATTTTTCTTTTCCTTCTGTAAAATGTACGTTTGAGTATATGCTGTTTAGATGTTTTAATAAGTCATATGAATTTATATTTTTGTTGTTGGAGATGCATGTCATCAACAACATAGTGCAACAGTACAAATATGTTGGGTACTGTGCATTGCACAGGCTAATTTAAATAAGTAATTTTAACAAATAAATAACGCATTTTGGTAATAATAATAAGTCAGCTTGCAATCTAAACTGTAATATAAACGCCAGATTTGCATGTTGAGACAGGGAGTATAGCCAGCTGCTCTCTGCATGTGTGTACACGCGTGAAAGGTGTGTGTGTGTGTGTGTGTGTGTGTGTGTGTGTGTGTGTGTGGAACTGGTTCATTCATGAAAAGCGCCACCCTTTCTTTAACGACATAAATTATTTGTATTTAATTAATTTATAAGGCTTGTGTGCATCGTAGCGAAAAACTACAGACACCAAAATGTGTGGTTAAAAATAACGAACAAGTGTTTAAAAATCATGTAGAACGAACAAAAAGTGTTAATGTAAGGAATTAAAAATCAATAGTAATAAAGTAATGAAGATAAAAAAAATGGTCTGTGCGTGATGAACGTCTAAAAAATTACCGATCGAATGAATATGAGGTAATGTGCCAAAGACTTCGCAATTCGCGAAGACGAGCAAAATAAATGTAACAGTAAAGCGTGGGTTAAGAGTGACGCTCTCGACACTTTCAAACAGGCAGAATATTGTCGAGACATGATTTTTGCGCTCTGGGTATAAATACGAGGACGCGCAAACATCATTCTCTTTCTCGGCAGATCATCAAAGCGGCCGGAGGGTATGCTCAAGAACTACAACTCTTCTTTGTTCGACTACTGATGTGATCGGAGGCTATGTCCAACAACTGGAACGCCTAGACATGATCGACGACCTGGGCAGCCAAAGACTCTACTAAGAAACCACAAGCAGAGTACGAGCATCCAGGGAATCCAGAGTACGAGCATCCAATGATCCAGAGTACGAGCATCCAGGGAATCCAGAGTACGAGAGACTACAAGACTACTAGAATACCCGACCCCAGGACTTCCAGGACCGAAGAGGATCATCCGTATCCAGGACGAGAAACGGACTCGGGACCACACGTATACGAGGGACTCACCAGTAAAGGACTCAGGACCAGGACCAGGAGGGTACGCTGAGGAACCACTACTAATAAGGTGAAAGAAAGGCATATTTTCATCTTAACTAAAGACTGAATAAAAGACAATTTAATCTTGTAAAACAAGTAGAGAATAATAAGAGAAAGACTCTAATTTGATAAGAATGTAAATTGTAAGAGTAAATGTAACTTTTCTTGTATATTAATTAGGGTAAGATTCAAACAGTCAAAAGTAATATTCACAGAAATATTTAAATTCTTTTACTAATAACTTACTGGAAAGACTGATATTTGATTTTGAAAAAATACGAATTTTACTAAAATAACAAGAAGAAGCAATGCATATGCAATAACAAAGAGAAGTAATTAATATAAAGAATTAAACGAGTAGATAATGAGTAAGAAAATTGCGCTAGCTGAGAGCAATATAGAAAATTTATAATAATGCATTAGTAATAAGATGTTATAATATGTTTTTGTGTCAAATAAGACTACGAATAATATGTAGTAGGTATGTAAAAATACGAATCATGTGGAATCGTAAAATAAATACGAAAGTAACGTGTAATCTGAGATTACAAATTACTTGTAATAAATATGTCAAAATAATAATGAGTTTCTAAACCGCTAACCAAATGAAAATTGTTAATAAAAAAAAAATTGAATTAATTTATAAACCAATGAAATCGAAGTATTATTATTATGATTACAACCTTCATTCTTGCACACACACACACACGAATTTAATGTAAGGCAATGTACGTAAAGATTTAACACACGTCAATTAAATAAACAAATTATATTTGCGATGTTGTAAAATGGCTTCCAAAAACGAGGGGCCAACACATTAAAACCGTGTGTTGTAATAGATACAGTATAGGCCTACGTATATTAGACACTAGACGTTACATAAGTACCACTGTCACGGACCTAATTAAAGACTGCCGATTTTGCCATTGTGTGAGCAACAAACTGTGTGTATTTCATATTGATATTATTGCAGTTAATAATCAATTAAAAAGGTGCTATCATGTGCTGCATTCCACTGTAAGAACAGATATGACTTCAATGATGAGAAAGGAAGACAAATTGCATTTTATAGTTACGTTTCTACTCAATTATTCCACGTACATTAAAATGATTTTTTGACGTACAATAGGATTTGTTTTAGAAAAATAATGAATTAAGTGCATTTTGCACCTAAAGATTATCATATATATCATATAGTTACAAAAAGCGGGGTGGATTAATAAGTTTACAAAACCCATCTATATAACATTTTTTCTTGGTATAAAAATGGAAACGTTCGTATGCGTATTATATATTCATAGAATTTATAAGGAGGTATTTATGTGTGCTTTTGTAACACAATTAAAAAATTTACTTCCTAGACAATGAAATAAATTAATATTTAAAAGTTCTTTTTATCTTATTTACTATATAGTCTTTCTTTTAAATAATTTCTTTTTTTTGTACATAAATAATATGGGTTCACTTCCCTTAAACGTCGATTGGAGATCCTCCACGCGACGGGATGATCCTGGATCTGGATGATCTTTTGCACGGTTTTTGTGCAGATCACTGGAAAAGCAACCAACTCGAAGGAAGGCAGGATTATATAATATATGTCTCCATTTTTTTTTTGTACTTCACACAAAATTTGCTTCTAGTGAAGTTTTCGAGATTTTACTGAATAAGATAAAAGAATCTTGTTATTAAATGAATTAATAAATCTTGTTTTCATTTGTTAATACGTTGTTTTTTGTTTAATCTTACTATTCAGAAATAATTGTATTTTTCACTTTACATATTCTGTTGTTTTTTCTTTAAAAAAAAGTTACGTCCTTTGTTTTAATATTTCGATCTTTCAAGCACTGTGTAGACAAATTAAACGTCATATTTTTCCTAACCATGGCTTTTATTTCTTTAAACAGTAAGCTAAAAACCAATAACCATTATTACCTAATCTCACAAATAAAAACAACACGTATTTTCCCTTTACATTAAGAAACAGAATAATTTACAATTAGTACACTTCTTCACATAGAAGTATATCGATACAATTGCTTATTCATAACATCGAAAATGTAATGCGGATATTGGGACAGTAACGAAAATATTAGGCTACTCGTTTTTTGATCTTAATCACATTTTATTGCCATTTGATTAATATGATAAGCGTTTTGCCAATATGACAAGCTAAAGCGACTTTATCGGCGACTAAATGAGATGTTGTTTGGTTACCAGACACATAAAAAATACCTTTATTGTCCAATCCACAAACACTAGCCAACTCAAGTAAAGCGGGGTACTACGTTTAGCTCCCACTGTGTAATACAACCTTTTGAGCTTTTGTTATAAACTTTGATGTTTTCACCACTCACATGTTTACGTTTGGAAGATTGCGCTTTTACGCCTGTTAACGAAACGTAATTTCGATTGTAAGTGGTTGGTTTGTTATTGAGTGAGTTATTGAACTGTGCGTGGGCTACCTCGCCTTACTTTGAGTTGGGTGTTGTTTTGTAAAATATACAACGAATTATGTTTTATGTTTAGTACATACAAAGACCATCACTTTTCGTCACCTTGCTTTCACCTTATTTTACTACATTGTTTACAATTTGTACAATTAAAACTAATATAAATTATTTCTTTGTGGTAACTGTTTTATTTATACATACAGTTAATAATAACTTTTAAATTATACTATTTCACTACATAAAACGAAAACGTATTGTCAGATAACATTACAGGCAAGTTTTACAGTTACAACTACTTATTTCACATGTTTATTGGCGACAGTAACAAATGCAGTGACAAAGATATGTTCAGAGAAACAGTTCAACAGTTAGTTTGTTTACCTCGGAGCACGTTTGGTTTTGTTCTTAATCACATTTTATGCTTATATACTTATATGAAGCATCTGTTATAACATTAAAAATTAACATCGGCATTACTGTTGTGTGAAATCTCGATTATCCGAATACATTCGATTAAGTAGGCAGTTCACCTAAAGACAAGGAGCATTCTTGTTTAGTATTAGTTGGAGATTGTTTTTTATTTCAATTATGTATTAATATCTTCATTTTGTTCTTCAAGTTTTTCGATAATTATGTATATTGTTTCTTCAACACATATGCTGGTGATATTGTAACGCAAAGATGTTTTAATTGATCTAACTGATCTAACTTGTGGGACGGCCGAGACCGAAGTGGGTCCCGGAACAGGTTCATGATGAGCCTAATCCTTGAGATTGATTATGATGATGAATTTTGCGTTTACGTCTTCCATTATTTTCACTTACAGCCACTTCTCTTTACCTCACGTTATACCGTTTCCTTATTAACTCAAATCTTTCTTCCCGAATCCGTTTCGTCTGGTCTTGTCAGTTCCATACCCCGTACGTGTCCGCACCAAGAGAATTGTTTCTTCCTACGAATACAAGCGTAGACTGCATTTCCAAACCTCTTTTGAATTTAACAATTCTCGTTGTATCTATCCTTAATAACTCATATGACGGCTTTTCACTTTTATTGCTTTTATGTACCCGATTTACGTTCAAAAGTTGATACGCCTACAGGTGAGAATAGTGACACAAATATATTCATATTAAGTCATTTAAATATATAAATGACTTAACAAATCTTGTGATGTAAATCAATTAATGTAAATAATGTTTTCTACATCATGTGATCTTTTGATGAGAATATCGGTCAAATTGCCGGTTTTTAGATCATGTGCTCTGGTTTTTGCTAATTTGTAAGTGGTGCTTTGTGAAAGTTAATTATGCGAGGCCTGGGTTGTTTGTTTTGTCTATTTCAAATAAACTCTGTATTTTAATTAAAATATGCTACTTGTTAAAGTTGCATGCAAAACAAATGAGCACAATATACAAATACTAAATAGCTCATACAACAGTTTACCTATGTAATATGAATATACATTAAACAATGTTCTCTACAGAATAGAATGGAAAGACTGCCTTGATACTTTGAACATCTAAATGCAAACAACAAAACTAATGTTTTACAAATAAAATTTAGTAACACACGCAATAATATAGGACATGAATTTTCAGACATCAGTAACATGACATTTGTAAAACATACATATAGCACACAAAAGCAATAAAGAACATTTGAGAAAACTTACACAATACATAACAATAAAACACAAAACAAATTTAAACCTAAAAAAATAAAACAAATAAGTACGAAACATGACGCTATTTTTAAAACGCCAAATTTGGACGTATTGAAAAGACAAATTCACACACAAACCCAATCACAGTAACCCAAAAACAACAAAAACAAAACCAATAGGAGCCAACAGCAATAAAAGCCAACACAACCTACACACACTTGATCAGACATAAAACCAACATGGGCATACTGCTTAATGCTCGAACATATCTCAAGTATAAAAATCGCTAATAGTAATATTAATGTAGTATTAATTACATACGCGCAAACACGCACGCGCGCACACGCTATATTATTGTGTTGTAAAACGTTAGGAATGCCATACACATAATTCTATATATTTCAGTACGTATTTGATGTCTAAGAGGACTGTAAAGTTACAAACAGAAATAAAATTGTGATAGAAATTATATAAAAATAAGATAAAAATGAGGTGAGGTATTTCAGGATGTATAGGCTACTAGTAATTTATCTTAACTTCAATAACGTTATTAGGTCTGGACTCTCATATAGGTTTATACATTCTGAACATGCTTAGTCGTGTATGTGTACGCTGAATCGTAAACATTTCAATGATACTGTAAAGCACGACACGAGTTCTTTACGGGTACAACGAGTTACGAATGCTTTGTTGAAGAACTATTCATAAGCGCAACTATTCTATATGTGAGTGTCACGTGGAGCTTCCTTACAGTAAAACAGGGCAAAAAAACACAGCCGAGGAGTAGACTCGAACTACGCCCTCTACAACGTTATAGATCTTAGTACATTGCATTACAGTGTTTAATCGGTGATCAAGATTCTGAAGACTGATATTTAATATCACGGCCTGTCATAGACTCATGCTAAGCGAGGAAACTTAACATAAGGTGAGCCGCTATCAAGACAGACGGGAGAATCAGAATAATTTTGAGAAAACATCGGGAGATTTTAAAGAAAACATCTAGACGCGATCTCAGGACATGCTAAGAATTATAGCTGATGTTCAGGAAGAAAAACAGAAAAAAGTCTGAACGAAAAAATAATAAACGATTTTATTATTATTATGATAAAACATAGGGCCAAGTTTTTTGTGTAGGGCTACATAGTTGCACACAATTTAACTGACTGGTTAAATACGACAAAAAACAAAGTATACCATTTTGGAGGTGATATCCTCACGATGTCTCTCGGTCCCGGCAGTCTTGGAGAGAAAGTCTTTACTTCGTACATCAAACAAATTGTTCACATCAAGTAAATAGGAGCATGCTTTCATGAGGCTGCTGTAAAGAAGTGTAGTTCGCATTTCAATCAGCTGTCTTGTCACTGCTTGAACAGATTTGTCACTAACACGCCCATAGGTGTTCAGATCTGTGGTCACGTAAATATTTTTTAAATTTATTACAGAACGTCTTTTCACGTGCGACGAATTTTGTATTGCTTCATGTATGTTAAATCATTTCATAAGCTTACTTATACCGACATATTACGAAACCTATTTTATTTCTTATAGCGTGGCGAAGCATACTTTCAGTTTTATTCATTAGAAAGGTTTATAATTTTACAGTTCTTGTTAAATTTTATAGGTCTTAAATAAATACTTATATAAATAGGTGGCATACTTATATAATTTTATAGGTCTGATAGTTAGTATAGACCTATTTAGCTAACTTTAAAATGTGTTATCTTTAGAAGCCAAAAGGATTCTTTAGTTGTATTATTTGACTTAACGAAAATCAATGTAACTCTAATTATAATTAATTATATTATAATTAAACATAATTGTAATTCTAATTATGATTAAGATTTATACAATGACATGTTTAAAATGTCGAAATACACAACTTATATTCTTTACAATTACTTTCGGATTTCTTTTTATTTCTCGTCTTCATCGTGTTTCACTAAATAAATATGTACAAAATGATTAGCTGAGCCAAAACGACAAATACACAATAAAAATATTCATGCTTTCTCATATCACAAACAGTTCTCCTGGTTACAATATCTAACTAACTGGTCAAGTACTTGGATAGTCAAGGATTTTCCAAGTGACTATTACGAAAACAAATTATATTTTCACAGGCTTTATGAAAGTCGTAAAAAAGTATTCATTTAGTTTGTTATACCGGGAAGTAGGCCTATTAGTCTTCACGTATTTAAAGACTCACTACATTAAATATTATTTTAATACACGACAGAAAAGAAACTGGAATGACACTTGCACACTGGGTAGGTCTACACGTAATATTTCACTCCAGTCAGCACCAAACAAAGCTAGATATGGTGTGATGCATTTTCAGTTGCAACTTTCAGATATTGTAGAAAATTTCAGTCGATTAAGAAATTTACGAATTCGTATTGCGTTTACGAATATTTACAGAAAGCATACAGATTAAATTAAATGTATAAAGCATTCTTTATACAAATTATATTGTTTTGAAACTCGTATCTCCTCACACACACGCGCGCGCGCCTTATTGTTAGACTGTATACAAACGGCCTCAAACAATTTACGCCACTTAATATGAAACCGTTCTGTTTGTGTATCAATTCGTTTGTTAGAGGCTGTACAGTGTACACATATTTCGAGTACCACACTGCTGTTTGTTTCAGTAATCACTTCACACACTTTAGAGACGCCCAATCTAGACTCACAGTAGCGAGTCTGTAAAACATGAAGAGGTGAAGGTTTCTTGTAACAGCATAATAAGGCAGATTCGCAAACGCAAAGATGGAGCACACTGTAGAGACTTACTTGCAGCCTTACTGTTAAGGCGTCCTACTCCTGTTGGTGTCGCTGCATGACTACTGATTTGTTAATATGCCACAGTGGCGAAGTGGGAGGGTTGCATCCCCAACTGGACTGCCAATTCGGAATTTGCTCGCTTCCTTGAGATGCTAAGGCGTTTTTTCGAAAACATTTGGACAAGCAAAAAGTTACAGTAATTTACCGGGTTGACAGAATGGATATGACACGTTCTGAATAAACGTAAATGATCAGTAACTACTTAATACAATAGTATGACTATTTGCATAGACCTGGATTTTTTAAAAGCAAAATGGATTTGTAAAACGCTTCAAACTTTAGAATTTATAGGCAATACAAATATTTGAAAAATTAAGTGTACAGAGCGCCTAATTTGGTAAAACTTACCTTCTCATTACAAATTATAATGTTTCCGACCTTAGCCATTTAAAATTAAGAAACACAACATTTCGACCTCTATAGAATCAGAGGTCGTCTTCAGGCGAACAAAAAAAAATTAATACAAAGATAAATCTATCACCAACAAATAGATATCGTCAAAACTCCAAATCTTAGTTAACAAATAAAGTACTAAACAATAATAATAATAATAATAAAAAAACAGTACTCAACATTACAGCAAAGAAGGATTCCTCCTGTGGTTGCAACGTAAACAACCACAATTGGCAGGAACCACAACCAGAAGCAGGAATCCTTCTTTCTTGAACGGTGAGTACTGTTTTATTATTATTACTATTATTATTTTTTTTTAGCACTATATTTGTTTAACTAAGATTTGGAGTTTTGACGATATCTATTTGTTAGTGATAGATTTATCTTTGTATTAATTTTTTTTGTTTGCCTGATGACGACCTCTGATTCTACAGAGGTCGAAATGTCGTGTTTCTTCATTTTAAATGGCTATTGTCCGAAGCCTTATAATTTGTAATGAGTATATTGCGCCATCGAATAATAATAATTTTAAGAATTACATTATCTACTCATGGCACACAGGAAGTAAACAAATAATATGTTTCGAAACTTTCTGTCATTTTTATAAATGACAGACTATGCACATAAAATCTCTATGTAGCCGTCGTTGATTGCAACACCAACGTTTACAGTTACAGCTCACATCTTGCTGTATTACAAGGACACCGATAGTACATATATCTACTTAAATAAAAGATATTTATGTATATATAACACGCGCGCGCGCGCGTATCTACACAGTGGAACAGTTTAAACAACAGAGAAGAGAAAGGTGTTCTAGAGGGTCGCTGTACGATGGGAACTCCTGTGTAGCGACTACTAAGAATTCCAGCTCAAAACGACTTACATATTCTACTAAAACTCGTCCAGACGTTTCACAAAGTAGTGCTGTGCTATGTAGACAACGGCACTGACCTAAAAGTATGATTTAGTTTTTATTGCATGCAACAGAATGCAGACAACGTTCAAAATTTTAAAGTCTGTTTTTTTGATGAATGTATTAAAATAAAACTGAAATTTGACTTTTCAGACGGAGGTCTCTTGGCATTTATAAATACTCATAAATACCATGTTTATTTAAGAAATTAGTATTCGAGTTCCCGGCCAGCTTGCACGGTCCCGAAACGGGGAACAGGCTCCTTAAAAATTGTAGTAAACCTTAACAGATACAGTATTACGAAATTTAAAAAAAGCAATTTAAAATTAAACGGAATTAAGAAACTTTACTAAATATTACGAAAAACATAAAAAAATTGTAATTAAAATAAACCAGTTGCTACAATAAATCGACATTATTAACTCCTTCTGCCGTTCAACGGTTATGAACTTTAAATCTCTATAACTCATTTGCCGTACCGGACTAATTGGTTTCCTATTTTTTTTTATCGTTTTAACACGAATTATCCATTATAATAACATTCAGTTTACAGACGAAAAGAAGGTCTGATGAAACGAGTAAGTACGAATTAACAAATAAGTATGAAAAGAACTTGATTACAACATTACATTATATAATAGGCCTACACAATAACAGAGGTGGTATAACGTTGGGTGAGTGATAATACATTAGCCAGCCAGCAACGGAACGATATATTCGGCTCAGGTTTGTATTAACCACGGCGCCATTCGCGTTACACAAAGTACCCCTATTCGGACGTATACTATTATCATACGTATGCTGCCACGCCTACATTCAAATTATTAATGTATTATACGTTTTTTACGTTTCGTAAAAAAATATTAATTCTATACACAAATTCTGTTCATCATCATCAGCCGTGGCTCTACAACCCTTGGTGGGTCTTGGCCTGCTCCAAGAGTCGATTCCATTCTTCCCTATTGCGTGTCCTGGCTTTCCAGTTTCTTATGTTCAGCTTTCTGACGTCCTCCTCTATCTGGTCTTTGAATCTACTTCGGGGTATTCCCCTTTTTTTACTGCCCATTGGTTAATGGTAAAAATTTGTTTCGTAGGCTGTCCTTCCTCCATTCTCTCTATGCGCCCAACCACAAAATTTTTGTTACGTCACAAAAAAAATTCATGACAAAGAGATACAAAGAACGTTGAAGTAATGCTCACAAGTGTCCAAGACAACTATAAAATCTTGGATTTTGTTCTCCATGACGTGTCCGACTATTAAATAATACGTAATGCACTATTTCTGACCATGGGACTCTAATTTTTTGATCAAGTTTTAATAAATTCACCTCTGCCTGATCTAGCTCTCACATTTTTATGGACGATTATGGCATCATGGATGAAGCTTTCAAAAAGCGAAAGCAAGCTCAGGCGAAGGTAAAATTTTATCTGAACATTAATGTTCTATAGGTAAAATAGGGCATTATGTATTAAATATAAAATTTGGTGAGTTATTAATCACAGAAAATAAAAGTTTACATGTAAAAGCTTACATGAAAATTCAAAACTTTGACTTTAAATCTTAAATTAAAATTTAATGCTCTGAAAAATTAAATATTTTTATTACATTTAATTATATTATATTTAAACTGTACTTTACTAATAAACAATAAGAATACAGTCACGGTTTGAGTTACCGCAGTCCATCTGTGGCACCTAAACGAAGAATGGGACTACTCAATGCCTTCGTTGTGGGCCTTCGTCACAGTATCTTGAGTCTATATGCTGTTGATTACATCACTGTTGCGAGATTCATACAGTGTAATTAAAAGCCAAGCTACGTTGTTTTTCATAAGCAACATTTACGCGAGGAATAATTGCAACAATTTATGAATTTAAAAAAAAATAAGGATTCGATCAGTAAACTTACGAAATAAAAAAAAAAAGTTATTTCTATCGGAAGTTCTATAAAACGCGATTACACTGCTTCAAAGAAATTGGCAAAAAGTATGCCAATTCCTGCGTTCACCGGCAACACAAAAATAGATCAAGTTACAGAAAAAAAACACTCATTTTATTAATTACACCACTACTTACACAAATTATTTGATTCATGGTACTCTCTTCTGTGTGCAACGTTCATTTTATATGTGAAGCAGTGTTTGGACTTAACTGAAGTAAACGCAGTCAACACGCACGCACGCTTAAGAACGTTAACGTCACGATATTTTATTTTCTTTACGATTAAAAACCAACAATGTTGTATGTCATAGATATGTGTTACAATGGGAATGATGAAACCAAAAGTCTCCTAATCAAAAGTCAACAACAGGTAACAGCAGCAATTAACCAAGACAAACCGGTCAACAAACCAACGTGCCGACGATAAGCATAGGCCTACTGTTTAATGCTCGGAACATGTCTCAACTAAGGAAAAAATAAACTTGATAGTATAGCAATATAATACAATAAAGATATGTATGAGTATTCTTTATACTACATTACTGTACTATCAACATGTTTTCCCTGACTTGATACATGTTCGAGCATTAAGAAATGTGCTCATCATAAGTCATGTTACTTTTCTGTCCTCCCCCCCCCCCCACACACACACAGACACCTTGTGTGTGAGATACAAGATGGTTTGAGATGTCACCATAGGCCTTCAGTTCCAACTGTACAGGTTTACCTAGATTCCAATTTTCTCGTATCATATCAATACCTAGAAAAGTCTGAACATTCAAGTTACGCCAATTTAAAATATTATTACTTTAAAAGGCAATTTATACCAGTATAAGTTTGTACATTTGCCTCATAATATAAATAAAAACAACTTTTATTAATGTTTTTCATATACATAGGTCATTAATTATGGTCATAATTAATAAGTCATATACGTCATTGTTACGAATAATATGACGGTTATGAATGAGAACAGGACAGTCAAAGGAGGGAGCGAAAATACGTGAAATTGAAAAGGTACAGATTTTTGGGGAGCATGTTATCGATACACTATTGTAGAGAAATGGGGAATGGGGACTAAAACAATAATTGCCTCCACTAAAGAACCTTTAAAAGAAGAAGACCTTCTTTTGTAAGAGTACGGCTCTGGAAATAAAAAAGAGGCTGGTGAAGTGCTGTGTATGGAACATTCTGTTATACGATTGTTATTGTGGAGTGTACGCAAGAATTAAAGGGATAAGATTGAAACTTTTTAGATGCAGGTGTGGAGATCTCTAGAGAAAATAAAATGGGTTGCCACAGTTAATAATGAAGACATTCTGAATTGAATAAACGAAAACAGAAACCTTTTAGACACAATCTTGAAGAAAAAGCAAAAACTTTGGAGAAAAGGAATATTAACGAGTACTCTTGAGAGTACAGAGAAAGGGGGAAGGAGAAGAGGAAGGGAGAGATTAACGACAAGAAATGTTGTGGTGATGCTCTACACAGACAGTGAACATTGTCCAACGCGTGAAAACGGTTTTTTTGTTACAATAAAGACTAATTACTTAATTATTTATTAAGTCAGTTGCAAGTACTTCACCTACGTTGGTCATTGACACATTTAATAATTGGCATATACTCTATAAAATATCGACAGAAGTTTGGTAACACGTTTTATGTTAAAACAGGTTATAGTTACGCTTCGCATAATACGGTATAAAGCTAAGTATATTTATTTATAAAATTTATGATGATGAGAAAGAAGCATTTCAATCGGGTATTTAACATTTGTGATTAAGCAGCTATATTTTCTCTCTCAGAGCAAAAAAAAAAAAGGATCAATGTTTATAGACCGTAAAGATTTGTCACTTTCCTACAGAACAAAGGAACACACACAAACACCACTCCAATGGGGACACACAATGTACATACAGTATAGAACACGGGAGCTACCTATCATTTGCAGACACAGGCATACATGCAAAAGCATGCCAAGTCTGTTGTTATTTATGTAGACGGCTCAAGCTTTAAAATAGATGATAACATTAATTTATAGCGTCTTGAAATTAACACGATTATGAGAGTAGCTTAGTATCCGGTTGTTGTGACCCACTAAGTCCTTTCCCTTGGCTATACATTTTACGCGTTCTACATAAAACGCACGGAGGCTATTGGTCACGCTGCAACATCCACATTTCATTCCACTTACCAGTGCTGTTTGTTCACGACGTAGGCATTTTTTTCCAAATCGTGTTTCCTGATGAGCACCGTTTTCCATTAAAAAAAGTCAATAAAATGTCAGTGGCACAATAAGCCTATTCTAGTACTGTTTTGCAACCAGTGTATAGTTTATAACGCGCGCATTTGAACTAACAACTTGTAAGATGGTGTAATTGCTTGTCGTTTATAACTCAAGTCTAATGTCAGAATGCTAGGAATCGTGATATGCTTGCCAGACTCCCTACCGAAAAATGTCGTTTTGAAAAGTCTAGCTCCTCACCGATATCTTATGCTCGGAAGAGGGGAGGAAGAAGAGAAAGAAAAAAGAAGAACAGAATTATTAATATTATTACTTTTATTGTTAAGCTAACAAAATTTAGACGCATCTGTAGAACGATTCATACGTACCTGAAAAATAAAACACGGAAGGATACCCGAATGACATTTTATAGAACTGTGGCTATCCCCACATTCCTGTATGCTAGTGAGACATGGACTCTTGGTAAAAGGGATATGCAGAGGATTCAGGCAACCGAAATGAAGTTTCTAAGAGGGGCGCAAGGTTGTTCTCTCTTGGATCGGAGAAAGAACGAGGATATTAGACGCGATTTAAATATTGTATCACTACACCAGAAGATTGAAGACCACAGAAGATGGTGTGAACACTTGAATCCCATGCCTGATATCCGTCTACCTGTGGCTGCCTTGGGTTGTCACCCTACTGGGAAGAGAGATGTGGGTAGACCGAGGAGGAGATGGATTCCGGAACAGGTCTAAGGCCTAGTCCTTGGAGTGGTGGTGACGATGATTACTTTTATTGTCGTTATTAAATAAACGTGAGGACAATAAAAAAAAAGCCTGGTCTCCATCAACGCTCTGACGTAAACGGCTTACTTATCAACTCCCTGTTTCATAGGAAATGGAACTAGGAGATGTGTCGAAAAACCGTGTTTGTAATTAATACAGATTTATAGTATTCAGCTTTCAAAACGTAACAAAGCAATTGTCCGAACGACGTTTGTGACTGCGCGCACATGTGTAGAAATAATTAAAAACTGTCTGTACTGATCGTCTATGAACGGTTGGTTGAATAATTTACTTTTTTGCAAACTGTTCCTCGTGACGAGTAGAATACATTAGGTTAATAATATTTTCGGTCATTTATTAGTTCTAGATAAATTAGGATCTTTTGTATCCACCGACAACGATAACTCACGAAGACATAAGCAACTAAAATGACTGTAGGCCTAATTTATTGTTATGAGTGTTCGTACACAACATGTAGGCCTATTGTTTCCAGCAGTAATATTCACATAGTCTTCAAGACATCCTAAGTAACTAAAAAAAAAAGTTTTTACAATAATTTTGTGTATCTCGATATTCAAGTGTTAAATTAAATAAACGTAATAATAAGCAACGCACAAATGTTGAAATAACAGTGAGTGTTTGTCCATCCATAGACAAAAATGTTACGCCTTACAGCGGCTGTTGGAGTTATAGACCATGTACAGAAAAATGTTACGCCTGACAGCGGCTGTTGGAGTTACAGACCATGTACAGTACAAATTTTGTAAACAAGTTCGCTACATCACCATAACATACGACGTTTGATCAAAAAGACCGTGCAATTTTTATTTATTTGAAAAATTATGCCTTGACTCATTTACATTTACATTCATACTGTTCCTTCCAAAGTTGTCTTATTATTTTTATGCCAACGTTTTTTCAAAACAATTGTCGAATGCACTTTTGGTGTAGCCTTCAGCTCGCTCAATGATTTTTGTTTTACATCTTCAACAGTTGCAAAACCTTTTCGTGGTGTTTTTAATTACTGGGAAGAGAAAAAATCGCAATGAGACGTATCTAGGGAATAGGGCAGTTACGATGTCATTATGATGTGTTTTTTGCCTAAAATTCTTGAAAAAGTAATGACGTCAGCCCTAGTGTATTATCTGGCTGCAACTGCCAAAAAAACTATACTTCTGTAAATCTGCCCGTCTCTACAAGAACACAAGTGGCGTAAAATGCCCGAATAGTACTCTATGTTTACCGTTGCGCCCAGTGATGAAATTTCATGGAACACAAAAACACAACTTTATGTTGGTTATCGCGATCTTCAACTCATTCACGCAGTATTGTACCGTTTGCAAACTACTCGTTCATGTACAGCAGGCTCGCCAGCACTTTCACCACGATAAGAGCGGTTTGCCTCATTCTTTTTATAAAATTTAATTCATGTTCTTCAATTGGGCGATGTATTTTTACATCAAAACACAACTTACTCAATTAGCCGTGAACTCTAAGCTATGCATCCGATGAGGCTTAAATGGTAGACAAGATGTGTACCAAAATCACATAACAACAGTGCTTCAATCGAACACTTGAAAAGCGGGAAATTCAAAAATTGCACGTATTTTTGATCATATCTCTATGTACAATATTAAATTATGTTTACCACACAGGCAAATACTTTAGACGGTTACTGTGAGATTTTGAATACTACTTTGTTTTAGCACTGTTCCCCTTCTTAAACAATTTTTTTTAGCAAAAATTATCACGCTGCGATTGTAGGGAAACTCTCTCGGTTTAATCATTCAAGTGTTACAGGTATTTTCTTGGTTTGGTGATTAAAGAGAACAATATCTTACATTTTATTCTGATTAATATTTTTTTGTCATCTTGTTTTATTTAAAAAAAATTTTTTTGTTCTTTTTTTAAATCTTTTGTTTTTTCTTTACATAATGTGTATAAGAAACGAAACACTGATACATCCTGATCACTTCAAAAAATGCTTAATTTACAGTAACAGTTAGGTAATCGAATTATGCATGTTTGTTAACTGAAATGCCTGAGTAGACGACTAATCACATGTAATGGCGCGTACACAGTTGACAATCAAAATTCTTAGTTTTGACTGAACGTAGGCCTACCAGATTTTAACGTGCCTGCAAAAGAAATAACTGAAGCAGCAATTTCTAAATAATAAAGATATAACAGGGACCCGATTATCCGTGTTTTCGCATTTCCGATGCAGATTGTTGCTTATAAATCACGGAAGGTATGAATAATGAATACCGTACCCACTCGTATAAAAAACCCTAGATATCAGATTAGCTGATTTTTCACAAATAGGCGTAAACTATTCGGGTTTTTATTTGTTATTTGTAACGCAAATATAAAAAAAAACTTGTAAATTTATCCAAATTTTAATTATTAAAACTATTATACCTAAATATTAGTTAATTAGGCCTATACGACCACAAAAAATTAAAATGTACGTTTTTTGTGTTTTTTATAAATTCCTAACATAACTAAGTTCGAAAAGATTCTTAAAGGTTGTACTGAACAATATAAATTGGCGGAGTAATTAGTCACCTGAAATGGCTGCTACCAACCGATTTATTCGAGTTTTCGTTTATTCGAGGTAGCAACGGCCTCGGATAATCGGTAAAACGAATAAGTCTAATGTTTTATAATTTTACTTGTTTATACATACTATAATGAATAATTTAACTTGTTTATACATGTCGAAATTATGCAACAGGAAGGTTATTTAATTTTATAAACAATAATGCCAATTTAAAAAATAACTCCTATGGATACTTTTTTGGGAATGCAACTGTTTTCATTTTTATGTCACACCTACAGATCGCTGAGACAAATCGACAATCACAGCCACTGTATTCGATTTGGTAGATTGGCGATAAACAGTAAACACGACTTAATAATTGTCTGAGTTATACTATAGGCTCACGTGCATGTAGAAGTATGGAGCTGCAGAAGTATGGAGAGATACGAAAATAGCGACAGATAGAGAGATACGAAACTAGGGAAATCCGCAGGTAATGACAAAGTAACAATACAGTACGAGAGAATTACAAATGTGGAGATGGTACAACCTTTTTATACTTGCATAAGAATCGTCACCAAGCGAGGAGATGAAAATTAATGATAAAGATGTGGCATCTATGAACGAAGTTACACATTTGGTTACATATTAACAAATAATGGAGATAAAGTAGTAGAAATTGTAAATGTAAATCCAATAAGATCACAGTGAATACCCTGTGAAATGTACGAAATATTATGAAGAATAAACATTTGTCATTGTATTTAAAAAGAATATTGTTTTAATCAGTGTGTATTTCCTGCAATGACTTTTTGAAGGTCCGAATCGTGAACGAACTAAAAAGAATGATATAATGCAGAGTAGACAGAAATAAACACACTGTATTTACAGAATGAAGAAAATAAAATGGAGGGGGGCAGGCGAGAGGATGGCAGATTAGCAGATGGTCAACAAGGCCCTTTGCACGATCCTGTGACACAGCCAAGTGGACAAGAAATTATGTAATCACTGGAATTTAATGGTATTGATACTTATACTACTACAGTTAAATACTGACATTGTTACAAAACGTTAAGTTAAGCATAAGACAACAGTGATTAATGAGCACAAAATAAAGCAGAAACAATCCGTAACACAAAAAATAAACTGGAAACGTGTTTTATAAAACGACCGAAGGATCGACAGGCCTCACACACAGACGTACAATTACTAACACATAATTGTAACAGACCTGTTTTGTAACAAATACCCTGCAAAGCAAATGTTGCAATTACTTAAAACGTTTCTCAGAGAAGTACAACAGATTAGTAGGTCGGAAGAGAAATTTAAATTGGAAAAAATATTAATTTAACAGTCCATCAAGCAGAGACCGCTGTGACCGTTTCCTTTGTAATAAGTTTTGTAACAGCCATACTCCTTTTTTCTTTACAATTAACGTTAATAAACTGTAGTTAAACTGGCCGCGGTTCCAAACCCAGCAATGCGTGCGTATGGGACGGGACCGTTATGAGTCAGCACATTACCTGCTGCCATCGGTCGCGTCGTACCGTTTCAACAGTAATTACGTGTTGTCAGATTATCAACACGTACACTGATTTCTAGAACACTGGCTGATTTCAGTATTGTATAGTCAATCAGTTATCGAATCACCGAACGTCTTTCAATGCAATGGAATGCTATTGTTGAACGTCTAGGATGATACTGTGGGACTGGTTACGATATTTTCCAGTCACATCGATTTCTGTGCTAGAGGACGGAGCACACACCCCACGCAAAAAAATGTATTGGCCTATTTACATAAAAGGTAAAATATTTATGCAACTGTGTACTATAACAAATCACATGTAAAAAAGCGTCAACTTTACCTTAACGATATTTACAGGTATTTAAGCGAGATATTTACTTCCGGATTATGGAAACCTGACGGGGCTATCTAGTCAGACTGCCTGCTTTAGTCGTAAACGATCGCATTTACGACCTTAAAAGGGTCGCTTATTGTTCCAAAATACAATGACTGCAGGAGTAACAGGTAAAATTTAGGATGGCTTCGTTAAATTGTTTGAGGTACGCTTATTTTAAAATAAAATAAGCGTACTCGGATTAAACAGTAACTATTCTGTTACTGTTTGTTCTAACAAAATAAGACTAATGTCTTTAAGTACTTGCTATATATTTTTCTTAACCGCTTCTATAGAATGTATTTCTAGCCGCTTTAGATACTATGGAAAGATACTGATTATTTTTGCGTTCCACCGACACCCAACGAATCTTACTTCGTCCCCCGCGATTCTATTTCTGTCTACCGAATGCACTTTCATCAACTTCGACAGTTTTGCCTACGCCGCCAATTTTACAAGAATTTTCAAATAGCCATACAACAAGAATTTCTCTGAAAGAATGTATTCATTTTCTTGCCGTCGGTTGTGATAAACTAGTCTCTCTCGCAATGACAGAAATATCGGTATGGAGAACCATACATGACTTCCATGTTCTAAGATTTATATTTAAAATCATATTCGAAATGAAATAGTTCCATAGAAACTACGTCTTTCTACCTATTGCTTCAGCATTAACCACAGTACTGTGGTCACTAACGTATACCACCTCACGTTTTCGCACTCGATTTTCACCGATGATGGCAGTCGATGGCACTGCCGAAAAGTCTGGTTTTGCAGAAAACATTGGACTACGGCTAAAGAGCCCGGGAAGCAATTTTAACAAAAAACTACTTCTTTGTTGCCGATAACGTAGTACACATATAAAAAATTCTCCCCTCCACCTTCAGCTATAATTTTTAATAATAGAAAATTACCCCCAACCCCGTTCACCTAACCTCTTCATTTATAGATATTTCATCTACGTTTCTACAGTGGATTAGTATGAGCTTTTTATCAGGATACTTTATTTATAAAACTCAAGTACTTTACTCTTGTTAAAGCATTTGCCATAAAAAAATACCCTTTTAAAACATAAAATGTTTCAGGTAAACTACCCCTTTCTCTTAACCGATCTTCTCCAAAATCAACAGACCTTCCGTCCTCTACAATTCAGGGAAGCGTGCAAAAAAATATTTGATTCTGTTTGAATGTGCGGCAGTTATCGTTCGTCATGGAAACATTTCTCTTGTTACAACATAAAATGTTGCAGATAAACTACCCCTCTCCCTTAACTGATCTTCACCAAAATCAATAGAGCTTGAGCTCTCTGCAACTCAGGAAAGGGTGCAAAAAATTATTTGATTCTCATTGAATTTTCGGCAGTTATCGTTCGTCATAAAAAAAATTACCCTTTTTAAAACATAAAACGTTGCTGATAAACTACCCCTTCCCTTAACCGATCTTCAACAAAATCAACAGACCTTGAGTTCTCTTTAGTTCAAAAAGGTATGCAAAAACCTAGTTGATTCTGTTTGAATTTACGGCAGTTATCGTTCGTCATATAAAAAATTACCCTTGTTAAAACATAAAATGTTGCTGGTAAACTACCCCTTTCCCTTAACCGATCTTCACCAACACCAATAGGTACTGAGAACTCTACAATATCATTTATATATATGTATGCAAAACATCATTTGATTCTGTTTGAATTTGCGGCTGTTATCGTTTACTATAGAAAAAAATTATCCTTGATAAAAAACAGTTGCAGGTAAACTACCCCTTTCCCTTAACCGATCTTCACCAAAAACGACAGGTCTTGGGTACTCTACAATTCAGGCCTGTATGCAAACAATTATTTGATTCTGTTTGAATTTGCGGCTGTTATCGTTTGCCATAGAAAACACCCTTGATAAAACATAAAACGTTGCTGGTAAACTACCCTATTCCATTAACCGATCTTCACCAATAACAATAGGTCTTGAGAACTCTACAATTCAGGGCTGTATGCAAAACATTAGTTGATTCTCTTTGAATTTACGGCAGTTATCGTTCGTCACAGAAAAAATACCCTTGATAAAACATAAAACGTTGCTGGTAAACTACCCTATTCCATTAACCGATCTTCACCAATAACAATAGGTCTTGAGAACTCTACAATTCAGGGCTGTATGCAAAACATTAGTTGATTCTCTTTGAATTTACGGCAGTTATCGTTCGTCACAGAAAAAATACCCTTGTTAAAACATAAAACGTTGCTGGTAAACTACCCTATTCCCTTAACCGATCTTCACCAAAACCAACAGGTCTTGAGAACTCTACATTTTAGGGCTGTATGCAAAATATTATATGATTCTGTTTGAATTTGCGGCTGTTATCGTTTGCCATATAAAATACCCTTGATAAAACAAAAAACGTGTCCGGTAAACTACCCCTTTCCCTCAACCGATCTTCACCAAAAACAATAGGTCGCGAGTACTCTACAAATCAGAGCTGTATGCAAAAAATTATTTGATTCTGTTTGAATTTGCGGCTGTTATCGTTTGCCATAGAAAAAAATTACCCTTGATAAAAAACCGTTGCAGGTAAACTACCTCTTTCCCTTAACCGATCTTCACCAAAAACGATAGGTCATGAGAACTCTGCAATTCAGGGCAGTATGCAAAATATTATACGATTTTGTTTGAATTTACGGCTGTTATCGTTTGCCATACAAAATACCCTTGATAAAACAAAAAACGTGGCAGGTAAACTATCCCTTTCCCTTAAACGATCTTCACCAAAAACAATAGGTCTTTAGTACTCAAGAAATCAGGGCTGTATGCAAAACTTATTTGATTATGTTTGAATTTGCGGCTGTTATCGTTTGCCATAGAAAATACCCTTGTTAAAACATAAAACGTTGCAGGTAAGCTACCCCTTTCCCTTAACCGATCTTTACCAAAATCAACAGATCTTTAGAGCTCTACAATTCAGGGCTGTATGCGAAACATTATTTGATTCTGTTTGAATTTGCGGCTGTTATCGTTTGCCAAACAAACAAATTACCCTTGATAAAAAAAAACCGTTGCAGGTAAACTACCCCTTTCCCTCAACCGATCTTCACCAAAAACAATAGGTCGCGAGTACTCTACAAATCAGAGCTGTATGCAAAAAATTATTTGATTCTGTTTGAATTTGCGGCTGTTATCGTTTGCCATAGAAAAAAAATCTACAGAAGACAGACAGACACACACACACACAGACATTTTTTGGAAAACGACTTTTTTTCATGTTTTGAGTGTAGTACAATCAGAATCTGCAATAATCTCGAACACGATTTTTTTTTGCCATCACCATACTTCCATTTCCTTAAGGAACATGGAAGTAAAAAGGATACTTCAAAATACATGCAATTAAAACGGACAACAAGGTGACGGGAAGAACGCGTGAAGTCCAAAGATAGTACTGTCCCGTACATCTTTTTTCACTCTAAAGTTTTTGCCCCACATCTGTAAATCAAGTTTTCATTTTGCCCATAATTATATGCATGTTTCCTCCACACTTTACACAGTTAGTTGATTTTTTTCATACGCTTCCAGTCTTCAGCACAATTTTTAAGGCCTCTCTTTAGTATATAATTTTTCAATGAATTTATACTGTTGAAATCCATCTCGCTGTTCAGTTTACCGCTTAAATGCAATGGCACTGGATTACACACTCAGTACAATCACTGTGTAGTTTTAATGCTCTACACTTCAAGAAAACAGGATTTTGATAGAACTCTGTACACCGTCTAAATGAAATGGCCTTTAAGAAACTAGACGGGACCACGTTGGTTGCGGATTTCCTTAAACATGTATGAATAGACGACTTGCCTAGGAGCAATGGAAATAAACAATAGGCGACCCTTTCGAAGGTTGTTAACGTAGGAGGCAGGTAGTCTGATACGATGGCCCCGTCAGGTTTCCAAAACCCTTCCAAACAATAGGCGACCCTTTCGAAGGTTGTTAACGTAGGAGGCAGGTAGTCTGATACGATGGCCCCGTCAGGTTTCCAAAACCTTTACTTCCTATACGGAAGATACAGAATTCAGATCAAATGAAAATTATCGTATACACTTTTCTCGATACAAGGTTACTTCGTGGAGAACCTATGAATTCGGCTACGCCAAGCTTTCAATGTCTGCGGTAGGAGCAGTTCATGGAAATTGTAACCATTACTTTGGCCCAAATATGTTTCGTATGTTACGCCTATATTACTAATGTCACGTTGTCAAGAAATACAAACTTTGGTGTTGTGAACCTGAGACGTAACACCAAAGGTTGCCAGTCATTACTCCTATAAGGGCTAATAACATTTTTATGTAACAAAATAAAGTTAAATTGTCGAGAAAGACGATAGGAACGTTGTATTCTTTGCACATATACGAATATGTCAATGTATAGGCCTACGTAAGTTACTAATTAAGTCTAAAAAACCACAGTAGATCGTGGTTGCAATACTGCGCTGCTGTGGAAGATGTAGATAACATCTTCGGGTACGCCGGCCGCCAATCTTATTAGAATAATAAACATAAAGTAAAATACGTTATCTTTGAGTGGCGGGAATGTTAATCAATTTCCCAACAACAACAACAATTGTTCATTTAAACAAGGAAGTACTCTCCCTTCAATTCCTCTGAAGATTTACGTACAAAATTCTTATGATATGACGTAAGCAGATATGACAAAAAGTTGTATAAATACAACGGAAAACAAGAACACAAAATATACAGAATAAGAAGCATAACCATTAGAAAAGTCAACACATTAGAATACACACCCAACTACACATAAAATTTAAAATATTCAAGAACAAATTTACTTATTGAAGCAAAAAATTATTTAAAACTCAGCGAATGATAATTTAAAGAAATTTCGACGAAACCAAAACATCGAAGCATGATGTTTTTAGGCTTTTGAAACGTATAATGTGCATATAACAAATATATTTACTATATAACAAACATCATGTCAAAACGACAGAGACCGAAGATTTCTAGACGGTGGGGAATCGAAAGTGTGGAAGCGTTACATTTTCGATGACGTTACATTTTTGTGGAATGACCCCCAGCCTAAAAACATTATCATGTTAAAAGTTAAAATATTTAAGAGGAATCTAAATACCACGTAGTTATTTTGGAAAATATAACTGAATTTAATCTATCATCAAAAGTAACACATACCAATATCAGCTTATTGAAATCAAAATATAGGCTACTACAGGAGCTAACAGAAAAACAAAAATTAACACGTCGAGTTTCATCAAAACATTTTACAAAATTACGTAAATATTCTAAACTGACGAATGTAAAAAAACGATTAATATCTTAAAGTAGTAACATACACGTACTTAATGATAACATTAACAGAAACTTATAAGATCTCTTGTAAGTTAAAGAACTGTCCCAAATTGTACACTTATTAAATCTGTTGCAAAAAGTTAAAAAAAAAACTCAATTTAAAAGGTTTATAGTATACGTAGAACATACCTGAGTGTGTTCACCACTGCCTGATATGACTTTATTTCCGTAATTCTTAACAACCATCCTCAGGATATATATAATGTATAGTAAGAAGTATGTGAATTAGGCCTACTTCCCCTGTAACACGGTACAGGATGACTACCATCGTCTCATACAAAATTAGGATTCGATACGTGTTGTATCGTATGTGTCTCTACAAGGGCGTGCGTGAACTGTAATGGTGTCTACAATATGATTAATTATACTATTTAACACAACAATGTCTGATTAATTACTTCCATGTTCCGTAAGGAAATGGAAGTATGGTGATCGCGAAAAAAATCGTGTTTGAGGTAAGGACTGACTCTGATTGTACTATCCTTTGCATGTATGCTCGAGTTGTAGAGGACTCAAGGCCTATTGATTTTGGTGAAGTATTAAGGTGTTTCGGTTAAGGGGAAGGGGTAGTTTACCTGCAACGTTTTACGTTTTAACAAGAGTAAAGTATTTAATTTTGATGAATAAATTATCCTGAAAAGAAGGTCATAATAATCTACTGTAGAAAGGTGGATGAAATATCTATAAATGAAAAAGGTAGTTCAAGGGGGAAGGGGTAATTTTTTGAAAATTACCTTTCTGATGTCGAATAAACTACCTCATTTTATTTTGAAGGATAAGATACCTTAGTAATTACATATAATGAAACTATTAGTCAATAAAAGTGCAAATATCAAAAATGGGGTTGTTCGGTTAAATATCATTAAGCTCGGTTGAAAGTGTAAATATCATTAATGAAGAGGAGCAGGATATAATTATCTGCATAGTTCAGTTTACTTATAAGAATAAAGTAGCTAATTTTTATAGATAAAGTGACTCGAAAATAACATTGTATTAAACGACTACCCCATAATAACAAAATTATCTATAAATAGTAAAAATAGTTTGAGGGTGGGGGATTTGTTTTTAAGAAATTATCGAACCGAATTCAAGTAAATGATTTTAAATATAAATCTCAGAACACGGAAGTTATGTATGGTTCTCCATACCAACGTTTTATTTACTTTTCTTAAATTATTATTTGTCTATAATATGTTTACTATTATCATTAGAGTTTATAAACAATAAAGCAATTTTCGTTCGACTAACACTGACGGAAACCTCTTGTTATTCATAGTAAAAACTCACCAACCCAAAAAAAAAGGACATTATTTTTAATTATTATAGACTCGTATACTTCACACCTTTATAAAACGTAGTTAAATCCGGCTTATAAAAAATAAAATAATTGAAAGTCAAGTTTTTCAAACTGAGAAAGTAAAATAACGAGGAGTAAATTGTCCGTGCCACACGTTCTCGTCAGGTGCGTTTAGCGGTAATGTGTTATAGAGGCTAACCGTTTAGTATCACACAATATTGTCGCTCCAATAATTTGAAAAAATACATTTATTGAAGAAGTATTGTATCTGAAGACCCTATATTGTATAAATAGGTTACTTTGAAGTTTTACGTTGGTTACAACCAAAGTAAAACTTCAAATTAATCTTATACAATTACAACTTACAAGTATTGTCTATATTAAGGGAAGTCCAAACGAAAAAAAATTATTTTTTGTCGGTTTTGAGAGTTTTATTGAATATAATTTTTTGGAACCTGCACTTTACAGTGATATATAACAATGTATAGCCAAAAATTCGCAGTGTGTGGAAAAAAATATTTTATAAGTGGTTGCAAGAAACATTTCAGCAGTTTCTATGGAAACGACACGATACATCACATTTATCATTTGATATAGTATAGAGATTGTTTATCTTTTATTATTTTGTTTTGTGTGGTTGGCAACAACCTTTTCTAAAGTAATGTAGTGCATTCTGATCAAGTGACTGATCAGCTGACTGTGTTTTTTGTTTATATTCTGTGTTTGAGAATTGAAACATTTGAAACTGGTTACTGTTTTGGAAACTACTGAAGTTTTGTGTGGATTGTTTTCATTAGTCATGGGAAACAAGAAGAAAACTGGAAATTGGCGAACAAGAAGCGGAAAAATATAGGTAGGCCTAAAGTAAATGATTCTGAATGTCAAACTCCAAGCTCTTCCAATAATAGTCCTAGGCCTACTCAACCTATAAAGCAATCGAGCTCCAAGCTGAAGCTAAATAGCAACTTTGATTATTATCAGAGTAAGAATGAATCTTTATAATACGAAATTATTGATTTTAATAAAATCAAGGAAGCTCTAAATGATGTAGCAGTTTGCAAATTTTGCCACCATTATCTCACAATAACAAAGAAATCATTAGTTGGCTTAGCAACCCAATTTAGAATATTTTGTACAAACTGTGAGCACTCTGATAAGACCTTTTCAAACTGTGACAAAATTAGCATAGTGACAAATGAAAATAAATCAAGTAAAAGTGTATATGATGTAAATATTAGGTTAGTGTATGGGTTAAGTGTAATTGGAAAAGGTTACACTGCAACCAAATCTTTGTGCGGAGTTTTGAATCTGCCTCCTCCTCCGACAGTCTACACTAGGCATGAAAAATTATTAGGCCAGTCTTGTAAAATTTTATGTGAGGAATCGCTGAAATCTGCAGTTACAGAGGCAGTAACAGAGAATGACCCTGGTCCTGATAATCCTGGTAGGCCTAGAACAGATCTATTTGTAGCACTGGATGGGTCGTGGCAGAAGAGAGGACATGTGTCATTGAATGGGATTGTGTCACTGACTTCTGTTGATACGGGGAAAGTTTTGGATGTTTATGCTCTTTCAAAATTTTGCAAATGCCCAGAAAAAAATAAAAATAAGCACAATGAGAGCTGTGAAGCCAATTATATAGGCACGAGTGGTGGGATGGAGTCAGATGGCGCAGTGCAAATGTTTGCAAGGTCTGTACCTCGTTACAGTGTGCGCTATATTGATTATCTAGGTGATGGTGACTCCAATGCCTATAAGGCTGTTTGTGAGGCAAAGCCATATGGAGAAGGTGTAGAAATAAGTAAAATGGAATGCATTGGACACGTCCAAAGCGAATGGGAACGAGGATAAGAAAACTAAAAACTAAACAATCTGGGACAAAAATTTCCGACGGGAAATCTCTTTCTGGAAAAAACCGATTGACACAAGTGGCTGTTAATAAAATACAAACATATTATGACTTAGCTATTCGCAGAAACACACACAGTGTAGAAGCAATGAAACAGGCAGTATGGGCATCATATTATCATATCATGTCCTCTGACGAAAAGCCTTACCATCAGCTTTGTCCCAAAGGTGAAACATGGTGTAAATACAATGAATCAATAGCAGAAAATAAGCCATACAATCACAAAGATCATTTCCACCTACCTGAAATAGTTATGCTAGAAATAAAACCCATATACAGGAGCCTAGCTGAACCTGATCTACTAAAAAAGTGTTTGAAAGGAAAGTCCCAGAACCCAAATGAGTCATTGAACAACATTATTTGGTCTCGACTCCCTAAAAGTACATTTGTTACTTTACCTACACTAGACTTTGCAACATTTGAGGCAGTTTTATCATTTAATAATGGCTGTGCAAGTAAATGCAAAGTATTAGAACATTTAGGCTTCAAAGTAGGAAGACATATGGTAGATGCCATGAAATGCTTGGATCAAGAGCGAGTACGAAAAGCGGAAAAAGCAGCTTCGGAACTGGAGAAAAAAATCAGGCTGAAAAGAAGTCTCAACAAAAGAAGACTTGATGACATGTACGAAGAGGGTGAAGACCCAGACAACCCTTCATATGGTGCAGGAGAACATTAGTGGTTAGTAACAATTTTTTTGTCTTTACGTTCGTTGTTTTTTCCGTTTTCCCGAAACTTACGATTTTTAGTCATTTACCACACTTTTCTCAAAAACCGTAAAACATATCTCAACCAAATTTTTACAGTAGTTACTTGGGCAAATGATTTACTTCCTTACACAAGGATTTGGTCATAACTGCTGTATATTAGGAGGAAACAATTTTTGTGTTTAGATTATTGAAAAAATTAATGATACTTTTTTGAAAATTTGTGAAAAATTTATTTTTTATGTATAATGAAATAAATCTGTGTATGAAACAAGCAAAAAGTACACTCTTTCAAATAAAAAAAGAATTATGATTCTAGGTTTAGTGGTTTATGAAATATCTGAGATAATGTTAACATTATGGTTAAATGGCATTCGGACTCCCATGCGTATGTAGCGTATGATCCCTCGCACGGATTATTATATCGCGTTTATCGCATTCCTGGTTAACTAAAACTACTGCCACCTCATTAGTTGTCGGTGAATTTTAGCGACCCCTGTGCTCTTCATTATTTTCTTTTCGATCAGCATGAATCACAATATTGTACTGATTATTATTCGCAGATGTTACAAATTCAAACGCACTTTTCAGTTCACTAACATATGGGTTGATTGCGTGAAGTAAATTTTGAAGTTCTGTTACTAATGTCTTATCCAAGTTACGAATATGATCCATTTTTGTTTCAGCTTGCTGTAAATAATCAGCTATGAAATAAACCTGTAGAAATTTTGGTACTTCGTTTTGTATGGGGAGTAATGATCCCATGGGGTGATATATTTGCCCTTGAATTTTGAAAGTAGGCTTGAGGCTCCCTTCGACTATTTCATTGGCTCAGAATGATGTAAATTGAAAAGCTGAATTGTACGATCTTAATGCATTCAAACATTTTTTCGATAAAAAAATGTTCTCCATTTAATAATGATTTTAACGGTTCTGGAGGAGGAAGTATGGGATCTAATCGCACATTTCCTGCAGAGCAACATAATCCATGTGATTCATTTTTCCACTTTAAAGCTTTGCAACGAGGGCAAACCATACTCGGTAACCCGATATCTGTTTCATTCGCGTAGTTAGTAACTGGATTATAATTGAAACCACTATTTAATTTTGCATTCCATCGTAAAGTAGGACCTCGTGATCTGAGTCGCTTGCCTGCGTCTTTGTGCCGCTAATCTATTTTCATGAATCGTAGGACTTTCAACCCGTGAGACTTCTTCTAATCCAGATCTTTCTGAAGAGTTTCCAGGAGCTGATTGCATTTCGACTCCTTCGACGTCATTTTCAGATGCTCTAAGACGCCTCTTTCTTTCCGCAGCAGCAGTAGATCTTCCTAAACATGATCGTCTTTTTGGCATTGCAAACCTAAAAAAAGTGGAAATGTATTTATTTGATCTATACTAATAAATCTCTAGGGGGCAATTAATAATTTATACAATACAATATACATTGCCCATATTACTTACCGATGACGTAAAATTAACGAAAAAAGGCACTGATACTACATCACTGACGCTCATCGCATAATTCTCGATGAAGCAGGTTAAGTATAATTCTCGACAATTAATTATTCCTACTGCACATAGGCCTACTGAATATTCAAATGTCGAAGAGTATGGGTTGTCAGAATCAACGTGTACTATATAATCAATGTTACAATATAATCAAACAATGAATTATTGTATTGTTTATATGAATTCCATATGCTGATAAGAATTCCATATCCCTACTAAAATGTAAATATTCAAATGGACTAACTGATATCAATTTACTTATGTATACACTATTTGTATTATTCTATACGAATAAACATTTCATCTAATTGTGTTACTGCATGTTTGTAAATATCTACTAAATTATCAAATTTTGATTTTACGTATTGAGGAAACATGAATGATGGATCTACTGCTTCGCACTTTTTGGATATTCATAACTTAGAATATAAGAATATTATTAATATAGATGTACCATTAGCAATTTACCAACTCGACAGTTACCACAACAATCATATACAAATATTCGCGTGCGAAGCCGCGGGTACCTGTTAGTATTGAAATAAATCTCCTAATTTCTACACTTCGCCGTTTATTTCTACAGTGTTTGTGAAAAAAATATACAAAGTACGTTGCAAAAAACTGGCAGCTTAGCAACTCCGGCGTTCGTAACACTGATCTAAACGATGTAACAGTAGAGAGAGCAGAAAAATATCCGTTTCGCGCTAATTTATTTCATAAATTTATAGTATTGCCATTACTCAGTTATCATAATGGGTAGAGCAGGTCGCCGCGCGGAAACGGTATATTGAACTACACAACGGTATAAGGAAAGATAAAGTGATTGGATCAGAGGACAGGTTGCAGTGCGCGGTTACCTGCGTCGCCGTCGCACTCGACTTGCACAAGTGTACAAATACCTGTACACGAAACCGTTCGGTTTAACATATTCCGAGTGGCGTCCGACACTATTTTGCAGACCCAATCTCAATTGTTACGTTTACGAGCATGTTCTGACTTCTAAACAGATTGAAAACTTCGTATGTGCGCTGCAATGGGTCTCGTTCAGTAATGCGTACCGTTGGTCTGGTTTTACAGTGTCGTGCTTGACCACAACCGACACACCGTTTGCAAATTAAATATCTTAAATCTTCAACTAACACAATGAAAACTGGGCACGTTTTTTGTCGGATGAAATCAAGCAGCTGTATGTCGCTGAAGAAAATTCTCAGCTTGTTAGTTCCGCTCTGACTACAACGGATGTAATTATTTCAGCTAAGAAATTAATGATACCTGCTACTGTGCAGATTGACACACGGCTCGGTATGTGACACAGGTGCAACGGTCAACACTGGCTTCACTAAATCATCGCATCGCTCCTTTTCTGATTATAACCGTAGTTTCCTCAAAAGACCGCCGCATGTGTGATGATGTGTGATGACACGTCAAAAAACTGAATAGAGGCTATTGAAGAAAGTAAGTTTGGCTTCGTGTTCCAATACGCTGAATTGGAAATTGCGTTATACATATTAAGATAAAGTGCAATTTTATAGCCTTTAATTCATGCTGATGTAGGTTACGAAGAAAATTTTAAACGTTCATTATTTCAACGTACCACGCGTACATAATCAAGCTCTTATTTCATTTAATTCAATATAGCGCCATTTTGTGATATTCCTCATTAACTTTCAAGGCAATAACAGTTATGCTGGTGCAGAGATAACTGTGGCCAGGGTTAAAGGTGAATCATGATACTATATTATACAATGGCAGCCACTATCAACGTTTCTGTTATTAACCTACAGACGTTGGTAAATGTTTTAAAAGTATTCAGTACAGTGGCTTTAATTATGGAATATCACGCGTACGTAATACAAGTCCTATTTTACTTTGATATAATGTAATGTAGAGTACTTACCCCCCCCCCCGCCACAGTACTTACTCTGGAACTACCAATAATCCCACTTATAATTTATTGTTTTATTTCTTTGTACCCGATGTGCCTCTATACCAAAAGTAAAATGAATATATTAAGAACCAGTGCAGGAACATCACCGAAACATCACAGCATAGGAACATTACGCATGATATGGTGTTAGATTTAACGTATGCAACATTAAAGATGGAACAACGTTCCAGAAAACAATGTCGACATAATATATTTGTGTTTTAAACAATTTTCCTCTAAGATTACAGGGTAAGATTCTACAGTACAAGAACCCTTAACTAGTTTATGAAGCGACAATTTTGGCAGTCATGTACAGTAATTGCATTATTTAGGTAACGACGAAGCTCAGTAACTCCTTTGTGCACGGTACGAACAAGACAGGTTTCATAGAACCGTTTATGTTTGCCTGCGGATTGGTGTGACGTCGAAATACTCATAATGAAATACTGAAAATAACATTCCATTGCCTCCATAACAAAGGTACTGTTAAGAAGATAGTTGAAGCGATGTGCTAGGTTTTATGAGGCACTGGCAGAATGTGAACTTCATAATTCATGACCCTGAATTAATTAGTTCGATTTAAGTATACTGCGCCTTAACATTGACAAATGTACGAAATAACAATCTTAGTTCCTCTGCTATTACATATCATACTTTTGAACGGGAAACATATAAAACTTAACAAAAAGTGTAAAAATCCCTCGCTTATTGCGTATTTCATATTAACTGCTTTTCCGGTTACTACATTAACTCCGCTGAAGGTATCGTATCCTACACCACCTATTAACGTAAGGCAGGGGCGAACCTAGGATTTCATTTCGGGGGGGGGGGGATTATTTCAACCACATATCGTTTTCTTAGAGTATTATTTCATATTATAATGAAAATCGTGCCAATAAATTAAAACTAATGGGTAAATAATGGCTGTAATTCACAAATTTCATAAAAATCAATTAATAGCATACGGTACAGTTTGACTTGGAAGCCTAACAATACATTTCTGTGGAATATAAATACTTTAAAGAGAACGTTAAAATTATGAAAGTAAATTTTGTATGTGTATGTGTGTGTTTGTGTTGTAGGGTTAACACATGCAAGAACACGAAAATTTTAAATGAACGTATGTTTAATTTTACAGTATTTTGTTTCTTAGAGCTAGGTAGAGTCTATTACAATAACCCATCTCCATTATAAAAAATAATGTTAAGAAATTAAAACTCATTCACATTATGTGCTATGTGATTAAAGTTATCAACATGTAACATTAAGTTAAAATATAAAAAGATATGTCCTTATTTATCGTAACCAGCGGAAAAACGTATCCTACTCTCGTTCTTCAAACGTAAGCTACTCTCAATTTTCACAGTTTCTTTCAACATCTATTATACTTATTATTAAGTATAAGGCCTATTATTGTGGATTATTTAAACTTGTCATTGACCCAAATAGTAATTTTTTAAAATTGACAAAACTTGGAAGTCAATTAATTACAATTCAAAAAACACAACCAGTTAAAAATTTTTGCTTCAAAATGTTTTAATTTTTTCGGATTTTGGGGGGGGGATTATGGGGGGTTTTAATTTTTGGATCCCCCATATCCCCCCTCTGGGTTCGCCCCTGACGTAAGGCAAGCTTCGACACGTCAGCCAGTAGAACCTTAGGTAAGTTATTAAGCCGACTTATTTCTACTTGTGATGCTGAACTAATTTCTTATTTCTTTGACTCAAAGGGACAATTTTTACACAAAATAACCTAAAACGTTTTAACGGACTCGATTCTATTAGACCTCACAATTAATTTCTATTGATACACTACTGATGATCTAAAAGCAGTAAAATCAGTGGAGATACAGGCAATGAATCAACACTGAAGCACGTGGACGGCGATGCATTCCCATAACAGGATGTGGCGCTAACAGAATGGACGCCAATATTTCAGTAATTTTCCATTGAAATTGTTGTTTTGCACGGCTGTTATCATAGTCACGATGTGCTTCGGAACGGCTGATAACCGCAACCTTTGCCATACAATTTTTGTGTATTTAACAAATACCAATTACAGTAAATTGTAGGAGATATGTTTCACTTGGTTAATGGAAATCCACGGTTCACAGTAATATGTCGAACAAGATTGTGGCGAATCGGTGATATCAAATTGGCGAATGGTGAGAGGTACGGTCCATTACACGGCGATTAAACGTGCTAATTGCCAAAATGTAGCACACTTTGTTATACGCACACCTGACAGGCCAGACTGTCCCACCCTCAGTACTGTCGTGCGCGTATGTGAAACTACGTTAAGCGCAAGAAGCCGTTGGCTCGAATTGTCTAGAATTTGGTTTCTGAATAAAGAAGTTTATGCCTTTGTTTATATTTATATTTTTTAATTTATATTTAATTAATTTATTTATATATATATATAGTGTTAATAACTAATTTAATTTGCAAAATAAATGGTAACGTAAATATTAAATACCATTAAGACGTATAATTTAACAATTAACATATCCGTATGTTCAAAATTCGATGTAACTGAATAGGGCGAGGGTCATCAGTTGAAAAGTTCGCGGAGCGACAACCTGTAGCTTAGCGGTAAAACTAAAATTTTTCGTATGCTGTAAGATTTGTATTTTATGTGAACTCCTGTTAATTTCCAAATCTATCTATCAATTTGTTCATTGTTTAGAAGCTGTTGAAAATTGACGTGTCATAATGCGTGTTTTGAAAAACAGACAAATCAAACATCGTGGTGATTCTTTGTTAAAAATTGTTTAGCGCCAACGGAAATTCAAAACGAAATTGTAAACATGTCAGGAGATGCTGCGACTTCAAAACCAACGGTTTGTATGTAGGCACTTGAGTTTAAACGTGGTCGTATGAGCATTGAAAACGTGGTCGCACTGGACGCCCAAAAAGTCCAACAACTCCAGATGCGGCAGCCATCTTGCACAAAGCTTTTACACAACAAGTACTTGAGTTCTTGAGTGCACAAACCTCATATGCACACGTCCTTCTTCTTCTTCAGCGGCGTGACAACCCATTGCTGAGTCAAGGCCTCCTTTAACAGCCTCCGGCAGTTGTCCCGGTCAAGTGCAGCTGCTCTCCAGTTCCGGGTCACAAGGATATGGCGAGCATCATAGTTTCACACCGTCTTCCCAACGTAGTTTGGGTCTACCAACTCTTCTGGTGCCATAGGTCTGTTCTGCGAGTGCCTTTCTGGGTATTTCATTCTCCCCCATTCTGATCACATGTCCAGCCCACCTGAGTATACCAAGTTTTATAATTTTCACAATATCTGGTTCATTCAGAAGAGTGTTCAGTTCTTGGTTCGGTCCTTTTCCTCCATTCACCTCCCACACATATTGGACCAAAAATGCTGCGAGGGATTTTGCGTTCATGAACCAGCAGGCTTGACTTAGACTTTCTAGAAATGGTGCAGGTCTCGGAACCATAGGTGAGAACTGGGCGGATCAGTGTTTTATACAGGAGCATCAAGCAACAGCAGAATTCCATAGCTTGATGCTCCTGGCAATTGTTCTGCTCTGGAACAGGGGTCTGAGACCAAAGAAGCACCTATTAACTGAGGTGATTCTTCGTTTTATTTCTTCTGTTGTTTCCCCATCGGAGTTAACTTGGCATCCTAAATAAACAAAGCTCTTGACTTTTTCGATGGAACAGATGCCAATTTAAACGGCTCTCCTTCTCTAGCTTCCTGTCCTGTGACCATGCATTTTGTCTTGCTTTCGTTACCCCACAATCACTACACGTCGAGACGTCTCTCTCTCTGTATGGGTTTCTCAGCTCCTCGAGATACCCATTCACGGAGACCGCTCACCCCTTTTCAGTTTATAATGTTTTACCTTGAATAAAGAGGTAAAATGTCTCCTGCAGAGAAGTTACCCAGTTATTTTGCACCTGTAGTTCATCGGCAAATTTTTATTTCCGTTTTATTCTGTCTGTTTATAGTATTTTTTACCACATCCTTTATATTTACACATATTAAGCATGGCTTTCAGATGGAAAGAAATAATATCACCCAAGAACGCTGTATAAGCTTGGTTATGTCACACACACATACACACACGCGCGCACGCCTGTCATTAATAATATAAGATAAGCTTACATTATAGGCCCATACTATAGCAGACACTTTGTGTATCAGAACTGAACATCGGGGCTAAAATCACGACGCATTATTTTACACTCTTTAATTTTCACGTGATTTATGAATGTAGGCATAACTTTCATGCAATCAACTGTAGCCTATTATTAAAATAGTGTAATATCAATGTCTGACTTCTGATGGCCATCATTTACTTATTAATTAACATTGCCACCTGAATGTTCCCCTGTATATGCCTACAATTTTAACGTCTGCGATGAGTGTTGTTAAGCCTATCTCTTACTTTAAGACTTGAAAAAGAAAAAAGTTTATTAATCCTTTCAACACAGAAAATTTTATGCCTTTGAAATATTCTAAATAACTTTGAAGTAAAAAAGCTAATAGCATTCACGCATCAAGTGAAATCTGTTTAAAAAGTCTTAAAATTAGGACAGTAGCTTTTTAATTGTAGACGCAAAATGAATTCCTCAACTTTAGTTTGTCCACAGTAAAAAATTAGGATTAGTTTTAATTTTAAAAAGCTTTTTAATTTTGTAGAATTCGGATTCATGTTTATCAGAATCAAAGAAACCCGACTTTCATTAAATTCAGAAATATCATCATCATCAACTCAAGGTCTAAACCATTTCTCATCAGTTCCGCAATCATCACTCCATCTTTTCCTTTGTCGTCCCATGCATTTTCTGAGACACTGTGGCTTATAATTCATAATCATCTTTGGAACTCGCGATCCGCCATACGATCAGTGAGGCCCTTCATCACTTCTTTCTATACCACAGTATAAATTAAATATTTTAAGACTTACCCCGAATGAATGTAATTATGAAAAAAAGAAAAACATATTTTAAATTCAAAAAGACAAACTTCGTATTCATATAAAATGAAAGAACAATTTAAAACATAAGAATAAGTTCTGTTTGAGAACTACATTTATGCAATAACTCCATTAATGCAATAATAAGCTATATGTAATGACTTTCAACACTTCTGTTAATTAAAAACTTTTTAATAAATTAAGCACAGCATAACAATTAGAAGTTTTTACCTTTCATATTCTTAGTAGGCGTATAACAAATTATTTACATTAATGTATAAATTTGGTATAGTGAATTTAAAAAAAAAAAGAAAGTTTATTTTGATGATCTAGTAGGAAACTACTGTAGTAAAGTACAGTACGTATATAGGAAAGCGGCGGTTATTAAAACACGTGTCCTCAAAGAATTATAATAAAATAAAATTACTATCCTCAACTCATAATAACATTTGCGAGAATTCTGCGATCTAGCACAAGAACAGGTTCTCGCAGCAGAAAAATGCCATGTGCTAGCAGAGATAAGATTAATGGATATAATGACGTGCTGATGTTGGCCAGAAAACAGACTTGATAGTATCATTACCACAGCAGATTTACCTTTGATATTTCGCTCAATTCCGTTACCAACAAGTTCTTCAGGTCACGTGAACATAACGCGCCAACATCGTTTTGATGCGAATCGTTTAATCGCGTACTGTTTTAAGTTCATTAACATTCGTATACTTCTGTGTCCGAAAAAAAAACCTATAAAACAAATATTAAATTCCATTGTGGTGAAGCGTAACTCGTTCTGGAGATCTACATGTGTTGAAAATTCAACCTGCCAAACGTCTGATCTTCAAATACGGAAGAACAGGTTTTTGTCCGTCAGTTTTTACAAGAGAATACAGGACAAAGTGAACCACCACGACACCGCGTCTCTTGACAGCCACTGCGGACTGCGGGTTTCACATTCTCACACAGACAGCGAGCACACGCAAAGGTCAAATGGTTGTAACAAACCTAAATAATCTCACGACACGACGTTTCTTCAAATTGTACGCGATCCGCTAAAATGTTAAATTCTGGCTTTTCTAATTTGTACGTACTACGTAAGCAGTGAGCGGAAGTGATCTTTTTCCCACGGTAGAAAGTCTTCGCATAGTAGGTAACTCGTGCCGAAACAATTTTACTAACTTTCAGCGATAACTACACGCAGTGACCGAATCAGGAAACACGATAAGAGAGCCATTCTCTGTTTTGTTGTCAGACGGCCGGTTTTTAATAATTATCTCTGCCCTTTTTAGAATTTTACAAAAAATATATTCTTATTTTTTAAAAAGATTAGTCACTCATGCGATACGTAAGGTTATCGCAGATTTAACTTCCTGTAAACTGTCATAAACTCGGACGAGGATGCAAACGAAACGACAACGTATGTGCAGACATTTGTGCAACAAAATTATAGAGCTATCTACTGTGTTTTTCATTCAAAAGTTGGAAAATTCGTTTTATAATGTATTTATAAAATTATATGGGAAGAATCCTGAATTTCTCACTTTTCCTTAGGAAAACGGGAAGTCCAATGTTAAAACTACTCTCATCTCTCCCTCCCCTCCACGACCAACTCCTAGTTATGGTCTGCAAGGCACTGAAGAGATATCTAACGTTATTTCACAAAATTACTACATAAGCCTGTAAGGAAGACGCGTTCTTCAACACTGATCTATAATGCAGAAATAATTATTTCATGTAGAAACGCGGAAAAAATTCTAGGAGTTGTTTTATCTGATACTAATTCATATTACAGAAACAGTTTACAATATGCAGTCTACAATAAAACTAGTCCATTAAGTAGGTTTCAATTTTGAAGCCTGGAAATGGCCCTCCGCGGATGTCGTCGAATCAAAATTTGTGTGTGAATCAAAAATTATTTGGGACAATCAAACGTTTTCGCATGTACGGAACTGTGGTAAAATTAATACAGTAGCTACTCTTTCTAACTGGGAGTCGACTTTGTCGTAATGATATAAATGTTATCGTACTGTAGAAAGAGACGGCCAACAATATACAGTATTACCTCTACAACAGTTGTTGGATAACATCAATACACCGTCCTGTCTGGAGCATCTCACTTTAACCAGACCTTTGTGTTTGCCGTATAGGCTACTCATTGTTAAGGTTCATGACTTTTTTCAATAATTTTGTATGGAAACGAATTAAAATTTACTAAACGTTAAATCAAGTTAAGAGAAATTATTAAATAAAAAACAAACAAATTTTCTGTGTAGCA
This sequence comes from Magicicada septendecula, assembly GCA_034769895.1. Classification (NCBI taxonomy): domain Eukaryota; kingdom Metazoa; phylum Arthropoda; class Insecta; order Hemiptera; family Cicadidae; genus Magicicada; species Magicicada septendecula. The sequence goes on from CM068367.1 coordinate 1,203,010,747, forward strand.
TTCAGTATAGTCTGATGGTAATTAAATAGTACTGTATGATATTTGAGTACCGGAGTCAGAGTACGAACATAATGTGTCCACTGCTAACCTGCATCATCGCAGCGATTACTGCAGTTTGGCGATGGCACTGGGGTGACTGCTGAGGAAAGTTATGGCTGCCGACTAGTAAATGTTTACAAACATTCGAAGCGGGTTTTGTACTTGAAAACAGTAACACTAGCAATACTTACTTGAGCCTGATTCTGATCGCAGATATTTCGTTGTTTCTAAATTTTGACTTCTGAAGGGCCAATATGACGAAATGTATACCAGTATTGTTAACATTATTCTCATCGTATTACATACTTCCTGATTACTTTATTGCTCAATTAGTAAATTTAGAAACGTGAAATGCCAATCAATAAAAATGCATTTTTATTAATGAATAAAAATATGCAAATTTTTTTATTATAACATATAACTTTTGCTCCAAGATAACTGGTGTTACATATTATTGGTACTGTTGCGGATGGCTGTGTCAAAGACTTAAGGTTACTTATAACAAAAAAATATATAGGCTATATATATATATTATTTAAGTTAAAGATGTTAAAAATAATTCTCACAAATTACCGTCAAAATGACAAATATTATTCAGACGCTATCACCGTTTACCAGTTACTAAAAACTGTCGGTCCTAAAATCTGATATTTTAAAATTACAATTAACTTTAATGAAACGAGTTACAAGTTCCTTGAATAGGAAACAGAGTCAATGGCCTAGTTGTGAAAGGAAGCAAAGAACAAAGAAGAAGCAAAAGAAGAAACTGGTCTTGGCTGAGTCACTTACCTGTAGCGATGCTGGGCCAGAAGGGATCATCGTCTTCCGCGTCAATTCTCCGCGCATGCGCTTGCCCACCCTTCTCTGACGGCATTATCGCGCACTTCTCACATTTCACCAAACGAATGTTTCACTTTTTGTTTACTTATATTTGTCATGTTTTCATGATATTTATTTATATTTTGAGTCTGTTTTTATAACAGAAATTCACATATCACAAATTATTGCAACACAGAAACGGAACACTTCTGACTTTACTTGTCGGTTATAAGTGTATTAACAAAGAAAAAGTAAGATTTAAGCCTACTTATAACATAATTATGTTATATTTATATTATCTTCAAGTGTCAGTAAATATAAGGATGTTGGATTTTTTCCACGGAATCACAGTATCACGTGTTTCACGTTCGTACAGTCTGAACGTCAAAAGCAACACAATTTTCTGTAATTGAAAAAGAAACCACCACCTGTTATCCATAAAGCTTGTACATTGGAGTGAACGTATTAATATAAATAATAAATGAAGGTATCACATATTAAAGACGTATTTTCATAAAAAAGATAGCGTTGAAAACACAATGTTCTCATGTCCAAAACATGCTATAGGAAACAATTTTTCTAAAATGAAAATGCAGATGAAGTAACACTTTGCTGGTCTGGTCTGATAATATAAACGAACTAGTAAATAGCCTACTTTCTCAGGCTGCTGTGTAGCGGATTTCCGTAAAACAGAAACCAAACATGCAGATATTAAGCAACTAGACAGCTAGTACACAACTAGTGACACAAGTGAATTGGTAAAACAAATGATTTTAATCTAAATAAAAATAAAATAACATTGCACCGTGTTCGGACTGTTACGATAACCTAGTTATTCTGTCAGCAAGTGGCGGTGGCCGCAGTTCAAGGTAACCTGGACGTGAAACCTATGATAGTTTTACAGCAAAATACAGCAATGTTATTTTTCTGCATTTTACCAACGTGCAGTTTGTAAAAGTGTCTGTACGACCACTTCTTTCTTGTATATACGCGTTGTTCAGTGGAAAGTGTGTTTCCAGACGTCTACAACTGCATCAAGGACTAGAAATAGAAAGGCAAGCGTGAAAGGGATAACCTTGTTGTGTGAAATTACGAAGTATGTTTCTATTACGATTCTAAAATGTTATTTCTTATAAAACCCTTTCAAATGAGTGAACAGTTCACACTTTTGCCGTTATTAGTTAAACAAACATGAAAACAAACGTTACGATTTTCTACCCGACTACTGCGTTTCATGCAGTACATTGTACTGTAGATTATAAGCTCCTGAGTTGCAAACCTCGCTTACTATTTTGAACAAAATACATTGATTATTCGACAAAATCAAATAAATTAATTGAAGCTTTTATTTTTTAAAATTGTGAGTAAAGTTCTTGCTATGTATGACGTCTAGCTTTGGCCGAGAAATACCACGAAGTGACCATAGCCGTTTCCCATATTTTCTTACTTTTTTAATGCGTTTTTGAACACACACACACACACACACACACACACACACACACACACACACACACACACACACACACACACACACACACACACACACACACACACACACACACACACACACACACACACACACACACACACACACACACACACACACACACACACACACACACACACACACACACACACACACACACACACACACACACACACACACACACACACACACACACACAGAGAGAGAGAGAGAGAGAGAGAATAGGTTACAAGTCATATGCTGCATATTAAAGTAAACACACCAAAAGTCTTCCGGTGTTTTAAGATTGGAGTCTTTTAAATGCCACACATAGGTCTACTTTTCTCTAAATTTTGACTTCCGTTTTTAGCCTGTGATGCCCCTAAAGTTAAAAAAAATTTCCAAAGAAATCACTATATTCGGGTTTGGGTTACAGTTCACTTTAGTCTGATATCCGTCAGGGATTTTTACAATTTTTAAAAATTTTGATCTCCGTTTTTGGGCCCTATGTCACAAAAATTTTCAAATTAAACATTCAGCTTATATTCAGCCTTTGATTAAAATGTCTTTAATTTGTTAGCCCACATGGATTTTGGAAATTTTTTCAAAATTTTGCCGTTCGCATTTTTGCCTCTCGCTCCTCTACGCGGAATAAAAAGCAATAGGGGTATGCAGGGTAAAATTATGAACAGCACGCCACGTTCACGAAAATCGGTTCAGCGTTCAAAAGTTATCGTGACGCATACCTTTTTGAACTCATTCAAATATAGGTTTTACGAACTTCGTATTAGTTACGGCAACTGGAAATATTCTGTAACAACGCTGTAAACCTTACTAAAATGAAGTTATTAAGTGTATTTGAACGTTAAATTAATGTTGTATTTAAAAACCCATGTTTAAATGAAACCCTTCACTGTGTCAGCGAAGAATGCGAAAGAATTGAAATAAGTATCATGTTCGACTTGGAAAAGCACGAAAAGTGACTTACGGTTCGGAAGCAATAATTGATGAGATACGTTTGAAGTATAACAAGGATATCAACTGTGAGCCTTATTGCAAGCAGAAATGCTAAGAAGCATCATTGATGGTGGGCCTACTAATCGGTATCTAAGATTAGAAAAAAATCAACCTACGTTCGAGAGATTGTATGTATGGGTTAACGTTACTTTTAAAAACAACATCAACGTGTAATAAAACAAACTGAAATTTGGGGTAGAGCGAGAGTAGCGACCGCTCTAGGCGCCGGGTGAGGAGCGGCGCCAAAATCCGATTGTGGAAAAAATAAAATTTTGTTGGCGCCTTTTTGCCACATTTCGCTATTAGCTACCTACGTCCTATAATGAAAAATAATTATGTTATGAAGATGTTCTTGAAGTTTTGAAAAGAAATGATTGGTGTGACTTATTTCCAAACGCTTGGACTGCCCTTTGGATAATAAAAAAAATTTTATGGGTGGCATTTGTTTTTTAAAATAGAAAAAAATGAAAATTTTATTACAATACTTTACGCATCGTATTACTTCATGAGCGGTACACATTTGACAGAACATTTAGATTTACAAAAACCCTGAAAGTACAGTTTGGCTTGTGGGTTGCTTTTATAGTCGTTTCTCATTACAACGATACTTTTCCAGGTATTAGGCCTAGGTTGTTGTTTATAATTAATACAGAACATACGCTATGAATTCACAGATCTATTTAAAACTACTCTCGAATGTCCATAACGTTAAATCATTTTCAGTTTCTGTTTTTAGGTCTGATGTTTCACACATATTCGCGCATTTCTGTAATTGTTGAATTAATTTTATAATTTTTAGAGTCATCTGCATAATAAAATGTATTATGTGTAAAATTAAATGTTCAGAGATTTGGATAAGTTGGATAATGTTCTGCTTGCAATTTGGCTCAAAGTTGATATCTTTGTTATACTTCAAACGTATATCATCAATTGCTTCCGAACCATAAGTCACTTTTCGTGCTTTTCCAAGTCGAACGTGATACTTATTTCAATTCTTTCGTTGGTAGGCAGAAAATGATGTAAATTTCATTTTTAATAATTACAACTCTTTCTTCTAAGCTGGACTGTCTAACATCCCATTACAAATTTCTTCGAAAGAAGTACTGATAATAAATCTCTCCGGAAAACAATTTTTCCGTAAATTAGACAGACGATCATGAACAGCTCGTAATATAGTTACAAGCTTGAAAACCGTCTCCTGTTATCAACATTAAACTAGTAACATATTCAACGATGTCTGACAACGTAAGCACCGTTGTTGATTACGGGAAGTCAACTCTCAGCATTCTGAGAATAAACCTTTGGATACAATTATTGTTATTAGGACAATTGTATACGTATTTTGGATAAACGTTTGCACATCACATAGACTTACATGACGGCCATCAAGTATCTTATTGTCAATGACATATTGACTGAAATATGCGGCCCAGTTGAAACGTGAAGAAAGAAAAGAAGATAAAAAGATCACTCGCCTCGACGAGTAGAATCAAATGACAGTTGAAATTAAAAACAAGAATTAAAAAATAATTCTAGTGATAAAGGTTATAAATAGTTATGTGAAAAATAGGGAAAGAAAACGATTAACAATTCCTTGTAAGCAACGTCGCGCACAACTGTGGCGTCTACGTGTTGACGCCAGATAACGTGTATCTAGTCACTGTTATCTTGCACAAACACCGGCCTCTGATCTCCAGCGTACACGTCCAAACTACGGCTCAAGACTGTACAGTTAGTTTGGTCACGAAATACAGCTGTACTATCGCGATCAAAACATTTATAAAAAAATATTTTTTTTTTATCCAAGAAACATAACGAAGTGTTGCGCTCAAGAGGATGAGCACAACTCGATAACTATTTAATATTACCTACAAAAAAGAAATAATAATAATAATACAATGCAGTACAATGTGCTTCAAAATTTGGAACTTCTTAAAACTGAACGAATTCTTCGGAAAATTTATGGACTCAAGAAAACTGAAGATGGGTACACGGATCTGGAAACGGCTTTCCGAAGGAAAAGACTGATTCCTTGGGCATATGGTTCGGTCCAGATCAAATAAACAAATTTTCAAATATAGCCTATCTGGCAACTTTCAAGTCTGAACGGATGCTCCAAACAACTCAAGGAGGAAATGGTGAAACTGGGTATCTCTTTTTTATCTCTTTGTGTATAGAAATACATACAGAAACAAAATTCAAAATCTTGAGGTTCTCTGCGGTGAGAAGAAGACGAGAAAGGGGTGGACAGTGGAAAGGAAGGCGGCGCATAGTGTGCGAATGAGGGCCTTCTGGCAGGACAAGAAAAAGAAATGATATTCGCGAGGTCCACGGCTGGCCTGTTCGTGTAAAAACAGAACACAATGCACTACAAAATAGTACTACCTAAAGTCGATTCGGTGTTTAAAAAAGATTTGTTGAAAACTACCGTACGCGCACATTATCATAACGGCAGTAATTATTTTTAGTACTCTTTGTAATTATTTTACTATAATTGAGTATAGACTCAACTATATACTTTTATTAAAAGGATATATAAATGAAGGTCTGAACAGTCAGTGACGCTGATATTGTAAATATTGCATAGGGTACTGTTGATTCCGTCCGGACACACTGTTGTGTCTGCTGCTTTGCGAGACGTAACACATGGTTTACGTCATGCATTTCGGATTTTATGAATTCTGCTGAGAAAAGAGAAAGAGCTTGGTAAGAGAACCAGAGGAAAGAAGATTCTGGTCTGATCTTTCTATTTTTTTTTTAATATTTCAAGAATGCATGTATATATCCTGAAGTAAGAGAAGTGGTACAAATATCCGACTACCCGAACATCAACCGTAACTTACTCCGCCTGTCCGAAGTGAACACCGCCAAAAGCCATCACATCAAACGAATTATGAAACAAAGAGAATAACTGCAGTAAAGCAAAGTCAATAGCTTACTTCAGTATTGTTTTATAAAGTTTCTCAAGAAGTCAACGTCTGAATTATTTGGGCGAATTTAAGTTTTAATAAGGATGCAAGTGTAATAAGCACAGGTTAATAATCATCTTCCTACTGCTTCTGATAACGAATGATAGGACTGGCGTGAACTTGACGTAATCAACTACCTCTGCACACAAACGTATTATGTGTGGGTACATTTTGGTAGTAATCAAGGAACGTTTAGATTTAGCGTGGAAACAGGCACAGATGCGGCGGCGTGTGGGGTGACAAACGAGTCGGCTGTAGCTGTAGACAGTCTCGATGACTCAACCGTTGCCACACATCGGCGGCCGTTAGCCTGTTCTACTGCTATAAAAGGTAAAGTCAAGATAATTTCAACGTGATTCATTGTTGGCGGAAAATTATTTCTTGACGTTCAGCAATTGGAGCTAATAATTAGCAGCGGACGCACGCGCACCCGCGTCGTCTGTCTCGTGCGCGCAATAGTTTATGTTCTACATGTCAATACACGCGCGCACATGCCTCACACAAAGCCAAAGAATGTGCTTACTGACAACTGACTTCGTGAACATAAGTTTGGCCTAAGTGAGACTCTAACCGTGTAACGCATTACTGTAATGTTATAATATTCTATAACAATTATTATTACTGAATTAACAACAAAAGAGTATTGTTACTATAGTCAGTTATTGTAGAAGGGTTTTATGTACAATGTTGTACTTTACTATTGAAACATAATTTATAATAATTAACAAAAACACTCAATGAGTTAAATTTAAAATTATTTTTACTTCCAACCGCTTGCCAATACATGAACGTCTACGTGATAAACTACTACTATCTCATCTCATAAACAAGCAGAGTACTAAAACGTAAATTATCGTAGAAGTGGTCAGACTGCCGAAGTTTCACATAGCCAATGTTAAAAGTAATACGATTAGCAAATAATTTTTATGTGACGAACTGATCAACGGATCAAAATTTGTCTTGACTGTACGCAGAAGGTTATCCACTTATGTTTTATGAATGAAGTTAACAAAACAACAGCTGTGAATGAAGAATGCCGCACCTTCTACTCACAGCATTATCATAGCTGTTATCGTTAACCCCTCCCCTGTGTCCACTTTCAGCGCCAAAACAACAGAATCCAGTGTATTATAGGTACTGCCACAATGTGTGTGTGTGAAAAGATATCGGCTAGTACCGATTCTGGATACGGTAGTTACTTACGTAAAGGTTAGTACCAAAGTCCATAGTAATGATAACGTTAATATCAACTTCACATCAAGTACACAATATGAAGTAGCAATAGGTGGAAAGCAACAGGTATTATGTCACGTGGTTGGTACATGCCCACCCGGGGTGTGAATTACACGTGCACTAGACGCGAACACTGCGCGCACAAGGAAAACTACTGTCCGTTTGTTTACATATGTAACAACCACTTAAGATACTTCACTTATAGTGAGCAACGTACGTTTAAAAGTTGATGCTAAAAGAACAGCTTAAAATCAGTTGCAGCTACGAGTTACGAACTAAACAACGCAAACAATAATCTTGTAAATGGATTGACTGCTTTGTTAATAATTTACGAACTAAAAGGCACGCACACAAGTGTTAGGCTCAACAGCACTATATAGTAAACAATCACATCACAACACCCACTCACGTCCGTAGTCTGTACACTACTAGTGCCATTCTTGTGAGTTGCTCTGTCCTCTCTCCCTCCACATCGACCAACAACGCTCTCCCCACTACCGACTGCAAGGGATGTTTTCTCTGTCTGAGCCTTTGTTTCTGTTCTTTGTATACAATGAAAAATGTGCTTTTTTCCGTATAAATGTTTATAAAATGTTACACAATCGTAAAAAAAATAAATAAAAAGTGACGAACAAGGTGACACTAAATTTGAACAAAGAGAAAGTATTCGTCGGGGACAGGGTTGTTACTGACAAAATAAATTTACAAAACAATCAAAATATGAAGGAATTCTCGGTAGCACTACTAAGTTTGTTGGTTATAATAATTTTAACGGCGAGGATTCGTTTCACTTATTGACTTACCTGTCGGCTTTTTCTATCAAGTGTGATGTTTGACGATATACATGTTTCGTGGAATTCTGAATAATCCGTCATTGAGTCGGTAACTAATCATGTAAGCGCGAATACAGTGTGAAGATGCCCGCTGTTTCTGCAGGCTAAACTTTATTAGCAAAATTAAATGCCAGTGTATTGTGCAGCGAACGCTTTCCACAATAATGAGTCAACGTTTTTGGTAGTCCCGCTCTCCCGTTTTTTAGTAACCGATTAGCATAAGATTAACTTTGAGATGTAGATTTTATTTGATTGTTTTCAAATTCCCTCAATTCAAGCAAAAAAAAAAAATAAATAAATAAAAATAAAATTGAGTAGTTACGTGTCCTGTACCTCGGCCCTACATACCACCTTTGCCCTTATGTCGTCAACATTTATCACAGCTTTTGTCTGCCCATTGCTGAGCGAATAGCTCCCCAACGTTCTCTACTGTTTTTTCTCTAATGCAAACTTTTTTTTAAAATTCTATAATCACGTCTCCAGTTTAAAACACGCCTTTCTGTAATACCAGTTTTCCTACTTTAAAATTTTTGAATCCTATGAATTATATTATGTAATTCAATTTTGTTGCGTACTGATTTAATAGTTAATATTACCGTGTTCCGACAAGGAACGTATGCAGGATTTCGTTTTGATACTACATATGAAGTCCTTCTACGTACCTCTGGTTTACATCTGACATCAGTGCGTAGATCAAAATGAAGTTTGGTTACTGTGAAGTTCGTTCAGTCACCACGAAAGTAACTTAAAGTAAACGTACAAAAACAGGAACAATTAAAGCTATGAGCATGTTTGGTGTACAATTTGCACTATTGCGATATAACCTTATCTTCTTCTATAATAATGGTTTAATATTTCTGCCGGCCACAATATTTAACTGGATACATCAATTCGAGCGGAAGGAATTTTGTTGTGTCATAACGGAACTACATTATTTCAAGTTTACCAAATTATTAGCCTATATAAACTAACTTTATTTCTTTTTTAACTGTAAACTTATATTCAACACACACACACACACACACACACACACACACACACACACACACACACACACACACACACACACACACACACACACACACACACACACACACACACACACACACACACACACACACACACACACACACACACACACACACACACACACACACACACACACACACACACACACACACACACACACACAGTGGTGGAGGTACCTTAACGTGTCACTTGTCACACAAGTGACATAAATATGCAAACGCAGGATGACATCATGCTTGAAACATACTTTACACAGACAAAGATGACTACACCTTACACAAACCGTACGTTTTATGGAAACCAACTGAACATAAAGTATGCTAATTTGCTGCCGCTTTCCGTACGCTTACGTCATTCACCATGTAAGCTCACGGTGCACTATTGTGTCTTGATTAACCTTGGACAAACTAACTTTGATCTTGCTCTAAAACCCAGGGCAGTAAAATCAGAAAATCTTGTTCCCACTTCCCATAATTACAAACTACTGTATGTTTCCTCTGAACAAGCTACATCTTGAGAAGTGTTGTGTAATCATAATTGCACACGCGCGTCGCCAATGCATAACAATTTGTTGTGTCGATCTACAGCTGGTATGTTATAGTCACGAATTCTACGTACGAGTATGAGGATTCAAACTAGTAATATCGCTGCGGAAGAAAGTTTAGTGAGGTATTTCCCTCTACCTGTATAGCTTAAAATAAATTATGCGTTTGTGTTGACAAAATTAAAGTTAATATGCTCTTAATTTATTAGATATTACACCAGGTGCACATGTGTCAACCTCTTAGCCTACGTTTTACTAAACTATGTTAAACCTAAGTTTGTGCGCCACTGGCTCATACCTGTGTCACCACTGCCTTGATGAGAATGTCATTGATATGAAATGTTTGTATGACCAATTTACTGTTTAACGATTAATATCTGTGGAACTATCGTGAAGAAGAGTTAAAAATAACAGTCTGAGAATTTGTGAATAAAGTCATTTGAATTGTATGCAGTGCAGTATCTTAAAACAGTTAATAAAAATCATAAACTGAAGGAAAAATTCAGACACACACACACACACACACACACACACACACACACACACACACACACACACACACACACACACACACACACACACACACACACACACACACACACACACACACACACACACACACACACACACACACACACACACACACACACACACACACACACACACACACACACACACACACACACACACACACACACACACACACACACACACACACACACACACACACACACACACACACACACACACCAATCACGCGCTTGTACGCAATTTATTTTCAGTACATGGAAGGAAAGTACGTTTATATGTGAAGACATGCCGGAGTGAAGTCCTAGAAAGAAAAATAAATCAATATGTTCTCGCTTTATAAATAAAACAACAATTGGTTAATAAGCTGAACACACAAGTACTAATAAGGGCTAAACTGTTCTGCGTCCGGGGTCGAGTTACGTAATTATTGCAACGTTACGTAGGAATGGTAGGCATTGTGACGTAAGTAAGGTTAACTAACTGAAATTGAATTACACGACAGACGCGCGCGCGTGTTTCGGAGGGGACTGTTTCTGAAACAAAGGTCAGCTAATAGATATACATAATGTTCCTAAGCAACAACTATCACAGTTAAATACAGTTAGAGTGGTATAGTATCTAGATGTGCGGAATCAATAGTGTTTATCTTTAAAACTGGAAACAACTACTCTCTATTCATCATTATCGCCTGTCTACGTTTGTTCTGGTCATGACAATTGTAAGAGTATTGACGTGATACGTATATTAAGTAGGCCCACTATCAGTGGCGGCGCTAACGAAACGGGGGCCCCCCGCGAAACTAGTTAGGGGGCCCTATAAAAATGGTTAAATTTTGTATACGTAATAGGGGAAAACACTCAAATGAGTTTCTATTTACGTGTGTTTCACAACAATGGTTTGTGAATACTTTCTCGTCTATCACAAAGCGTTTGCAATTTGCAAAGGACGTTTTACACATGTACAAACTCTTAAAATTCATTGTTGCTAAATAGACAAAGTTCTATACAAACTATAAAAAAACCAAAATAAAAAGAATGATTTATTTTTACGTCAAAGATCTAAATTCAGACTATGAAACAGTACCGCACACAGAGTGTTAAAAATTTATTATTTAAAAACGAATATCAAAGTAACATTTTAGCTTTTATCAAACATTTAAATTAGTTTGTAACTGAATTTGTAAAATTCTTGAATATACTCTATACAAGTTCTCCTTAAGTCTAATCCAATTCAATAACACTCGAACTCAAGTAATGTACAATATTTACAGATGAGGATCAACCAACGTTCACTGTTTTCCTAAGCCTAATCTTCTTTTTTTAATAGCTAAGAACTTTTCAACCACTTCGTTGATATTAGTTTTCTGTGTCTCTTCATGCTCAATTCTTAACAGTGCCAAGTCACTCAACCGAGTTTGGGCCATGGTACTTCTTAAGTATGACTTAATTTAATTAATTTAAGTTTTGAAAAACTTCTTTCCGCTGTAGCTGTTGTGACAGGTATGGTTAAATAAAGCTGCAAAGCTGTAGTTAAGTCTGGGAGGCAACTCATAAGGCATCTGTTTTCTTCAACCAGTAAGTTCATCATTTCTCGAATTCTTTTCTTGTGTACAATTTCTTTGGCCATCAGAGCTTTGAAGGATATTACTTGGTCAGGCAGTGATGTGGAAAGGTCACCAGGATACACATTTACCAAAGCCTTACTTTTCTCCACTATTGTCTCTTGTGAGAAGTTTACTAAATTCTGAGGCGTCAGGAATGAAAACCTATCATCAATGCAACGCAATCCTTCGAATCTCATTTGTAGCTGAGCTATTACAATATCTAGTGTTGCATTGAAAACTTTTACTTCAAATGATTTCACTGGGTCGTCAATTTTATGGTCAACTGATAATTCAACAAAGAAGCGTTTTACAACTCGTTTACGCTTATTTTTCATGTTACAAGTTATGTCCCATGACTGGGCCAACTGGGGCCCCCCATGAGGGTCGGGGCCCCCCCGCGCCGCGGGGTCTGCGGGGGCCTTATCGCCGCCACTGCCCACTATATACTCACACTGTATGAGTAGGCCCTGAATCACAGACTTCCTCACCCGCTAACTGGCATTACTGTTGTAAACAGACTATGCGTGTGGTTCACTTGACGCTTGATTTTGATGTATATTGACAAATGCAAAGTAAGATTACAAACTTCTGTGACAGAATATGTGTTGGAGAACTTATCTTTCACTTTGAAAGTACAGAGAGAAACTGGCAGAAAGAGTGGTAGCTTACAGCAAGCGGACTGGTTCTAGCAGGCAAGCTGTTTTCTTCCCAAATCTTTACCATTAACTAATTTGTATTTTCCTAACTCAAGACAGAAAAAAAAAAAACATTAAAAAGTGTGATATAAAAAAACATTTTTATGAGTGAAATAAAAAAAAACACTCTTCTTTGATGGCGAATAGCCTGTTGACGTAACATAGTCTGTTTAATTCTTTATACCAGTTCTGTAATTCCTTTATTGGAAAATGTGTCTGTCTTGGAAGCATTACGTATATCTTAAATTTATCTGGGCACCTTACTAAATATTTTGTTTGTATCTTATATATTTATTATCAGACTAAAATTTTGATTTCCTGGTTGAGCACATTATTAATTATTTTACACGTAAGAAGATACACACGCACTTACCCTCGCGTATAAGAAAGAGCGTACTTGAAGTATATAACCTCCCATAATTATTTTCAGTTTCTTAATTGAAAGTATTTAGAAGAATAAATAATTAAAAAATTAAAATTGGTGTATCGAAAGAAACGAATATGTAAAAACTAAAGAACACAACATTGAGGAATGAAACTGAATGCCCCGCCAGATACTAGCCATAGCTGTGTTTGAGTAGGGAACGTGAAGTTTCCATCTGGCGCCTACATAATGACCCTCGCCGACTGTATACAGAACAGCGCACCAATAAGAGGTGGGTTTTTAAGAAGTTCAAGCTTTTTTGCATTCAGCGCAAGAAAATAAATTTCATTTACAAATAATTCTTCAAGTTAATTCAAGGCGTCACAAAAAATAATTTATTAATAACATAATGTATGCGCAATCGCTTCTGCAAGATTGTTAACTCTATCCTTTAACAGACCTGTATATAAACAGAATATAGACCACAGAAACAAAACATAGGATTTTGATTTAAAGTTTTGTTTAATCTGTGAATATAAACACATTCTGTGTATGGGCGCGCAGCAGGCGTGGGGTAAATTTCATACGTTCCTATTAGTGGATATAATACGTTAATTTTCTGAGTGAGTAGGTCTATTTTACTTTACACATTTACTACATAAATAGGTGCACAACGTGTGTGTCTAAGCATAGTTAGATCTGACATATAACTATAACGTAGAGTTTGGTTTGTGCTGGTTGTGAATATCAATTTACGTATGCTTGATTTCAGATAGGCCTAAAATTAAGTTGATATCGGTCATATATTGATTGATTAGTTGGGTCCTTCAGTCTTTCGACTGGTTTATACCCTCCCCGCATATACCCGTGGTGGGTGTGTTACGAGTCTCTCACAGGTAAATGGGGCCTACAGTTTAACGCCGGATCCGGACGGCATAGTTGGGGAGGGTTTATACTAGGCAGGATACCTCTCGCTGGTTTGCCATCGCCTTGCTAGGGAGAACGGTCGTATCTAAATCAGAACGGTCATATATAATTACGTAAAATCAACTCTACTCATTTCGTATATTTCTGTTGCCACCAACTGCTGCGGATAAACTGTGCGAACAATTTGTTTAATAAATTATTTTAATACATTGACTTAAAGGTTTTTATAAAGTGTTCTTATGTAATTGTTTTAAATAAAAGTTTTAAGTAAGTGACAAGTAACTAAGTTTACACAAACTGGGCATGTCACAATAGGCCTACAGTGTAACATGGTAAGTGGGAGTGTTAAAAAGTACTCCGAACAGGGACCGGACCGTAATACTCCAAGTCAATCCTCACCACAGTTACCAACGGTGATGCAATTCTAACCACAAATACAAATACTTCACCATATTAATAACTATTCATGTCAAATAGGCTTATGCCTAATACGCAGTTTACTCCACCACATATGATTTTGTTTGTGTCATCAATCAATCAAGTGGTATTTTCTATTCTTGATTAACATCTATCGAGGTGCAACTCCTACGTACAATAAACCTTCCTTCAAGCTCAAGTCAGATCAACATAAATTATACGTAGTTACAATGAGGCCAACTTATCTAACAAAAGAATGACTATCTCACGTCGTCTAGCGATGATGTCTAAGTGGTTAGCGACGCAGTGGACAGTGCAAAGAAACGGCTAGTATTTAGTAAAACAGAAAGAATGGATCACCAAATTAGATTGGATTACCAGAATCTCGTAACACATTAAAATGCAAATAGATGTCAGTCGCTTCCTCACAAATACTCTACCGAAATCAAATTGAAAAAAGAAACAACATTTAATACTAACAATAATGACACAAAATACCTCCCAAAACCGCGCCCATTTTATAATAAACGAAGTGAATGACTAAACGGCCGCAGTAGCAATTCTGGAATTGGTCACTGACGAAAAAATGAATTTTACTAATGCTACAGTAACACAGTAAAAAAAAAAAAAACACCCCGAAACATCAGTTACATACGCACAACATATGACGGCTGAGAAGAGAAACGTTTAGTTGCTGTAGTATTGTAATAAGATTTTCAACTTGATTTATAAAGTTGTCTGTTGTGACAAATTAGAGAGAAAGGACACATGATAAGAAACAATAATAGTTAGGTATAAAGAAACCAAAAAACACGTACCGCTGTCCTTTGTTGACCTATCGCCATGAAGTTAGAATAACGAAAATTTTCCGTTAACAATTTTGAACGCTGTTAAATAACGCTTACGATCGTTCCACAAAATTTAAGGAAGAATTTGCACACAAGATTATTGTCACTCGAAAACGTATTAGGTATATCAAACCATAAAGTTGCGTAATATGTGGAGAACAGTGTGCAGTACCGCCAGACAATCTTAAAGGCTGCAGCGTTTGTCAAGTTTTGGTCAATTCAAGAAGTAAAGGCGATGCGTAGAACCAGCCAGACACAATTATTCAGCAGCATGGCCTTACTAACATTCGAACCCACATGCGAAACCCATTACGCCTACACATCTAGTTACGAATAATATTAGCAAGGCTAGTCGTCCAAACAAGAAACAACGCAGGCACTGCTGCCAAATTAACTAACGAATTCAAGAACATATTTTCCCAACTACACAGTCACGTGTAAGGTGACACCACTCACGGTTATACACCGACATCATCACGGTAATGGCAAAACAATTTCTAACTGCAGTGTGAAATGCAAACGATTTCAGAAACGATATAGGCTACAATAAATCACGGTATTCTTAAAAATAAGCAAAATCAATATCCATTTAACATCTGGAAGTCCCGAGATTGAACACAAACTGTTGTCAGATATCATATGGCACCGTTTACTGTGATCAAGCAGGCTCTGTTAATATATATATATTGTTTACACGAGCAGGCCAGCCGTGGACCACGCGAATATCATTTCCTTTTCTACTCCTGCCAGAAGGCCCTCACTCGCACACTATACGCCGTCTTCCTTTCCACTGTCCACCCTTTCTCGTCTTCTTCTCACCGCGGAGAACCTCAAGATTTTGAATTGTGTTTCTGTATGTATTTCTATCTACACAGTAGTTCAAAGAGTACCCAGTTTCATCATTACCTCCTTGAGTTGTTTGGTATATCCGTTCAGATTGGAAAGTTGCCAAATATAGTTGAAAATTTGTTTATTTAATCTGGACCGATCCATCCGACAATTCCTGTCCAAGGAATCTCAGTCTTTTCCTTCGGAAAGCCGTTTCCAGATCTTCCAGATCCCTGTACAGCTCTTCTTTGGGTCTGTACCTATCTTCGGTTTTCTTGGGGCGATAAATTTTTCGAAGAATTCTTCGTTCAATTTTAAGAAGAGGTTCCAAATGTTGAAAGCACATTGTTTCCACTCCATAAATGATCACCGGCCTGATCACAGTGCTACAATGGTGGACTTTCGGCTTTCGGACTTCTGGAAAGGTTTTTCTTTCCGTACAGTTCCCGGATTAGAGTAAAGGCCTTTCTGTTAATATTATTAAGTCAGTTTTAAAACTTTTTAAAACACATAAAGTTTCAAAAATGTCCTGCGAATGAAATTCAAAGTGCGATTTCAAGACTAGAAGCTCTGTCCCATTGTTTGATCATCTCTACGATTCACAGCCACCACGGCTGCCCCCCTATTATTTTTAACATTAAAATTTATAAGACGAAGTCTAAATAATAAGAATTTCTTTTAGGAGATTTCATTGTAGTAGGCGAATGGCGATGTACTGTATGAGGTTGCAGATTATTTAGTTCAGAAGGGAGGGATCTCATACAGCAAACTATGTATTTACCGACCCGGGAAATAAAATACTAACCTACAGACGCACATAAAAATCTGTACCTACTGGATTTCGCTGTTACCAAAGGAACAATCTTCGTAAACAATTGTATAGACCTCTGACCCCAGTTCATTTTAATTACTTCAAGCACAAGTGGAAAAGTCCACTTTCAGAAGGTGTGCACTAAAATTACCAACTGGCAGCGATTTCGGAAAACTCTCTTTACAAAATATATAATTAAGAAAATATTAAATTATATGCGTGTATGGGATTAAATTTAACAAGCTAGATAGAAAACTAATTCAATACATTTGCGGTTATGGGCATTAGTAAGTTACCGGGAGACCACAACGTTCTATTCACAGTAAGAAAGCCTTACTTCAAAACGTAGAGCCACGCTTAGATGGCGACAAACTAGAAATGCTTAGACCTCAATAGACCAACTTATAGCCTACCTTCGGCTGCACTTACCTTCGCGCAATCTGGAAAACCTCCGACTGGAATTTGCTCGTGTAGCCAAATCTGTCTCATATCTGCTATGCCAACCATAAATAAAAACATAAGAGACAGTGTCCATAAACGAAATAATCTCATAAAATCAATTTCGATGTAGACAAAACTATTCTCTTGTACATAGAAACGTAAATAAAATAAAGGAGAACTTTGAAGAAGAAATCAAAATGGGTGCCACAGTTTTTCTTGCCATTCAACAAGCCGTCGACATAGTTATATATCTTAAATCGTTAATTTAAGTTAAATTCAGTGATGCATTATCCAACTACCACTCAAAAAAGTGATACTAACAGTGATCTTCAGTCTTCTCAGTACTTAACGTTTAGTACTGAAGTACTGCTCACAAACAACACATTAATGGGAAAATTTTTCGACAACATGACAATCATATCTTCAGACTCAGATTCTGTGCATACATCTGAAAAATCTCAGCCTTGTTCAGAATTGGCTTAAAAAAATGAAAATCACCGTTTGGTGTCTGGCTCGGAGTCCATTAAAAAAATTACGTACAGGGCAATACATCGATGTTAAAATGCGTTAGCTGGATTCGAAAGTTGACAGAAATGAACTGGTTAATAAACAAGAATTTATTCCTATAAAATAAAATAATCGTATACAAATAAACACTAAAGTTAAGTTGAACATACCGGATAGAACTTATCTCCAATACAAAAAAAAAAAAACTCCAAACATTCCGACCTAAACTCTTCGAATGATTTCTAATGCTTCATAATATCTAATCAAAGTTTGTACGATAACTTTGACGTAGTGAAGCACCGGATGCTGTCAGTTGAAGGTGCCTGACTCAAGATAATTTGCTTATAGTAGAGGGAAAATACCGGTTCTAACCAACAAAGGATGCCGCCGTTCCCACGGTCCAAGATTTTTTCCCACGCTCTCCCCACCACCGCTGGACCACAGCATCCCAAAGGACCGCGAATTTCCGCGAATAAATTTTTTAATTTTTTTTTAATTTGATATTTTTATTTTTTTAATTAAATTGATTTGCATATCCGCGAATATATGCAGCCTTTCGCGAGCCTAAATCACTTCACTTTCTAATTTCCGCGAATATAATTTTTTATATGCAGCCTTTCGTGAGCCTAGATCACTTTCACTTTCTACTGGACCACAGCATCCGCGACTTTTTCGCTGATCTGTGTCAAGATCCGCGACTTTTTCACGTATCTGGACCACAGCATCCGCGAATATAATTTTTTATTTGTTTATATGCCGCCTTTCGCGAGCTTAGATCACTTTCACTTTCTATCACTTGATGCATTATAGTGTATATATTAAATATATGATCAGGGTTACCAACCTTGCATGAGTTCAAATTTGTTATAATGTATATTAAATCTATATGATCAGGTTTACCAACCTATGTATGGGTTCAAGCTTGATATGTGTGTGTGTATTATATTGTATATTAAAATATATGATCAGGGTTACCAATCCTGCATTATTGTGTGTGTATAGAACAGATCTGCCAACATTTTTCTTCGGTGGGAAATTCAAACTATATTATAGTAAATTGTTGACGACGACTTCGATATCAACTCACTCTCCCCTCCTCTCTCTTTGTCTCTAGACACAGTTGTCGATCACGATATAAACTCTCTCTCTCTTTATGTCATCAGTTTTACATAAGCGTCGTGCTACTTATGGATTATTGTAATTAGCGATACTAAAATGTAATCACCAGGAAATATATATTTATCACCTACCTCGTTGTGTCCTTTTTTTGACACATGACAGTCATTGACTACGATTTAGAAATTAATATACTGCCAAGTCTGTGTGTGTGTGGTAAAGTGTTACGCATAAAAAAATCTCCTTGAAATAAGGTATTTTCAAAAGTTTTGTGTACACACACATTGTATAATAATTTTCGTAATTGTAAGATACAACCTGCAAATTATTAAAATGTCTCTCTCACACATTTCTGATTACTATACAAATAATTGGATGCATATTCGAAGGTTTATAACGAAATAAATTAAAATAAACCATAATTTGTTTTAAATAATTAAATATATATATTTACAACACTGTACACAAACATAAAATATATAGTTTACAAACCGCTATAATACAATTATTCAAAAAATACATTTTACATTGATTAAATATATATATATATATATATATATATATATATATATATATATCACAAACATTGTTATATATAAAATATTAATAATAATATTGTTTTAAATGATTAAATATATATTTACAGCACTGTACACAAACTTAAAATATAGTTTACAAACCGTTATAATACAATTATTCAAAATACATTTTACATTGATTAATATACATATATCACAAACAAACATTGTTATATAAAATAAATATTATTAATAATTTTTGACATTGTAAGATTTTTAAATAATAATTTCACGGCTGTAGATACAGTTCACAATGAAGTTTATCTGTAACATAACAATACAGTCGATATTAGAATCACTGATACGATAATATTCAATTATCACATGCACACACACACACAGTTAGTGGAAAGAATCAAATGCGTTAAGTAAGTAAACTTTTTCAAGTATATGTCATTTTTCATAAGTTAATGTACTTTCAAATAATTTCTAATCAAACCAAACCAAATATTATTCACTGGAAATTTGTAAATACTACTTAGAATCAATGATACATTTATCGCATAAAGGTAATGTACTTTCAAATAATTTCTAATCGAACCAATTATTATTCAACGAAACTAAATAGAATCAATGATACATTTATCATGTAGATACAAATTCAATTATTAAAGTGGCTACTTA
This sequence comes from Magicicada septendecula, assembly GCA_034769895.1. Lineage (NCBI taxonomy): Eukaryota > Metazoa > Arthropoda > Insecta > Hemiptera > Cicadidae > Magicicada > Magicicada septendecula. The sequence continues at coordinate 1,203,030,985 of CM068367.1, forward strand.
CGACGTTAGGACTCAATCTCTACTTGTGTTGTTTGATTTCTCGTCCCTCGATACACTAAATGTAGTTCTTTAGGTTTGATATGTCTGAGCTCCTCATTCGTGAAGACACCTGCATACCTCTTGGGAAGATAGACACGATACTGACGGTCGCCATCCTCCAACGTAGCAAGCACAGAGTTCCCATATTTTGTGTCCACATTTGTTAAGACCATGATGGGATATTTTTTATTCACTGTCAATTCTGAACATCGTTTGTACTCGATAGCACTTACAGCATTAAACTTTACAAGAAACGACATTATTAGAAGACGCTAGTGAACACGTCTGTATCAAACCAGAGAGAACCAAACAATGACAGAATATTCGACACAAAAGGACAGTAGAATGTGATAGTGGTGGTGGTGGTAACGTCGGTGTCCCACTTTCATTTGCATGTATGAACATGTCCCACAGACGAAATTAGAGACACCAAAAATATAACAATGTCATTAGGAAAGTCCATTTTCATAAGAAAATAGTCACTGCTTACAGCTATGCATGTATGTGCATGTCCACAACAGAATGAGAGAGAGAGATATAAATGTCATCATTCGCGGTGACCTACTTTCTAAATTTGTTACATTAAAAATGTTTGTTTAAAGCAAAAATCATGAATCATCCATTCCCGAATAGCATGCACCTTATAGTTGGCACAACGGTCAGAAGAATTGAAATGTCTAAGACATTCTGTTCCATGAATTATATACGGTATGTTTTTAGGACAACCAAAGTCATCGAGATTGATGATATTATTGTGTATTATCTTTGATTGCAAAAAACGTTTTTTCTCAAAACCCTTCACAAACACATATTTATATATACGTGTATGTGATGTTAACAATGAAACAAGATTGTCGTATGGTGTCTCTCCTTCGCTCCATCTAAGTCTATGATAATTTGTTGTTAACCAGTGGTTTGTCCTAACGTATTTGGGATTCGTAACGGATGTAGCAGGCGGTGTCAAAATCCAATGTCTACCAGCAAATCTCAGAACGTCCATGATTGACAGTTCCTTCACAATATATTTTCCGTTGTCGTCGAAAAAGCACTGGAAGTCGATTATAACCGCAGTGTTATCCATAATACTGTAAGACAAAGAAACCACACACATTACAAACTCTATATATATTATGTTTAAACATACAAATATCGTTGAGATATTAATATGTGAACTTACGTTTACAGACGTCTGGACTGAAGCACCGAGAGAGGTCAACTGACGAAAGAAACAAGTGTTGAGGAGGGTTACTATACATGGAGACGAATTTTTTTAGTAGGTGGGGAGGTGTCGTTCTCCATGTTGATGCGTTGTCGTATCCGATAATGACCGTATGCAAGCGTATCATGACCATTGTCTAATATATAACGCTTATCTGTCATTAATAATTTAACGTTGCGGCCGTACTTGGCGACAGCATAACGATAATGAAAGTCGTACATTATCGTTTTGCTAACGTCAAGCACCGTGAAGCCGACATACACGGGACGGGAAAGAACAATGGATTTTTTACGGAGTGAGAGCCCCACCAGATCGTTCGTATAACGAATCATACGTTTTAGCCTAGGTGTGGAAACTAGTTTTTGAAGCCGTCGTTCATTCGAGACTAGTTCAAAGTCTATATGTTTCCGTACGTTCTCCAGCGACTTACCGTATACAGCGTTGTTCATCAGTTTGAAAAGGTCTTTTTCAAAGCTGTTGACGGCTGTTTGCCTCTTGCGGGTGTTGAAATCGATAAACGGTTTCAACCAAGCGCTTTGCTTAAAACACAACACCCTATGAGTCGCTTTCAGCTCTAAGCCAAGACTTAAATACAATTTCAAATTTCGGTAATGGAGAACGTAATTTTGTTTGTCCTCCAAAGTTGTTAACAACTTCTCTACGGATGACCCTGATTCGTTATACGATGATCTGTATATACTCTCGTGTAAACGTTTGGAAAATGGTGAAAGGATATCGGGTGTTACGCGCTGGCGCACAGGTGCAAGTGGGTAGTCGGAATGCAGGTCGTGTAAGGTATCAGGATAGTGTAGGTCGACTTCGAGGATGTACCCGATGTCGGAATCATCACTCACATTACGTACGTCCAAGGACTCGATTTCGTTACGATCGAGCCATCGGAAGTCTGCGTAAGGGAGCGGTTGCGACATGGCTGCACCGTATAAATTATTACAGTCTGTATACAGAATGAAGGAGGTCGGTTTCGATACATCGTACTGATCTGGAATCAGAGGATTGTTAGCGACTGCGTGACGGTTGGATATCATCGCGCAGCCTCCGCGGATCCCAGACTCAAGGAACAGATGCAGATTTATCTCTGTTAACAGCTCTAATTCGACCCCTGTCATTTTTAGCATCGCGTTCCAAGCGAGTCCGGGAAGCGAGTAAAAATGACACGGGTCCAAGCAGTAATCGCGTAAGGCCATGTCTCGGAAACTTTCAAAGACATCGGCTAGCAGCATTACGTCTGTCAACAAATACAAATCGTGGTAATCGCCAAACGTACGCAGATTGAATGCACTCCACACGTTTTGTGCGTGCTCGTAATCTGCGTTCGAAATAGACGATTCCAACAACCGGTTATCAAAGTGTTCACGAGCGGGTAGACTTGTTTCGTTGAATCGATCAATGCTGTCAACGTACGCGTAAGGGTATACTCCCTTGCGTACGAGCAGATTGGTCTGTTCGTCGAAACCCCGTCTAAGCATTTCCTCTCTGAGCAAAGGAAATTGGCACCCGGACGTGGACAGATTGGTAACGAGTGTGTCCAGAGAGCGATTAAGAAATTGAAAAGAGTCTACGAAACGCAAGGGACCCAGGGAGAACGACACGTAACGCTCACTGGATGTTGCAATGCAGGATACGTGTTGGTCCTTATATTTTCCTAAACCCTGCATTAAATGGTGACAGTCATAGCCACGAAGGTTGTGAAAGAAGACGGGGATATGACGAGGCATCTTGTAGCTTAGATTACAGCTATTGTGGGCTGCTCCCAAGAATTTCCCCGTAAGATGACAATGATTGCGTACCTTGTCATCGTCTGTCAAAGGGCGCTCACACAAATGACAAACGGTGGCGTTAGTGAACGCAACATTGTCATCATCGGACATAATTATTTGTACGTTATGTCGTACTACCTTCATCATATCCTCGGCGTCTTTCATCAACCACGAGAAGAAAGTGTCTACAACGTTTTCACCTCGATAAACTTTAGCCTCTCTCCAGAGTCTGTGTGTATGATCGACGATAGCATAGGAGAAACCTGACGGAATATGCATCGCTTCGTATGATGTGGACGATACAGGAGGAGAAGTTATTTTCTGACGGGCACCGTTGCTATCAACTGAGTAGAATTCGCCTAACTCGTGCACTGTCGTCGGGACGTTGTTACCAGGTGAACACGATTGAAGCGGAGTGATGAGGGACTCGAAGTCGGCGTAGACGGTAAAGGGTACTTTAAGACAGTGCGCGTAATTTTTAAATGACATAAACTTCTCCTCCTCTGTAGGCATTTTGGTTTTCTGCTCGCCGTGAGGTGTGCAGTAGGGGAGATGATCGGACAGACCATGTTCTGTGGAGAAACGATGCAGGCAGTAGTCGCAGTAAAATGATTTATGTTCGAATTTTGTTAGGGATGATAACAATCTACTCATGTTACTGATAAGACAGTAATGTTTTCGGCTATTTGTATCGGACAGAAGCAAAAGATTAACATGATGTAATCTGTCCTTATTGGGGGTAATTCTTAACGGATAAACCTCATTTTTTGATTCGTTTCTGATATTGTCGTCTATATCATAGCCGAAAACGTTTATAGAAATGTTGGGATTCTGTGCTTCAAATTTAGAAAGTGAGTTTATAGAAACAGGGTACTCGATACCGGACATATTTATTGTGTTTTTGAATAAGATGTAGTTAGAAATAAATTCTTTATGCTTTTGTTGAGGGTGTATGTGAGCTAGTACGGACCATAGAAAACACATTTCATCTTGGGAGTTCTTGATGTTGACTACTGCCCTGGTGACTGCAAGTTTTCGCGGGGTTGGAAGGTAGGAGGATGCTGCTAGAGGTCGGTACCGCCCAACAACTAGTTCCAGCTTCAGTACAGCATCCACCGACCATCCGCTCCCGTCACGGGTAAAATTGGATATGCTATTCATGATTTTATCGTAGGATTCATCGAGTAGACAGTTCAACTCGTCGTTGTCGTCCGTGAGCAACGTACGACAACGTCCGTGGAAGACGGCGTCTTTGGTTACCTCTTTTTCTTCGCCGCTGTCACCATCTAACACAGTTTTAGTGAAACGTATCCTGCACGCAATATGCCATTTGATACTGCGTAAACGTGCTCGTTCTGCCAGAATATCCTTGTACAATAAAGGTCGCACCTCGGTCATTATCGGTACTATATCTTGATCTTCTTCTTCTGTGTACACAGGCAGGTAATTAAAAGTTGTGAGACATCCTCTAATACTACTGTTTCGCACAATATAAAATCGTGTCATATCTGAAACAATAGAAACACATGTATTAGCTAATAGGAATGATGAATAACACACATTCATGTTTGTGGTAAATAAATAGACAGTACACGTTAGTAATACGTTAGTTTATTGCAAACTGTGAAGATGGCAGCTACTCCTGATTTTAGCATTGAAAGTGGAAGAAGAAAATCGTTCAAGTATTGGGAAGTGACGTTTGTCAGCCCCGATGAGTTAGCGTTTGCTGGGTTTTACTACTATCCGCTAAATTATGATGTTTGTGGACATAGTATGTCATTCATAGACGATAGAGTTAAATGCTTTTGTTGCGGAATTGAATTAGTTCATTGGAGAGAAGGTGACATACCTATGGTGGAACATGAAAAATTTTCTCCGTCATGTCAATTTCTAAACGATGTCAAGAGACAATACATTGGGGAGAAGGTGACAAACCTATGTCAGAACATAAAAAATTTTCTCCGTCATATCAATTTCTAAACAACGTCAAGAGACTATCTTGTACAGGTTAGACAGAGTTAATTCATATCAAACAAATTTGGTTTGTTGCATAATTATAGAGAGAGAGACAATTGGTATTTAAAAAAATTTTTACCTTGTTGAGGATGTCCCTGTTCCTGCTGATGTTGTTGTTGTTGTTCTGGATTCTGTTGAAGGTCGGACATGATATTCAGACGAGAGAGTGAATACTGAAAAACAAAGAAACTGTTATAGATATATATAGTATTTTTAACGCCGGTATTATGTTAGTGTATCTTAAACCATGAACAACGCACGCAAGACTATAGCTCTAGAGCTACACAGAGCAGCGAGAAGGAATTTCGTTAGGCGCGCGGTTGAATTGAAGGGTCTACACGACTTGTACCAGGCAGATCTTGTGGAGATGATACCATACGCTCGAGTGAACAAAGGGTACAAGTACATGATGACAGTGATCAATGCGTTTAGCAAGTACGCGTACGCTGTACCATTGAAAACAAAGACAGGAAAAGAAGTAAAGCACGCACTAGAGCCTATACTAACTGCTAATCGAATGAAATATTTACAGACGGACAACGGGAAGGAGTATTACAATAGCACAGTACAAGCGTTGCTAAAAAAGTATAATGTGAAACATTACTCAACCTACAGTGAGAAAAAAGCTTTCATAGTGGAACGTTTTAATCGCACACTGAAGACACATATGTATCGAGCTTTCAGCGAACAAGGACACTACCGCTGGTTGGATCTACTACCTACATTACTGAAATCGTACAACAATACAACACACAGAACCATTGGTATGAAACCTAGTGAAGTGAATGATGCCAACGAACATATAGTGTTGGAACGAATAAGGAAGAACACAACGCCTAAAATCAGTCCAACGAAACCACCCAAATTTAAAGTCGGTGACCGTGTTCGTATAAGTAAGCACAAAATGACGTTCGCCAAAGGTTATACGCCAAATTGGACTAACGAAATATTCACTGTGGATAAAGTACAATCCACTACTATCCCCGTCACTTATCTGCTAAAAGATCATCTAAACAAAGTGTTGAAAGGTGGTTTTTACGAGCACGAGATTAGTAAGTCCAAAGTCGGCGACGTATACCTAGTGGAAAAGGTGTTACAACGCAAAGGTGACAGAGTGCATGTTCGTTGGCTTGGTTTCGATGGTAAACACGATGCATGGATACATAAGAAAGATCTAATATAAAAAAGGTGACAGCACGTGCTGAAAACAGTATGCTTTCGGTATTCACAAAGATGAAGATTGTACAGCAAGCAAACAAATTACCAATAAAGGATATGGACTTTCTGGCTGGTGACGAAGGCAGTGCTAAGCGTAAACATGGCCCGCTATTACCGAACAGTATTCGCTGTATCGTTACAGGCCCAAGTTCCTGTGGGAAATCAAATGTGCTATTCAACCTACTGTTTGATGCCAACGGACTACGTTTCCGCAACGTATACGTGTTTTCAAAATCATTATTTCAACCAAAATACAGAATGCTAGAAACAGTGATGAAATCACTCGCTGATGAAGGTTTAGGTTATCATGCATACAGCGAGAACGAAGAAGTCCCGCTACCGAGTGAAATCACTGGTCTCGACTCTGTTATCGTATTCGATGACGTATCGTGTGAAAGACAAAACAATATTCGAAAGTATTTTGCTATGGGGAGACATAGCGGTGTGGACACATTCTATCTATGCCAGACATATAGCCAGATACCGAAACAATTGGTACGTGACAACGCTAACTTGTTGATATTGTTCAAACAAGACGATCTAAATTTACGACATGCATACAATGATCACGTTAACATAGATATGAAATATGATGCTTTCAAAGACGTCTGCATGGAAGCGTGGAAGGATCGTTATGGATTTCTAGTCATAGACAAAGACTCACCAATAAATGAAGGTAGATATAGAATCGGCTTTGATCGATTCATAATTGTTTCCGACGAGGTATAAAAGTGGTTGCACTGTAGTAATGTAATCAGTCCTCTTGCTAACACACGATGGCAATGAATAAGGAGGAACGACTCGCGTATGATATAGACACGATAAGCGACAACATAAGGAAAAAATATCATGCATTACAACACGGTATCAGAGAAAGCGACGAGACGTTTAGAAAAAATTACAGACCGATTCTGGAACCGTTAGAAGTTATTTCACGAAAGTTTAGTGGTGATGTGATGGAGGAGGAGGAGGAGGAGAAGCAGCAGATAAAACAAGAAGAGCCTACACAACACGTAATAACAGAAAACGAAAGTGGTATGCAAAGTCATAACGCTTCTCATTTCAGTGAAGAGGACGCTTGGATACCTAACGCTTCACATTTCAGCGAGGATTCATTAGCAAACAAATATATGCGTTTGTGTGAATCGGCGGACTGTAAACGGATTATAGATCGCATGTATGGTGTTCGATACGAAGGTGGTAAATTTATGATAGGTGATTCAAATGTAAAAATCGATGATAACGACAACTTTCATGTCAAAGGAAAAATTTACGAGGGTACACCTGGTCTGTATGAACTTTTGTTTATGAAACTACCGAAAAAATACAATAAGGATGATATGAGGAAATATAAGTCTATACTACTAGCAACCAACGGACACAAACAAAAATATAAACACAATACGCGAATAAACAGTAACAGTGGCGTCAAGTACCGACTAGTAATATCTAAATTGTTTGCACGAAAACGTACAGGGAGTGGCTATATGGAGATGAAACCGAACACTGCAATCGATTACGTGCATTGGGATGATCCTAACGAGTTGGTTAATAGATTGAGACTGTTAATAGCGTCTCAAAATAGCGGCCATACTGGTCATAGGAATGAAATCGTTTCGATATTGGAAGAATTACGCGAAACCGGTATTATCATATAAAAGCAGACGCACCGTTCTATAACCATCAGTTCTTCTTCATAAATATGAGTGTAGACAAGTTCGGTAGACACGACAGCGCTGTAAGAGTGCGAAAAGAAACTCATCGAAGTCTGCGTGAGGATATCGGTTTAGGAGTGACTAACGACGGTCACTTTGATGTGAAAAACAAAAAGATATGCAACTTGGGTGATCCTGAAGAGTTGTACGATGTTGTTTCTTTACAGTACGTAAAGGACACATGCTTACAGTACAAGAACGACGACAACGCTACCGTAGACGCAAAAGATCATCGAATAATAAGGCTAAACGATCCGCTTAAATCAAGAGATGCAGCCACAAAACGATACGTAGACGAGAAGAGTTTGAAAAAAGATCGTGCAGGTAACGTAATCGTTAATGACTGTCGACTAACACGTGTGCAAGCGCCTGTTGACTTCAAAGACGCAGTGAATTTGGAATTTTTACACGCACACACAATCAGTTTGCAAAACGATACTTTCTACGCTGCCGGAAGAAAAATTACGAATATAGCGAACGGTGTCAATGACAAAGACGCAGTCACTGTACGACAAATGCACGAATTAAAATTACATATAAAGACCGAATTGTACAAGGTCACTCAGGTATTTCACGCTCATATAATCAATCTAATAAAGTTTGTCTATAAATATCAAGACAGCACGACACAGCGTTCAGTCCTGTCTGAATATATTGAAGAGGTGGGGCGTTTAATAGACGTTCTCGATACGGAAGCGGAAATCAAGGATTGGAGATCTGTTTACAAGAATGCACGTACTTCGTAAGAAAAGAATGGGGCGTGGTGTAATTGGAAAAATACTTAAAAACACTGTGCCCGCTATCGTTTCGTCAGTACCTACTTTGATTAATCGAGCGGTGGACGCATTACCAGTAGAATTACACCTACCGGGCTACCGATTCTGTGGACCTGGAACAAAACTCAAAGAGAGATTGGCACGTGGCGATCGAGGAATCAACGAGTTGGACGAAGCCTGTCGCGAACACGATATCGCTTACGCTAAGTACAAGGACAACGAACGAAGACGCGTAGCGGATCGTGTGCTAGCCGGCAAGGCGTGGGATCGAGTGAAAGCTTTGAATTCAGGCATCAGCGAAAGAGCGTACGCGGCGGCCGTAGCGGCAGCGATGAAGGCGAAATCGGCAGTGGGTGGAGGGAGCTCGCGTAGTGGTTGCAGAAAAAAGAAGAAGGGTTCAGGAATTAAACGTCAATCCGTGAACAAACGCAAAACGACCTGCAAACGCAAAACAGTCCCAAGACATAAACGTAACAATAAAAAAATAGCGTCAGGTCTATACCTACGTCCTTACAGACAAAAAAACTAATTTGCATACCAGTGCGTGCATTGTCTGACAGTGATTTGTATGTGTACGCAAAACTTTTGAAAATACCTTATTTCAGAGGAGTTTTTATGCGTAACACTTTACCACACACACGACCATGGAAGAATGAGAGTGCAGTTGTTAATCTAGACAGTGCAGAAGGACCTGGTACGCACTGGGTTTGCTACAAGAAGCGAAACAAACAAGTTTACTACTATGATGCGTATGGTAATATGCAGCCACCTCTTGAGCTGACACAGTATTTTGGAACCGACACTGACATTTACTACAATTACGAACGTGAACAGCCACCACACACAGTCATCTGCGGGCATTTATGTTTGGACTTCTTAACGCGCGAGTGATCAGTAAGCGACAAGATGTCTTCGCTGTCGGTCACCTTAACAGGTACGAATGCTGCTGCTCTTGTATGTGACTTTTTCCCGCCTCTCGAACTAACAAACGGCGAATGGTATGTAGGTCTATTGGACTTTACTACATACAACAGTATACCGAACGTGATTGAAGGAAAAAACAACGTGTTTCCAGTACTACGAGACGGAACAACGTGGGACTTGATAACTTTACCTACAGGTGCTTATGAAATCGGTGACATAGAAGCCTTCCTCAAAAAGCAGTTAGGAGACTCAAAGATTAGTCTACGTCCTAACAACAATACACTGAAATGTGAGCTGACTTGTGCACTGGATATTGACTTTCAACAAACAGTGTACGGTATCGGTGATATGTTGGGTTTCAAGGGAAAGCGTCTGCTTGAAGCGAATAAAACTCACACGTCTGACGCCACAGTTAACATTATAAAAGTGAACAGTATACTGATAAGGTGTAATATAGCGCAAGGATCATACAAGAACGGTAAAACCGAGCACACACTGCACTCGTTCTATCCGTCAGTCGAACCAGGATTCAAAATAATTGAATCGCCTACAAACGTCATATACCTACCTGTGAATGTGAGTCGTTTGGACAACATAACATTATCTTTACACGATCAGGACGGTGACGTAATAGATTTTCGCGGAGAAGTCATCACTGTGCGTTTACATCTAAAACGACTATAGACATGGGCTTGTACTTTGTTTCTTCGCCACCGCTGCTACCACAGTCGTCGTCAGTAATAAAAGAAGAAGAAAGATCAGTTAGGAAACGCATCAGTACTCGTTCGAAACTGAAACGATTAACATCAGTTAACCGCCGTTTCCTGATTTCACTGGGTTTTGTTGTTGTAAACAAGTAACATGGCGAGTGGAATATTATCAGTGGAGCAGCAACCGTTCTTTGAAGACAGTATCACACACTTTTCATTTCACTCACACGCACCGTACGCAACAACAAGATATGGAAACAATGATGAAATACGTGTGCCAATACAACAACAGGACGTCTTTACACTGCCGTCAGAAAGTTTCCTCTACATCGAAGGCAAGTTGGTTAAAAAAAACCCTAGTGCGGCTGCAGATACTGCACTGAATGTGGAACTGGTGAACAATGCTATAGCATTTCTCTTTGAAGAGATTCGTTACGAGTTGGCCGGCGTGGTAGTGGACCATACCAGAAACGTCGGTGTTACGTCAACTATTAAAACTTTTCTATCACTCAACAACAACGCACGTAACGCAATGGAAAACGCAGGTTGGGTGGCACCGACCACGAACATATTAAAAGTGAATGATGACGGTGAATTCAATTTTTGTATACCACTGAAAATGCTAATGGGATTCGAAGAAGACTATACACGCATCGTGCTGAACGTGAAACAAGAACTTATACTCCTACGCGCTTCTACCGACATAAATGCTATGGTTTTAGTAAGCGGACAAACGACTGCTAATTGTGTTCTTGAACTAGATAAAGTTTACTGGAAAATGCCTTATGTACATGTAGCTAATGTGTACAGATTACCACTGTTACGACTCATAGAGAAAGACCACCCGATAACTATGCCTTTTAGGACCTGGGAGTTGCACGAGTATCCTGCCTTACCACAGACTAAAAGGCAGAATTGGATTGTCAAGACCTCGAGTCAGCTAGAAAAACCACGCTTTGTTGTGTTAGCGTTTCAGACAGCAAGAAAAAATGTACTGACAGCACACGCTGATGAATTTGATCACTGTAACGTGATCAATGCGAGACTGTTTCTAAACGACAAGTATTATCCTTACGATAATTTAAACTTGGATATTGGGAAAGACCGTTTTGCATTATTGTACAATATGTACACCAGTTTTCAAAGTTCGTATTACCACCGTTTAGACGGCAGCCCAGTACTGACACCGGAATTATTCAAATCAAAAGCCCCGCTGGTTGTTTTCGATTGTAGCAAGCAAGACGATACACTTAAGTCTTCAGCAGTTGATGTACGTTTAGAAATTGAATCGTCAATGAATTTTCCTAGACAGACAACCGCCTACTGTATGATACTACATGATTCGCTTGTAGAATATACACCATTGTCCAACACAGTACATAGACGTGTTTAAGTCTTATTTTATACATATTTTGTAAATACTAGTTTTAAATATATATATATTTTCATCATATTTGTAACATTATAATATTGGAGCTATGTGTGTGTATTATTTTTAATTGTAAAACTAGTTTAGATATATTTTAATACTTGTAACAATATAATCTTGGAACTGTGTATGTTTTTTTTTTAAATTGTAAATATTAGTTTAGATATATTTTCATACTTGTAACAATATAATCTTGGAGCTGTGTATGTATTTTTAATTGTAAAACTGTTTAATATAATCTTGGAGCTGTGTGTATGTATTTTAATAAATGTATATATATATTACACACACTTTATTGTTATTTGTATAACCCACTCCATAATAATTTGATCATACACACATGTATTAAATTCAATAATGCGTTTGATAATGTTTTAATGCAAATAATTTTAGGAAAGTCTACATTCCGCATTCATAAGGAGATAGTCACTGCTTACAGCTATGTATGTCCACAACAGAATTAGAGAGAGATATAAATGTCATCATACGCTGTGACCTACTTTCTAAATTTTTTACATTAAAAACGTTTGTTTATAGCAATTTTTCAGAAAATTTGTAACAGACATAATAATTTGATCATACACACACACATGTATTAAATTCAATAACACGCTTGATAATGCAAATAATTTTTACGTTTAAATAAAAATCGGCACATACATTAAAATTAAAATTAAATAAAATCTGTACAACTTACCAAAAAACTAGTATGTGCGTTGTCTACACTGAAAGCGTACAAACAGTCTTTCAACTATTAAAAAAGATGCAGAGATTTCACGATGTATCAGCACACGTTGGTGAGAAATTGCCACTATAAAAATACGGTAAGAATATATTTTCAGAAATTGTAATTTGATCACACACACACACACACACACACACACACACACACACACACACACACACACACACACACACACACACACACACACACACACACACACACACACACACACACACACACACACACACATGTATTAAATTCAATAAATAATGCACTTGATAATTTTTACGTTTAAATAAAATCTATACACTTACCAAAAGAAGATGTGTATACTGGAAGACACGTAAGACGTACAGTATCAGCCAAACTAGTATGTGCGTTGTCTACACTGAAGACGTACAAACAGTCTTTCAAAAGAAGATGAGTATACTGGAAGACACGTAATACGTGCAGTATCAGGATGTACAAGTAGACAAATAAGAAATTGCCGCTAACTTACTTAGCGTATATATAGTGTACTCTGTAGTGGGGAAAGCACGTGTGTGTGTCCGTTTTTAGAGTAATTACTGTAAGCGGTGTTAATGCTTGACAGGTGTCAAATTAGAAAGTAGAGTTGTCCGTTTTTAGAGTAAATACTTTATAATCCTAATTACTGTCAGCACTGCTAATGACTAGCAGGTGTGAAATTAGAATGTAGGACGTCGTACACAAGGTTAATGACCTCTGGTTTAATTTAGCGAATAATAACTATATCTAATTCAGTATCGGATCAATGCTGTCAACGTACTCCGAATATGCATGCAATTATTTGTATAGTAATCAGAAATGTGTGTGAGAGAGACATTTTAATAATTTGTAGGTTGTATCTTACAATCATGAAAATTATTATTTAAACTGATAATTGTTTTATTAAAATCTTACAATGACGAAATATTATTATTTCATTGTTTACGATATATATTTAATGCAAAAAATGAATTTTTAAAATTACAATCGTCTGTATTTAAGTTCGTGTACACACATACAAATCGTTTGAATAAGGGAAATCTTCGAATATGCATCCAATTATTTGTATAGTAATCAGAAATGTGTGAGAGAGACATTTTAATAATTTGCAGGTTGTATCTTACAATTACGAAACTTATTATACAATGTGTGTGTACACAAAACTTTTGAAAATACCTTATTTCAAGGAGATTTTTTTATGCGTAACACTTTACCACACACACACACAGACTTGGCAGTATATTAATTTCTAAATCGTAGTCAATGACTGTCATGTGTCAAAAAAAGGACGCCACGAGGTAGGTGATAAATATATATTTCCTGGTGATTACATTTTAGTATCGCTAATTACAATAATCCATAAGTAGCACGACGCTTATGTAAAACTGATGACATAAAGAGAGAGAGAGTTTATATCGTGATCGACAACTGTGTCTAGAGACAAAGAGAGAGGAGGGGAGAGTGAGTTGATATCGAAGTCGTCGTCAACAATTTACTATAATATAGTTTGAATTTCCCACCGAAGAAAAATGTTGGCAGATCTGTTCTATACACACATAATAATGCAGGATTGGTAACCCTGATCATATATTTTAATATACACTATAATACACACACACATATCAAGTTTGAACCCATACATAGGTTGGTAAACCTGATCATATAGATTTAATATACATTATAACACACAACAAATTTGAACTCATGCAAGGTTGGTAACCCTAATCATATATTTAATATATACACTATAATGCATCAAGTCGGAACCCCCCACCATAGGTTGGTAAACCTGATCATATAGATTTAATATACATTATAACAAATTTGAACTCATGCAAGGTTGGTAACCCTGATCATATATTTAATATATACACTATAATGCATCAAGTGATAGAAAGTGAAAGTGATCTAAGCTCGCGAAAGGCGGCATATAAAAAAATAAAAAATTATATTCGCGGATGCTGTGGTCCAGTAGAAAGTGAAAGTGATCTAGGCTCACGAAAGGCTGCATATAAAAAATTATATTCGCGGAAATTAGAAAGTGAAAGTGATTTAGGCTCGCGAAAGGCTGCATATATTCGCGGATATGCAAATCAATTTAATTAAAAAAATAAAAATATCAAATTAAAAAAAAATAAAAAAATTTATTCGCGGTCCTTTGGGATGCTGTGGTCCAGCGGTGGTGGGGAGAGCGTGGGAAAAAATCTTGGACCGTGGGAACGGCGGCATCCTTTGTTGGTTAGAACCGGTATTTTCCCTCTACTGCTTATATTCTTTACTGATTACTATGTAGATTTCCGAAATAAATTGAAAATAGCCTGTGTATTTTGTAGTGCATAGCGGCACCAACAGAGTGACCCCACAGCTCTTGTTAGCCTATATGAAGTACTGCTGCATAAATAACTACGTGGTCTAACAGTATTTATAATTTAATTCAAGAAAATACCCTCGGGGCACAGCAATGTGTATACAGCAGAGTAAGGCGTTTGCTTTGGAGTAATTGTGTGTGAACCGCACAAATACTCCTTATTTCAATAATCCTGCCGCAAATAATCTTGAATAGTACAGTGATACAACATACGATCCTGTACATTAGAGTAATTATTGTCAATATGGTCATTGCTGTCTACAGGTAAGTTGGTGGAAATCAGAGTCGTATGATTAATGTCACTAATGGGACATAATATAAATTGTAAAGACGTAAGTATTGTCAAGTCATGAATTATGGTCAGTATGTGGTATGTGGTTATGTCAGTATTGTGGTTTATGAACTAACAAAAAACGAAAGACAGTCTCTTCTACCGGGTGGATTTTGACCAGAGCTAACTTGACAAAAGTTTGAAGGCCTACAAACACGGGAAGGCCACAGAATCTGCGGCGACTGTAGCTATTTCTATAATTACTATACGAAAAGGAAGTATACATTTATTTTTTACTTTTAAATAAAACTAAATCTTATTGCGGGATAGAGTTCCTGACATTTATATAAAGAATTTACATAATGTTTTAATAACCTTCACTAAAATCCAGGAGAAACTGATATATTAAAAGGGAATAAAACCAGAAAATCCAGATCGTGTTACATTAACCTATTCACACAGAATTCAGGACCACGTAAGTCCGATAAAGTGCAATGACAAGGATTAAAGTAGGTTCATTGTCAGAATTTAATACGG
Organism: Magicicada septendecula; assembly: GCA_034769895.1. NCBI lineage: Eukaryota > Metazoa > Arthropoda > Insecta > Hemiptera > Cicadidae > Magicicada > Magicicada septendecula. The sequence continues at coordinate 1,203,046,715 of CM068367.1, forward strand.
ATACATAAGTAGTTGTATTATTAAGCCTATCTTCGAAATTGGGCTAATTTAAAATTAGGATTTGAAATAGAAATAATGTGATTTTTTACGGTCTTTAGTACTGAAATGTATGCACACGAAAAGGAATACATTATAAAAACATACACGAAGGTAGAATAATACCAGAATTTGTTGATCAGGATTGGATGCCTTTAACAGGTGGAGGAGTAAGTGTGAGGGACTTAAGAGACGGAAGAATGTGAGTATGTAGGCTTGTGTAAATATCGTGAAAGTCAATGCGGAGGAAAATACAAAAAATACTTTTCATACGCAAAAAGAGAGTCATGTTTCTATTGATCTCGCAGTCAAAACAGGATTTAAGAGTAGGCACCAAAGAGTTGTTACCAGAAAACAAGATGGTTGCATAAGAAACATTTAGTGTCAGCAAGTGTACTGGGGACCAAAGAGTATGGTGAGCATCGACGATTTTTAGGAGATTTTCCGATAAAAAAGGAAACCACAACAATTTTAATATTTATTATTATTAATATTACAAGATTACTATAATGTCTTCGAGTTTATTCATGCAATGTTTGTAGTATCCTGTTGTTTGGACTAAGCATATTATGCATCGTTGTTGTGTACTGTACTGATACTAAACTATTTCTCTCGAACACTACTGAAAACAGTGAAGAAATATTTTCAAAAGAATGCATGGTAGATTAAAACACAATAACAAGATAGCGCAAGGCCACGTGTAAATGAGTCCTTGTAAATGTGTCTGTATACACCGCACTATGATTGGTAAAGTAAGACTACCGTATCTGTATAAAATAATAACGTATTTAAATATGCAAATATGAACGTAGTTAATATGCACGAGTTCCCAGTTCCTGAAGTACACAGCTGCAATATGTTCACGTAACGTACCGAGAATGCTAAACACTTTGTTTGTCCGGATTACATAGACGCGCGCGCGCGAGTCAGCACCATTCACGTAAGTGACGAACAGCAATTAATAATTAATTGTCTGACACTTGTCAATTTGCATGATTATATTTATTCGAGAGAGTTTTCACTCCTACGTTTGCCCGTCACGTAAGAACCAATGTGACCAAGTTGCGAAACGGGGAATACCTAACATATTTTCTGTCAGATGTGAAAAGAAGGCTGTTGTTTAGCATTTCATTCTTCACGCTAAGTTACCAATTATTGGCTTAAGTTTCATGTCCTTCAGAGATTATTTCATTTACAATTCTAATAAAATTACACGAACAATTTCTTACTTCCCGGTTTGAATAACAGGATAAACAATAACTACATCTATGTTGTATATTATCTTGCTCGGCATGCGTATGGTCTTATTGACTTATTTAGGTTGGCTCCCGATTTATAGAATGTCGATCTTACACGGCAGTGGTAGTCGCGGTACTTAAATGTGACATGAAAACATAATAATGGACTTAAGGACTTACAAACAAATGTTTACGGCCAGATTGTTCACATAATCCGGAGTTATAAGTACACATACTATAAAGGGACTCCCTTAAAATTTTATTTGGATACTGCATCTAATAATATAAAGGGAATTTCTTTTTTCTATTGCATTATACTTCACTCGAAATGGTTGGATTTATGGGTGTATATGTAATCCGTGAATATCTAGTATGAAAAATTGCATGAACGACAATTACAACGTTGAACTCTCAGTTTTCTAATAACTTGGTGTTCAATTTTTACATCACTTTAGTAAGTGATGTAACTACAAAGTGTTCAACTACATCAGTGGTTCCCAAACTGTGGGTCGCGGGATCTATTCAGGTGGGTCGCCGGACGACTTTTAAAATATCTAAGTAAAATATCTTACCGACTGAAAAAAATATGAAAGTGTATTTCAAGAGGAAAGGTTTATAATCTGAAAAATCTGGCAGTCGTGGGACTGCCGACAGAAGTGTTAACTTAAATAACATGGTTACTGAATAATATATGTTGTCTTTATAAGTGACGGTTCTGCAATATTAATAATTAATATAAAAACTCTTGTGCATAATAAAAATCTTTTTTCTGTACTTGTGCACAAAACTTGGTGCATAATTTTTAGTGTACAATAATATCGTGTACGATTCTCATGTGCACAAAACATACCATGCCTTCGGAGTTATGCGCGAACAAACAGAAAAAAATATATACAGGTCAAATTGAGAACCTCCTCCTTTTTCGAAGTCGGTTAAAAATAACACTTTTGTTTATTATCTTACATTTTCAATATACTTCTTACTGGTAAAACTGGGTTCATGCACGGACAGATTATGCACAGAAAGTTTTTCATCGCATAATTATTTAATTTTATTTTGTACACTTAACAAAAATAAACAAAATGAATTATACACCGTGCACGAGCAATTATTAAAGTGAAAAACTTTCTGTGCACAATATTTCGTGCAAAATGTGAAAAAATTATTAACTCGTTTTTAAAATTGAACATACTGAACTTTTTCTTTTAACAAATTAAATTTTGATAGCCATTTTGATTATTGAGACAAAATATCTTGTTAAACCTTGAAAATTCTTTTGGTAAAATTTACCATTCATTATTTGTAATCTTCTTTATCATTTGCGCGTATACTTTTAGCCCCTAATTATTCTCTAAATTTAAATTTACATTCCCCGCTAAAGAATTCAATTTTTCCCTCTCCTCTGCTATAAGAAGAGTTGGGAAACAACATGGGATGCAGAGAGGGGGAAATTGTTACGGATTCTCGTCACATTCCTTTCTGATGACGTCACATTCTACCGATTCACTCCCGTGTAAATTTTTCCCTCTCCTCTGCTATAAGAAGTTAACACTTCAAAAGTTATGTACAAAACCCGTTCTAAACAAGAAACCAATGTGGCTAATAACGCGCAGCCGTAGGATTCGTTCGTAATTGCGATATGGCAACGCCGCGTCCCCTTCCACTTGCGACAAGTGTCAGGTGAGTAACCTTGAGTTGATTTAGTCTTTCTCTGACCGTGGGATCGTGCGTTATTTGCTTGTTGTTTAGTGTGTTCATGCGTGTTTATAGTGGAGGTTTGTTTTATTTTATACTATATTTCTATTTTCTATTTATTTCACTATGGACGCGTGGATTAAGACTGGATCGTGCGGTACAAGACAGACTTCAGCTAATTATGACGAACCTTCCACATCCGGTACCAGTGCTTCATGTAATACACCTAAAGGTGACAGTGTTAGTGAAGTTAGCGAACTGAACTCCTTCCTGAAGAAGGCAAAACCCTGCTTTCGTAAATACAACGCTGACTATTTGAAATATGGGTTTGTGTGTTGTGGCACAGAAGACGAGCCGCTTCCTCAGTGTGTTGTGTGTTTTGAAGTACTTGCTAATGAAAGTATGAAACCCTCAAAACTGGAAAGACATTTATCACGAAAACATGCAGAATACGTAAGTAAGCCAATCGATTTTTTCCAGAACAAAAAACGAGAATTTTTTAAGTCAAAATCAGTGATGACAAAATCGACTTCTGGTGAACAAAATAAGCAAACTACAATCGCTTCATATCGACTATCCTTATTGATAGCCAAAAAGGGGGCAGCTCACACCGTAGGAGAGGATATTATTTTTCCAGCGGCCAAAATAATATCTGGTGCTTTATTTAGCGAAAAGCAAACAAAACTAATTGGTGAAATACCCCTATCAAACACAACGGTAAAGAGAAGAATCGATGAAATGTCAGATTTTGTGAAACAGTCCATGATCACAGTTTTAAAGCAAAGTGAGTACTTTTCACTTCAGCTTGATGAAAGCACAGATGTAGCTGGCGAGGCTATTCTGTTAGCTTTTGTTAGGTTTGAATTTGATGGGAGGATAGAAGAAGAAATGCTATTTTGTAAATGTTTGCCATCGACAACAACGGCGGAAGGAATTTTTAAATATCTTGATGGCTTTATACTAGAAAATGAAATAGAGTGGTCAAAATGTGTTGCACTGACGACTGATGGTGCCCGTGCTATGTCTGGCATTTACTGAGGTTTGATTGCCAAAGTTAGGGCAGTTGCCCCTTCTGTTCAGTGGACTCACTGTAGCCTGCACCGAGAGGCCCTTGTACTTAAAGGTCTGGCCGAAAGCCTAAAGAAAATCCTTAATGATGCAGTGAAAATTGTGAATTTCATTAAATCAAGACCTAAAAATTCAAGACTGTTTGCCGTACTGTGCGATGAGATGGGCAGTGAGCACAAAACACTTCTCCTGCACTGTGAAATACGCTGGCTGTCAAGAGGGAAAGTGCTATCAAGATTATTTGAGCTTCGAGATGAACTGAGAATGTTTTTGTTGGAGCAAAAAAGTGATGCGAAATCTGTGAGCAGTTTTTTGGAAATGTTAAATGACGAAAACTGGCTAATACGGCTTTCATATTTGGGTGACATTCAGTGCTCTCAATATCCTCAATTTATCGCTGCAAGGGAAGGATGTCCACAAGTTCTATGTTCAAGATAAAATAGAAGCAACTATTAAAAAACTTGAAAGATGGTCCAGTAAAGTGAAAGACAGTTGTTTTGATGCATTCCCACTCCTCAATGACTTCTTAGAAACATATGGAATCAAAGTTAACGAGGAAACTGCAACTTCCATGAAGGAACATCTTGAAGCACTGGCCTCTAGTTTCAGGTAATTATTCTCAAATGATTTTACTAATAACCACTTAGATTTGAAGTATTTCTTATTAAACATAAGTCTTGATATTTTCATTATATTATTTTTCACCCAATAAAGAAAAGTAACAATTAAGTTCTACCGCTTCTTTATTTAAAATGATAATGGTTACGGGTTAATGTTTTAAGTTTAAGGTTTTTACGAACTGATATTTTTACGTTAGGCCCACTGAAAGTTGTTTGTTTATGCAAGAGTATTACTTAAAATTGGTTCTTGTTTTAGGAGTTACTTTCCAAGAATTCCTGATGAATTGTTATGGATAAGAAATCCGTTTGTAGAGGACAACCTTAAAAAGCTAAAACTGTCAGCATCTGAGGAAGACTCCCTGATGGAACTATCATGTGATTCTTCTTTGAAAACTTTCTTTAAAGACTCAAGCCTAATCCCATTTTGGATCAAAATAAAGGGAGAGTATCGAGTGCTTGCAAATATAGCTTTGAAGGAATTAATGGGATTCACAACTACTTACTTATGCTAGCGTGCATTTTCTAGTTTGGTTTTTTTAAAAAACAAGTATAGAAACAAACTTTGCGTGGAAAACGATTTACGCCTAAAACTAACAAGCTTCAATCCAGATATAGAAAGTATCATTAACACCAAGACTAAACAATACCACAAATCTCATTGAGTTTACCATTTAATTTGTATAAAATAAATTTCTTATTGGACAAAATATTGTTTCTTTTCTTTAATAATGTTCCCTTCACCATTTTAGAAATTCTTACTCAGCAAAGCATTTGCACATATAATAATAAATTCAGTTTCATATTACATATAATTTTACGTGTATATATATATATATATATATACTGGGTCGTGAAAATTTTTCCAGAAAGATTGTGGGTCCCATTACAAAAAATATTGGAAACCACTGGTCTACATTAATATACAGTATTCAGTAAATCTGTTTCTGCCTTGTCAGAGTATTTCAGATTACATTCAGACATATGTATATTTGTTACCTTGCTGTTCTGTGGAGCAGAGACGGCCATTATCCTCATCACACATGAAAAATTACTCAATATTGCGTAGTATGTCAGTATAAATCAAATACTATTTGTTACATGTCTACTACACTAACAGCGGATCTCTGGATCTTGCTTTTGTTCGGCTTACCTGAAAACATAAGACAAGTCTTTTATTATTTTATTCATGAAGAACTTCCACAGTTTCTGCAATAGAATCGTTTTTTTTAAAAGGGCGTAAGTCCACAAAAGCAAACTTTTGGAAAACTAAAAAAAACTTTCTATTTCTTGAATATAAAGACAATTTTGAACAGAAATGTATTTATTTTTTGGGTTACCTTTTTGCATCACACTACGCAAGATTTCATAGGATTTTAATAATCATGCTTGGTAACAAAAATTTTTGAAATTTGAAGAGTTACGCCCTTTAAAAAAAAACGCTTTGAAATAAAAAAAAATTACCATTTTTTGCTGCAAAATGCTTTTTATTGAGGAACAGAATTAAAATTAAAGAAAACATTACAATATCCATCCATTGGTTGATACAAAAGTGATGTGTCATTGTATAATTAATATAGTATAGTAAGTATTCTGACCAAAAACTTTCATATTATTGTACTTCCTTATTTTTTTTAATCACTTTGTCTGTAGTCTTGCTCTTAAAACCACCCTGTTTCCCTCTTCATCAAAGTCGCTATCAGGGGCATTATCTGTTGTTGGCCGCTTATAGATTTTCTCATAATAATCCGCATAAAAATGCAGGTTTGTTTTAATTTTACAGTATCTTGTACTTTCTTTTTCTTAATTTTCACTTTCCGCATAGGACAAGCTAAACCAGTGGAGTGTGTTAAATGTCCTTTGGTTTTCACTATGAAGAAGTTGTGACAAATGGATCCATTGAACTTTGCATATGCCTTAATATAGCCTTTATTGGCTGAAGTGTACACAAGTGCAAGATACTAGAAATTGAAAAATATATTTTCTTTTTTTTCTACTTGCTACCCTCTGCAGACACACAACATGTGTTATAGAAGTAAGTATACCAGATCTAAAATTTTAGAATGTTTGAAGTTGATACATCTGTTACTTGAAATTTGCCTGGCTTAGCACTTTGTATTGTTAGTTTTGCAAATTCTGTCACGTTGTCGAAGGGTTTTTGAAATTGTATCACAATCACGGTCATATGGTAAGATGTGTCCTCTTAACAGAAAAAAATTCTGAATCTTCTTAAATCCATTGGATTCAGTTAAATACTACAAAAATCGAGACACACTTTGAATCTTCTTTTATCCACTCCAGTTATCACAAAATAAGATTGGTATACTTCTGTGAAAGAAACTTTAGGGAATGATTTAAAAATTAGCAAACTTCGTTTAGACATTTCTATCCAATCCTCATGTTTTATTGTCAATTAATTCAGCAACAGTAGTTCTTTTGGCTACGTCATCTGGATATGGAGATCTAATTTTCAGGCCAGTATGCATTTCTCTAAACATTTTCCACATTGTTTTATGTTTAGATCTGTGCTATAGTAATACACTTTATTACCTGCATATTTTGACTCTTTCAGTGGAAAAATCTAATATGATTATTTACTAAGTATAGACATGTTGAGGTAAGATGTGGCACCCTCTTTTGTCTTCCGGGGTTTGCCCTGCCACCTTTAAGTCCCGAATTCTACAGACTCATTTTTCTTTGATGTCAAATACTGCAACATTCTTTGATGATAAAGCAACATGGAAACATATATGCTTCTGTTTACTACACAAAATTACATGATAGCTAAAACTTGTAGATTTGCCTGGTTGTTTTCATTTTTCCTTGGACACCTTTGTTTTATTTCAGTGATCAATATTAGACTTTGTATATAAAAATCTTGTTCACTTTTAGAGTTCAAGTTATAAAACTTTGTAAATATATTGACACAATTATATTCTCCTATCTTCTGCAACCACTCGTTTTTGCCCCTGAACTAACAACAGACACAACAATGATTAGACTTAATGTTAATACTTTGTTTTTGTTTTTCAAGAAGTAACCTACCTTAACTTATTTTTTAGGCTGTTAATGCTCAAATTAGAGTAGGTTAAAATAGCTTTATAAGTTACAACAGATTTTTATCACACACAGAGATGCATTACCTCTCACCTGCATACAAACTCCGGATGTGTTGGAAAGACTTAATTTCCATTGTGACTAACGTATGACTGGCTTTTCAGACGGATTAATTTATTTTGTTGACTTTGTATAAGGATGGATTACTTTACCTTCTTTTACTGGGAGATCTTACTATATTAGTACAATTAGTCGGAATACTACTATTATTCATCGTAGGTTTCAAAAAGTTTATAGTTTTTCATAAACACTAATTAAAATGTAAGGTATAAAAAGTACAACCACAGTCATTAAGATTAGGGGCACACAGATCAGCTAATCAGTAACAACGGAAAAGAATAAGACACCTGCAGCAGGTGTTTACTAAGCTATCTTAGTACAAAAATGATTTGCAGCACTGGTCTTTTTTAAAGGGCGTAAGTCACTGACATACGCCTTTTTAAAAAGAACTGGAATATTCATTATTTTATAACTCCGTGACTAACTGCAGCCTATACGCCCTTTTACAAGAAATTGATAGGCCTACATTTAAAGAACATGAAATATTGAAAAAGTCAAAATGGCAGAAATCGTGACTTACGCCCTTTTAAAAAAGATCGATTAATAGCAGCAGGCATAACAGTATTTTCTGATATTGCGTGAAAAATTTAAGCACTGTTCCAATGGTAAATAAAGTTAGTTACTGTAGAAAGTAACAGAAGATTACACAACTCACACAGTTGCACGCATTAAATAGAGTCCATACCATTTTTTTTTACCTTTTTACGTCATATTGTTCGTAGTATTTCAAAATCACAATTTGTTTTCGTGTAGACTTCGTTAAATTGATTGCTTAAATTAAATTTCTGTTAATGTTCTCATAGAATATCCATAAAACATACACAACTGGGATGTGAAATGTGTGGCTGTGGGCCTCACGTACTTATGGTGGTCATCATCAGCGTGTTAAATAGTTCATATCTTTAGACTTTTTATAATAATGGGTTACCATGGATCAGAGAAATGTTGATTCAGATTTTATAGAAGACTGCCGTAATGGAACTTGGAAAATGTAACTACGCATACTCGCCTTTGGTCAATAGTTAACATTTGCTGTTAACACGTAATCACCGACTTCACATTTTTGTCATAGACTCTTATCATAATTTCTTCTAGTTTTCTGTAAATTATGCACATTTACAAAAAGAAATTATGTTGCTAACATTCTGTATTGAAAAACTATATATTGTATACGACACAAATAATGACTATAGCAAGATATGGCACTGAATTTCAATTACGTTTCTGCTAAGTGTATGTCTGGGAAACACCGTAACATAAAGATTAAAACTCGTGAGTACTTACCGTTGGTAAACACTTCCTCTGCAACGTTTATTGCGTCTTGGTCGTCGATAGCAGATACCGCGTGGTCCATGCTCTCGGCCACACACAACATGCCACACACCAACACACTAGGCTTAGGCTTACTACTCATCTGTAACACCGGACGTACACTCAACTAAACCACACAACACTTGTTAACATGTTACTAACAGTAAACAGTAACAATACACTGACCTGTCTGTAGCCCAGTACAACTGTCGCCGTTTGTTACGTTTCTATGATACCGTGAAATGTTTTTCACAAGTAATAAGTTTCTGTAATAAGTGCAAGCATTGACAAAAGTCAGACAGCTACTCGTGTAGTGACAGTACTAGATGTCGGTGGAGAGTAAAAGAGATTTGTTAAGTTCAGTAATACCGCACGATCAAAGCACATGAACATTCTTCGTACAATTACAGCACGCTAAATGAATTCACCCTTCTGTCTAGTCGTCATTTCCAGTACTAACGTAACTCACTTTCCGCCGGCAGGAAATGATGCTATCATTCCCCTACTGTTATTGCCCGTATTATAACGCTGCTTTGTGGACATCTCTATTGTTTGCAGGTCTAAAAACTGGACTCAGTTGAATAAACGAGAAAAATTCATAATGTGCTACAAAGGAAGAATGATATGCTTCAGGTCTTGTGACTACCTCCAGTCAATCAGTAGAAACTTCAATCACTAATACTCCACTAATGATTTAAATTCTTGCAGAACTTCAGAAGTTAAGCTGGAGATTAAGTTACAGTACAACGTAAAAGAAATCACGTTCTCTAAAATAAAAGTGCGGAAGTTCGTTGTAACTGTAAGTCACAACTCTTTGAAAATAATGCCTTGTACCTCTTGTACCTGAGCGTGCAGGTACGCTCTTGTACCTGATCGTGGCAACAGCGTCTTGGAGAAACAAAGGACGACGCTACTCAGGAACCCGTTTGTAACAAAGTGACCGCTGAACTTCATCGCTTTACTTATACGGCGTTCCAAGTCGCACGACACCTGAAGGATTCGGACACCCTTACTAGCGCGCGCGCGCGCGCACACACACACACATCTCCCCCTTTTTCATATGGAGCACCCGTATGGATAGACGCATTAGAAAGGAAAAGTAACCAGATGAAGTTCAAAAGAGTGTTCATCAATATTAAAATTGCGAAGGCTTTTCGTACAGTGTCGCATGAAGCTCTGTGCATTTTGGGAGGACTGACTCCAATAATAATAAAGTTGAGAGAGATCGTTAGTGCCTATAGAGTTGCTAGAGGTTGTGATGGTGCTAATATTTTGATGGACACAGTAATTCCGTTCAAGGAATGCTCATCCGGCAGATACAGTTATTATAAACTCGAGCCATGAAAGTAAAGTATACACAGTACAAGCACTACAGATGGCAGTAAGCACAACAATGGGATTGGGTCGGGTATAGCCTTGTTTGTTAATGGTGAGCTCAAATATGAGATGCAGTATAAGTTGGGTGTTGGGTGCTCTAATAATCAGGCTGAGCAATTGGCAGTCTTGAAGGCCCTGGAAAAGATAGCTGAATTAAATTATATTATAACTAATTTTAGAACGGCAGCTGTTTACACCGACAGCAGAGTATCTCTGGACTCACTTAGGAGCTCGAGGAATCATAACTACTTGATAGAAGAAATAAGGAATAAGTTAAGAAGTTTAAAGGCGGACGACTGGTCAATTGATTTTGGTTGGGTTAGGGCACATGTGGGTATTTATGGTAATGAACTGGCTGATATTACAATCTGGCTAAAGAAGCTGCGTCCAGTACCAGTATGGTGTGCTATGAACGAATACCAAAAAGTGCAATGATTAACAAATTCCGTGAGGTGAGCCTAATGGAGTGGCAAAGTGAGTGGGAACAAACAAACTAACTAACTAGTGGCAATGGAATGCTGACTAAGTTGTTTTTCCCTAGTGTGAAGCACAGACTGTCCTCAAGGTTTGCACTGTCTCCTAATTTTACCACAATGGTGACTGGTCATGGCAGGCTTAGAGCCTACTACTATCGTTTCAAAATAAAAGATGATCCAAAATGTGTCTGTAACGACCGTGACCAAACAGTGGAACATTTGTTATATGAATGCAAAATGCTGAATGAAGAAAGACGGGTTTTCAAAACTAGTGTAGCCTACTAAGGAATGGTGGACGATGGCCTCCAAATAGAAATGAATTGACTTCAAAATATGTTAGACAGTTTATTAAATATGTTAATAACATTGATTTTGATTCTTTGTAGTGTTTATTGTTATTGTGCTTGTCTATCTATTTTGAATCATTGTATGCGTTTATTATTATGACTTAACTTACATATTGGTTGAACAGCTTCATCGTGCATACATACATACATACAGTTTTAACATGTTAATAATGTAGTACTAATTCATTGTATTATTGTAATTGATGATATTAATTTTCTTGTTTATTTTGAATCTTTGTAATTGTTGTTTTGTTGTTGTAATGATGGAGTTGTCTTTATATGTATTGAGAATTAGCTTGTAATAAGTTTATATAAGTTACAGCATGTAGTATTACTTTATTTGTAATGGAGCATGCTGATAAAATAAAGGTATTAAACACACACACACACACACACACAAACGCAGCTGGCCCACACGCCTGGGGTTGAATCATCTACTGGGGCGTCCACTACGCAACTGCAACTTTAATCATATAATTTTTTAACAAACGAGCTTAGCATATTTGTAATCTCCATAAAATTTTAAAGAAAATGACACAAAACACGACGTGGTTGTGATATATTTTAGTTGTACAACTAAGTCAAATTTAATATTCACTTTGGCTTTAGAAATTAGTATTTTGCAAATGTAGACAGCATTTGTTACTGTAGAAACAGTACAAAGTTTCATATTACTAACGTAATTTTGCACCATGAAAGTAAATTGTAAATACATTTATGTTTATAATCATCTAGATATCACCAACATACTTTTTACTTTATAATAAAATCTTTATTAAGTACTCCAATTCTGCGTTTGTTTTATAAATCCCTAAAATACTCATATTTATCGCAATTATGTGTTGTTTGGACTCATTTTTCTCACAATTTTAAGGAGATTACAAAAATTATAGTTTAATTTAGATTACAAGCTAAATTAAAAATTTTATAGTTTTGAATCGGACCGTATACTGAATCACCCGGGTCATACCTGGTGAGTGCGCGTGCGAGAGTAAGGGTCTTCTAATCCCTTAGGTGCCATCCGGTTTGGAAGACCCTATAGTGTAGCCTACATGTTAGCGATTAATACCGACAAGTTTCGTTACAGTTAAAACAACTGATAGTAGTTGGTAAGTATAATTTAACATTTGACATACATATTATTGTTGGTATCCAAGTCAAGTATTTATGTTATTTATAAATTATGTTATATCCGTCGTGTGACTTTGTTTCATTATTTAGAATTACGCTTTTCAGAACATATGTTCCATCATTAGATTCCTTTATTCAGCTGAGACCGTCAAATGTTAAAATCACACACTCAATTGTTAAAAACACACGTCAGTATGGGTGCGCACCCTACGGGGGCTCACCGAATACTCTCCGGACTCCGGAGTAAAGGAATCTGATGATGGAACATATGTTCCGAAACGTGTAATTCTAAATAATAAAACAAAGTCACACGAAGGATATAACGTAATTTATTAATTTATATTTAACATTTGGTGACAGTAAGTGCCATTCGGCCTTGGAGATTTTTTTGTAGTTCGCATAAACTAATAATTGATAAACTAAAAGGTTGTGTACGAGTGAATAAGCACACGTAATTAGGAGAATACAAAGTGTATTACAAGATGATAAAATCAGTAAAAATGTGGGAAAGAATACTGTGGAAAAGAATAAAAATATGTTATACCATGAAAGGAGTGAAAAGCTAAACACTTTCATTACATGTGAACACGTAGGCTTAACTGTGTGTATCATTCTCGGTTAACAAGGAAATTCTACAAGGGCTGTCCACTTTGCAACGATTATGTGGTAAAAACTGACTTGTCAGACAGAAAACAATATACTGTATCTGCAAACGTTTAACTCAGTTCTTTTGACTGTTTACACAGATAAGATTTTAATATGAAGAGAGCAAGCAGCACACGCTTCGCTTCGCGCAGAATTGGAAATTTACTTCTCAACAGTCGCCTGCATAGTTTCGTACTGAGTGTAATGTCGGAGATACGAGTTTGATGTACGTGGCTTGAGAACAAAGAGATGTTTGTGCCGTATAAGGGCGGTATAGCCTGCAGTCATAAAACGGTAGCATCGGTCCAATTCAAGGATGGATCGCTGAGAAACGTCCTTACCGCTTTTTACACAAGTTTTTGTTAGTGTTTGGTTTAATAGTGTGTGTGCTATTATTATCGTTTTGTATGCCATAAAATGTTTTCTGCATTTAATAGGTAAAGGTAATAATCGCGAGCGTAATAGCTAACATACTTCTTATTGACGTTGAAAATTTATGGTTGCGAGTGTTCTGTCAGTTCTGTAACTTAATGGAACAGGTGCTGTTGAAATTCAATATGAAAACCGTTCTTGTCACGTACAAGTTTTCTTGTAGAGAGTACAAGTTTCTCCACTTTATATTGAAAAATTTTGACGTTAACAAAATTGTGTGATTGTTGCACATTGAAAGTTAGTAGATAATGGTTTGCTCAGTGCGCTGTGTTTATTTATTTTGTTTTCTGAAAACTCGGCGCGAAACTTAGAAAGCCAACACAATTATAATAATAGCCAAGGAAATACGTAATTGCAAAGATTATTCTTCTCAGTTATATTGTATTTTTTGGCCCACCTGCATAATATCTATTAACAAAATCGGTGAATAACTGCCGGTACCATCTTAGTTTTACCATTTTGTCGCTAAAAATAAAAAAAATATTTTTATAAAGTTTTCAAGGCTTATTACCTTAATAAGGTATAAAGTACCTTACCTTAATAATAAAAGATTTTAAGTTACTGCCTTTTGTACTCATTTACGAAAAATTTTACGCTCTGTTACCGTGGTTTACTAACACTGAAGGATTTTATGTAAAAAATAGAGCATACACAATCAAAACCTTATTCAATTCTCTTTTTTTGTGACTCCAGAGGACATTACGATGAAATTGCCATGGTATGGCCAGAAATGCGTAAAAAAAGTGTGCTCATGATAAAGTAATATTGTTTATTAACTCATTAAAGTACGCGTACCAAAAAAAGGCCTTATGGGTCTTATTAGTTCTTTTGGTGGAGAAGTATGTGGTGATGATGTGTGTGTTTTCCAAAAGCATTTTCACTCATTCGAAAATTTGTTTTCTACAGCAAAATATGATTAAATTTTATTTATCATCTATGTTAAAATAAACAGAATGCTAAAAATGTACTTGTATTATGAAGATTATTAATTTTGCTTTATATGGCTGTAGGTCTAATTCATTGTTATATAGGCCTATTGATACTCTTGATCACCTGCCGAAATGTGAAAGCACTCGACCGATAGAAATATGTTCGTTGCATCATTGCTTTTTGGAGACTTTTTATTAAAAAGAGTGAAATACAGTTCTTTGTATTAGGCCTACATTTCTTCAGCTTGTAGGTGATTAAATGCATGTGTTATTTAGTCACCTAAAATGTAGGCCTTTTAGTTTGTCAAATTTAAAGCTCTTTCTTAGTGAATTTTTTTTATTTGCCAAATATTTTTAGTAGAAAGAAGATATTAAAAACCAAGTCAAGAAAATTTTGTTTGGAAAAAATAATTTTTAAATACTTTGGGCTTAGTAAAAAACAATCTAAACGAATCAAAATTTTAATTATTTTGCTTCCACAGTACCGCAATCCCGACGATATTTTTACAATTACTCAACAATTTCTATTACATACACTACATATTATAGTATATACTGTATCATATAGCACACACACACGCGCGCGCGCGCGCACACAAATATATACAATATATATATATGCATGTGTGTGTGATATTATATAGTGTTATGTATCTATTTATTTGAAGGGATAAATTATTTTTTTGAAAAGCGTACACAAAGAAGTCTCCATCGAAAGAACTACTGTATTATAAAGAAAGTGCTGTCCGTTATTCCCATTACTCTAAACGAATGTAATTAACAATATTCGTTTCTCACGGGAAATCACTTTTTTAGACGTTCATAGTTTACCTTGTCCAGTTTCTATCGAAAATCGTTATGATAATTTTCAGTTAAAGCGAACTGAATAAGCTTTCGACTTTATAGGGATCTTTTTTACGTAGGTATGTCAGTTTCCAATAGATCACAGAATAGAGCGTGAAAGTCTATGTAGTTTAAAGTGGCGAGAGAAGGCTAAAACTCAAGAAAAATATATTTCGGTCAATTTAAGTCACACGACAACAAGAAAAAAATGAAGTTTAGGAAAATGTGATAAATTTTGAAAACACTTTAGTTTTTGGTAGAATTATTATTTTAAAAGTTATAAACAAACGAGCTAATTACCATTCATTTCACCAAACTTTTACTGTTAAATGGGGTGACTACAGTTAATGACTTAGTTTCTTTAATATTAAGTATTTTTTTAAAACACATCTCAGAAGAAAATAACGCCTAACAATTTCTTTCCGTTTTATTTTTGACCTCGACGGTTGATAGTAAGAGGGTATGGAAAAGAAGAAGAAAACAAAAGATGAGAAGAAGAAGAAGAAGAAGAAGAAGAAGAAGAAGAAGAAGAAGAAGAAGAAGAAGAAGAAGAAGATACTACAGTTCTTAAATGATTCGACCGTACAAACAATGAGTTGCCTATTATGAACATTTATTTACGTAATTTTTTCGTGTCATAGGCTAAACTATTCATAACCACACGTGGTAGTCGCAGTTAAATTATTAATCATATAAAAATGTGAGACAATGTACAAGACGTTGACGATATGAAAGAGTATTATGGAAGTAAAATGGATGAGGATAAATCTAGACGAGAACAGATGACGAAATTAACAAGAGACGAACAAGGCCAGAAGATCTCAATTAGAAAAGATGGAAATATGTGCAAGAAATACAATACTGTAGTTAGGATGTACACAATTACTGACGTTTAGGACTAGTGAGCGGAATTCAGATTACACGGGTTAGTTTAATGCCTCTTGTAGACAAAATATGTCACTGTAAGTTACGTGAGTGATTAAAATTTTGAATTAATCACGCTTAAAAATTAATGTGTCATAAGGAAAAGTGCGTTGAAGATACAAATCGGAACGTATTGCTACTGAATGTGAAAGAATAGTATTAAATTATTTTTACTTATACCAATTGAGTACACAGACCATAAATATTTTTACAGTAGGCCTACGGCAGGAACGTCGATGTATAACATGGGCGTCGATGGGCAGGAAAGAAGGGAGAAGAACAGGCAATAAAACGCCATACTTGCCCGGTAGGTTGGCGAATTTGTCACAGTCACATTTTGCTGTTTGATTTTGGTTCGCATTCTGCTAAAAGTTGTTTGGGTTCGCGATATATATTCTTTTGTTTCTTGCTATACATATCCAAAAGGCGGAATTGGCCGACCCTTCCAGAATGTGTGCCCTTCTTGAAAGAGTTTCGTTCACATCACTCTTCTAATGTCGCTCTTAGATGGCGCGTTAACATTTTTCATGAATCAGAGAAAATTATTATAGTTATTTGAATGCGTATCATTTTCGACACACAGACGGAATTGTGTTATCCACTGAAAATTACAAGACCTCTGACTAACGCAAACTTGAATAACATAAAGTGGTTATACAAATGAACGGTTCGCAAACAACAGTGATGTCAAAAATGCAAAATTACATACTGTCTCCTCTGTGTAGATGCGGACAAATGGTGTTTCTATGGACAGTACACAAACGAAGTATTCGGCAAGTAATTCATGTGGCTCAATCAATTATTATACGCATGAAAGTGAGTAGTAAGTAGCCTACAAACTGCCACCTGATTTTTTGTTAATCGACAGTGATGTAGGATTTCAGTTAAATATGAAAATTTAAAAAGAAATTATAATTTTCGTTGAACCAATCGTCGTGCAGTGAACGGATTACTTAAGCGCCAAATTCGATCGCACGGTTGACATCATCGACGTATAGTATACATCGATGGTTGACGTAGGCAACTTCACACGCTTGCTGCAGGCAAAACTATATAATATTACGACGAGAGACGTCATCCAGAACTAAACTTGTCCGGTAATGTAGTAACATAAGCTAATGAACGGGGAGATCACATTGAAACCAATAGATAGAAAGGTATTCTATGTAGATAGAGATAGATAAAGGTATTCTATTCTAGGTAGACTTTCGTAAACATTTAGTAGGATCGTTAAGACTAGACAGTGTTCATTGAGCTGTTACTGTACAAGACTTGTTTAGGCTGATACATTTGTACTTATACTTACATCTGTGAATTGTGCTTATAGTCATGATTTGACTCATGGAGCTAAAATAAGAAGAGTTATTGAAACGCCTCCTTGAAATAGAAAGGTTACGCCTACATTCTTTTATTTCATTTAAATTATCTTAGCATTCAACTCTTTGTTACAACAAACAATCGAATTCGTACCACCAGCTAATGTCATAAATATTTACAGTGTGCTGCTGTACAAACGTTGACATACACAAACATTATTTCGATTTGTGCAGTACATTTTTCTAGTATTTGACCATCAGAAAAACAAACTCGTCCCACACACCATAGACCTTATCTAAACTTAGGCTTCTCCTAGTGAATTCCAGCTGTCTGTGTCTAAGTAACTCATGCTGTCACCAGTTCCATCTATTAGGCTACTTACGGGGTCTGGCCAAAAAGTATCCAGCCATTCTGAATATTACGGAAACCGGTTGCGCAACTCTATTGCAATTCGGTAGCCAGTCAGATGGGACCTTTTGACGCGTGCGTGAAAATTCATTAACAAATTAGACGAAATCCAGTTAGCTGTGAGCCTTTGTTGTGTAAACGTGTGTGGCTGTGACTATCGTATTCATACTGTATAACCAACTAGATCACCGAGTTTGTATTGAACGTGTGTGAAACTGAAACAATCGTCCGCGGAAACTATCAAAAGTTTAAGAAGGCATTCAGAGAAGAGGTAACGAATGTACAGATAAAATTATGGTACAAACGTTTTAAAGATGACCCGGAATCTGTTGAAAGTGATGCCCGTTCTGGAAAGGATTTAACAACCCGAACAGCCGAAAATGTCTGAACGCATAAACGAAAATCGACGACTGACAGTGCAAGAATTAGATTCCGCGGGCTTGTGTTTCGTTGACACTGACAGCATTTTGATCTTGTAACGAAACGTGTGGCAGCAAAACTCGTGCCACCGCCGCTGTCGCAAGAGCAAAAAGAATTTCGTGCTGAAGTTGCACAAGATTCGCTTAATACAGGTAAAAGTAACCCAGACTTCCTCAAAAATGTCATAACTGGATATGGGTAGTGAGTGTATAGCTATAATCCTGAAACAAAAGCCAAGTCTTCCCAATGCAGAAGAAAAGTATGAATACGACAATCATTGACAACTTGTGTTTACACAACAGAGCCTAAAAGCTAGATGAATACTCCAATACGTTAATGGATATTCACGCATACGAGTATGTCAAAAGGTTCCATCTGATCGGCTACCGAGTTATCGTAATATTCAATACTTTTCGTTCAGACCTCGTACTAAACAAAACTCAAAAGTAGTAGTCAGGTCAACATTTATTTCGGCAGTTCTGCGCGTTGAACTTTATTCTCCTTATTACACTTTACGATCCTTTGCCCCGCTGTTCATTGCGTGAACCCTGATGGATTTTAAGCGTTCACGTTTCAGTACCGAACATTGACGTAAGAAGAATACAACATATTATACATGGTCGGAAACAAACATTATTACTTTTCATTCCCCACAAACACTCAAATACTATTACATTCCGAGAATAACAAACCTGTAATCTCGGACTTTTTCAACCGATTAATCTGATATACATTTCACATCACTGTTTGAGTCGAATTCAGTTTTAAATCCGACTTTCCCGAGTGTTATTCAAGCTCGTCTAGCATCAGTAAGCGGGGCGACTTAATTTTCTTTAGATACTTCACGTTCTGTATATCAGTTAAGGGGGATTTAGACGAGGCTTGTACGCGTCACTTGTACAAGGCACTTTTTTACTTACCGGCGTGGGGTTATTTACACGAGGCTTGTTACAAGTGACTTCTAGAAGCCACTTGTACACGCGTTTCTTCAGTTGTTCTTCATTAACCTGTGAATCATGTCTGAAATGATGAGCTCTGAATTGTCTGAAGTAGATGAGGCGATTGACGACGTTATTGATGAAGTGATTGTGGTGTTAAGTGATGAACTCAAAGAAATGTTAATCAGAAGAGGATGATATGGGTTAGAGATTGGATAGCACGAAGAGACGAGTATGGGGCATCACAAACTGTGATTCGTGAGATAGCTGTGGAAGATCCTTTAGAATTCAAAAAACAGTTACGAATGACTGTTGAAAAGTTTGAGGAATTGTTACAATTGTGTTTACCTCTAATTTCCAAAAGAAATACAACAATGAGGAACTGCATACCGGCAAGAACAAAGCTGGAAGCGACACTTCTGTACTTAGCTACAGGTGTCAATTTTTCGTCTCTCTGTTTGCTATTTCGGCTTCCTATAAGTACTATTTCATGTTTCTTACCAGACGTTCTACAAGCAATTATCACCGTGCTGTCAGAATACATTTGGTAAGTGGTATTTTTCGCTATTATAACCTAATAAATATGTAACAATTTTTTTTGGCACAGGTCATTATCACTAAATAAAAAGACAAAATAACAATTAAAAAAGAGAGAAAAATTATAATTAGTTTTTCAATTTACATATTACATTTTCTTTTTACTTGAAAATATCAATGTTCGCAAAATCAGAGTTCTCACAGTGATATACATGTAAGTTCATTTTCTGTGAATATAAATTCATTTTGTCGATCCTCTTCTTCTGAATCCATACCAGAAAGCATTGGGCACTTGCAGTTGCTTGAGGTAGATGTTGAAGGAACGGGCAACCAGTCAAGTCTTTCTTGTGTTATTAGCGATTGGAATTTTTCCTGCAGTTTAAGGAAACTTCTTATAGGTAGCTGTCTAAGCTGCGATGCAATGTGACTGGCAAATATTTCATACTCATCTGGTTTATTTTGGCTAGTACTGGGCTTATTCACATTACCGCGAGTTTCACACAGCTTTTGTAGCTTGTTGATCGTCTTCTCAACCCTAGCAATTTTGCTGTAAAATCGTTTTTTAGGAACTGGACAATTTTGCTCACCTTCTTCCTCCTCATTCAAAACAGATTTCTCGGTTTCAGCAAGTTCAGTATTGACTTGTGTTTCTTCTGTTGGTCCTTTTCCACTACTTTCTTTGTTTTGCGAGATTTCTTTGTTTTGCTTTCCGTGCGAGGGATTGCCGTTTTCAAGTGTCTACAACAAATGAAAAAGTCAAAAAGTATTTAGTTACAACAGTGCGAGTAGATAGGAATTTAATAATTGTGTGTCTGTGTGTGTGTGAGTAATGTTTTATTTGATTTGTGTATTATCTCCTTCATCTTTTTTGTTACAGGTCCCAAATACAGAAGAGCAGAATTCAAAGATTGTTTGAAGTAAAGTGGAACTTCCCCCAATGTTGTGGAGCCATAGACGGGAAGCACATACAAATAAAACGTCCCCCAAACAGTGTATCCGACTTTTACAACTATAAGGGTACATACAGTGTAATTCTATTGGCATTAGTTGATTATGACTACAAGTTTTTATACATCGATGTAGGCACGAATGGTAGGGCAAATGATGGTTCAGTTTTTAAGGTATCAACTTTAAACGCGGCAATGACAAAGAACTTACTGAACTTCCAAAACACTTCTTGATCGTCGGTGATGATGCTTTTCCTTTGCGAGAAAATTTACTCAAACCATTCAGTAGAAAGAACTTGACACGCGAGGAACGTATTTTTAACTACTGATTGTCACGTGCACCCAGGGTGTCAGAAAATGCATTCGGTATTCTAGCATCAAGGTTTCGAATTTTTGGAAAACCTATTGAAGTGCAGTTGGCTACGGTAGACCTTGTTGTTAAGTGTGCGTGTACAATTCATAACTGGCTGCGAATTACGTCAACCACCAACTACTGCCCGAAGGGGTGCTTCGACTGTGAGGACACTGACTCAGGGGTCGTTATTCCTGGTACTTGGCGGAGTGAAAGTACAGAGTTACCATCCATAGGAAAACCGTCTACCTCGAGCTGTTGCCAGGGTAGGCTGTGTCCGTTTGTATGGCGTTTTTGCCAGGTGATTTCACAGTTGTTTTTACATATTTCCAAGTGATTTTTTCACTAAGTGCAGCACTAGTGTTGAGTTTGTGCTCTACTTATTTATATTTGTGAAGTTTCATTTATTTAGTGTGTTATTGGCAGTAACTTCAGTGCAGTGTAGTGCGCGGCCGTTTTTGTGTTCGTGTGCTGTGCGGCGTCTGGTGAGTACGTGTGTCAGTGCCTGTCAGTTAGTTTAATCAGTGCTGGTGTGTTCATACTCCTTTAACCACCTTTGACGTCCATTTCGGGCTTCCGAAATGGCGTCAAATGCCGATCTACCTTTGCCGGAACCGTTAAGCTCTCTCCTGGGAGCTTGCGGTTCTGCTCCTCTCTCTTCACCTCTCCCCCGCGATAATTGTGAAAGTGGCAGTGACAGTGATATTTCTGACGTGCAAATGGGGAGTGCTGGGTCGGGAGATGAAGAGTTTTCGCTTGTGAATGGCAAGCGCGCCAAACGCAAGCGAAAGCTCGCCGCCAGTCAGTCTCCCGCCTCACCAAACCAGGTCGCTGATTCAGGTAACAGCGGCCGGCAGTCTGTCAATCTTGCTTCTTCTTCCTCTAAGCCTGACCCTTCTACCCTTAAGTTTCCTCCTATTATCATCCCCGATAATAGGAATTACTCCCAGCTTTTAGCCAACCTTCGTTCTGCCCTTCCTTCGACGTCCGTGGAGGCGAAATGCTCCGGCAAATCGCTGAAGCTGGTCGTCAAAACCATTGTTGACTTCCGCGCTGTTCAGCACTTTCTGTCAGCGCGGAACATTTCCTTTCATACCTTCGCTCTCCCTGAGGAGCGTGAGGTTAAAATCGTCATCCAGGGTATTCCTTATCATACCCCCTCCGATGCTATCGTGCAGGAACTGACGTCTCTTGGCTATACGCCAACTGCTGTGTCAGTTTTGCACGCTGGCAAAGGGGACAATAAGCATCCCGTCAATACTTTCCTAGTTAAGTTGCTAAAAACTGGAAATTTTGAGGAGGTCTATGGCCTCCAAACACTCCTTCACCTGAGGGTGACAGTCAGATCATTTGACCCGCGCCCAGGCCCTGCTCAGTGTTTTAACTGTCAGGGCTTCGGGCACTCTTCCCTCTTCTGCCATGCGCCCCCACGTTGCGTGCGGTGCGGCGACCCTCACCGTGGCTGTGATAAGCCTCGTGTGCCGGGTTTTGTCCCGTACTGCTGCAACTGCAAGGGCGCCCATCCGGCTAGTTACCGGGGTTGTATTAAATATATCGAGGCGGAAAGACAGCAGCGATCTGCGCGCCCTGGCGCGCAGCGTCGTGTAGCTGGCCCGGCCCCTAATCGGCGAGAGGTCTTCCCCCCTCTCTCCGGTACATCTGTCAAGGCCCCGGCAGCGACTCCTGTCGCTCCCGCGGTCTCAGTCCCGCCTGCAGGCGTCGCTCCGGCGGCGCCTGTGACGGCTCCACTCCCGGCGCCTGCCGGAGCGCCCGGCCCTTCCTACGCAGCGGTTGCTGCTAAGACATCATCGTCAACCACTTCCGCCCGCAAGGGCACCAAAAAGCGCTCTCGTCGCCGGACTCCCGGCCGACGACATCAGCAGGCTCGTCCTGCCCAACCTCAGCGGGACTCTCCCGCCCCTGTCATCTCCCAACCTCCGCGCGAGCAGACCAAAGTTCAGTCCGCTAACCCAGCGCCATCTGTAGTCCTGGCCGAAGTTCCTCAGGAACGTCCGCGCGGGTCCCGGGAACTTTCTCGGGCTCCAGCGGATCCCCTGACGGCTTGGGCCACTCAACTTGTTGAAAGCATCAGGTCTGCTCCTGACACCTCTACCGTGCTAATGTTAGTATTCCAATCTCTCTCTGCTCTCTTCCCTCTCCTCCCCCTCAATGGCTAGATCCCTGCGGATCGTCGCTTGGAACGCCGATGGCGTTTCCTCTCGTCGATCTGAGCTGGCGGCTTTCGTCGTGGAGTACGACGTTGATGTCGTGCTTCTCTCCGAAACCCATCTAGCCCCCTACCATCGATTCTCACTTCCTTCTTACACTTGTTATCGTCAGGATCGTCCCCGACAGCCGCGCCAACCCCCGAAAGGGGGTACGGCGATTCTGGTCCACAGGCGGATATCCCACAGGCCACTACCCCCCCTAACTACTCGACTCATCGAAGGTTGCGCGGTGGCGGTGGACGCAGGCAGCTCGGAGTTGCGCATTGTTTCCGCGTATCTCCGGCCTGGCCTGAGCCCGCCGCCCCCGCCTGAGGAGTGGAACGCTCTCCTCGACCACCCAATCTCGACAATTGCAGCCGGCGACTTCAACGCCAAACATCCTTCTTGGAACAGTAGGGCTACCAACGCCTACGGCAGATCACTCCGCCGGTTCGTCCTAGACGACCCGGATACGCACGTCATCGGCCCTGATGATCCTACCCACTTCCACTATGCCGGTCACAGACCGGACGTTCTTGATGTAGTTGTAGTCAGGAACGTGGCCCATAACATCCAGGTCTCGTCAGTGTCAGACCTCTCGTCTGATCACAATCCCCTTCTAATAACTGTTCGAGATGTGTCGGCTTCACCCCGACTTCCCGCTGGTCCTGCTAGGAGGGTCAACTGGCGCTCCTATCACGACGAGCTATCTCGAAGGTTACCATCTGTCCCAGCGGACCCGATCGCCACTCGTGACGATCTGGATCTCCGTGCCACTCATCTTCAGGAGTTGGTCCAAGGTGTCATGGATCGACACACATACAACGTAGAGGTGAATCGCAAATCGGCCCTTCAACCGGAAGTTATCCACGCCATCTGGCTTCGGCGCAAGCTCCGCCGCAGATGGCAACGAACCCGAGATCCCGCCGTCAAACGACGGTTTCAGGCCCAGTCTCTTTACGTCCAGCACCTTTTGCGGGACGTAAACTCTGATCAGTGGGACTCATACCTTGAGTCCCTTGAAGTCGACCCAGCCTCCGTCTGGAGAGCGACGAGTCGCCTTACCCGCGAGAAGCGTACTCGCAACCCGCTTAACACCCCGAACGGCATTGTTTCTTCACCGGAAGGCAAGGCAGAGGTCTTCGCCGACTGCATGGAGACTCAATTCACCGTTCATGGAGGCGTCTCGGACCCTGCCTTCTCGGTAGTGGTTCGAGACTTCCTATCTGATTATTTTTCCCGCCCTCCACCTGACCCTCCCGCTCTCTTCGACAGGGACGAACTAGTTTCGTCTATCTGTCGACTAAACCGACGTCGCGCCCCTGGTCCTGATCGGATCGGGGCCGCAGCTTTGCAACATCTCCCGGCCTCGGGCGTTGAATTGGTCCTGGATCTGTTCAACTCCAGTCTCCGGCTGCAATACTTCCCCCGCCTGTGGAAAAATGCCAACATCAGCATGATACCCAAGCCCGGCAAGCCTCGAATGCTTGCAGGCAGCTATCGCCCCATATCATTGTTGCCAGTAATCTCAAAGGTGTTTGAGCGTCTCCTACTCGCCCGCATCTGGCCGCTGCTGGATAATTTTATTCGGAGCGAACAGTTCGGGTTCCGTAGAGAGCACTCGACAACTTTACAACTCGTCCGAGTTGTCACAGCATTGTCCGACGCCGCCAACAAGAGAGAGTCTACGGGCGCTGTCTTGTTGGACGTGAGTAAGGCCTTCGACAAAGTCTGGCACGAAGGTCTTCTCTACAAACTTGCTCACTCCCCCATCCCACCGTCCATTGTGCATTTCTTGCGGTCATACCTCAGTGATCGTACCTTCAGGGTTAGCGTCGAAGGGTCCTGTTCATCAGTTCGACCCGTCGCCGCTGGCGTTCCGCAGGGATCTGTCCTCGGCCCCGTTCTGTACCTAGTGTACACGAACGACCTGCCTGTTATTCCTGGAGTCACGTTATCTCTATTCGCTGACGACGCAATGTATTACTGCAGCTCCCTGTCCCCGCGAATTGCGTGTTCAAAGCTGCAGCGTCAGTTGAATCTGCTTCCGGCCTGGCTAAGGAAGTGGCGGGTGCTGATCAACGCGGAGAAATCCGAGGCGATCTGTTTCACCAGCAAGTCCACTTCCCGATGCCAGGCCCTCTCCCTCGAAGGGAGGCCTATCGCCTGGCAAAAGTCGGTGAAGTATTTGGGCGTTCGGCTAGACCAGCGCCTTAGCTTCAACGGCCACGTGACTGCTACCCTCAACAAAGCTCGAGGCGTCCGAGCCAAAATATTTCCCATGCTCTCGTGCCGCAACCGCCTGGCTTTGCGCACTAAAGTTACTATCTATCTTTTGTTTCTCCGGTCAATATTGACCTATGCTGCTCCCGCATGGTGGTCGCTTGTGTCGACCACTAACAAGTGTAGGCTGGAAGCTTTCCAGGCCCGTACCCTCAGATCCTTGTCGGGGTCTCCATGGTTTGTGAGAAATGATGTCATTCGTGGAGGCCTTCGAGTTCCTACCCTTGCCGATTTTGTCCGGTCGCTTGCCGAAACTCTTTTTGCTTCTGCAGCGACCTCCTCCTTTCCTTATCTCCGATCTATCAGCACGTCTGAACCACCTCCCGCTATACGTGTTAAACGCCCTCGGGCGATCTTAGACGACCCCCCGTAATTCTGTTTGCTCTAATTTAGGTTCCCGAGCAATTCTATCTCCTTGTTACCATCCAACCCAGTCAGATACCTTCCCCAAGTAAGTTGATTTTCAGACTGCTTGGCGTTGTTACCGATGCCAAAGACACGGCGGATCCCTGCCTCGCGGGGAACGTCCGGCGCTACAAGGCGCCTGCATGCCGGGCCGGGCGCGTTCGGCATCTGCCGTTCGCCCCGCGCCCGGTGGCAGTGTTACCATGACCCGGAACCTATATATAACAAAAATTGAAAAAATTTTCCGCCGCCTTCTCAGTTAACTGGTTGGCGTGTCCCTCCCGAATATTTTAGGCCACCTTCTTTTGAAAGTCCAGCACTGTTTTCTTCTGGCAGCCATCGGGCACGTTCCGGAAGCTGCAATAAGCCACGGGTGCAAAGACGCCCCACTATTCAATGCAAAATGCAAAATAGGAAAACCTCGTACTGGTAGAAAGAACACAAAAGAGGCATCAGAAAGAAGAAAACGTTTTATGAATCACTTTGTAGGAGCAGGTTCTGTTCCATGGCAGGTACAGGCAGTTGGACTCGAAGAATGAAAAAATTATGGGCTTACAGTTATAACAGATGTTAAATACAATTTAAAAGTTATGTTTTGTACCTTTGTCTTTTGTTTTTCATCTAACAGTTACGTTATTTAACAGTTATGTTTGTTAAATAAAATTACCTTTGACTATATGATAAATTCAATTTTTGTATCATAATATCATAAGCCTATATACAGTACTTGGAAATAAAATGTACTTACTAGGCTTGAAGAAGACGATCTGGAAAGAACCACTTCTCGTAAGAATGAATCGGCAGTCTTAAACCATACTAATTTCGGTTCATAGAGGTCATCTGTTCCTGAACCGGATTTTTGTTTAGACGTGATAACTTTTAAATACTCTTGGCGGTAGGTATTCCTGATGGTTTTTATCTTCTGTCGTAATATGGGAATTGTATTAACAGGGATTCCACACTATTCCAACTCTCCCATTAACTTCATCAACGCCAGATCTCTCTTGTTTTTGTTAGCGTAATCTGGGTGTTTCGAGTTCCACATTAGTTCGTGACCTTCAAACATTTCTTAAAACCGTATTACTTGATCCGAACTCCACTTCGGAGCATTAAACTTCTTTTCCGACTCACTTGAACTACACGTTATAACACTTCAACCTCAAAAACTCGCAAACAACCACTGTAGTACAACACTGTGACGCACTGCAAGCAAGCAACTGAACTAGAACAAGTGACGTGTAGGAGGCTAGTAGGTGTTTAGACGGGGATAGTAACAAGTCACTTGTGGTCACGTGACCTCCGAGAAGCGGGACAGTGATACAAGCCGCTTCCATTTTTCAAGCAGACCTTGGAAAGTTGGTGGCTTGTTACTTGCCACTGTCTACTGTCCTGTTACCGGGCTTCTTGGTGTTTACACGAGGAAAGTTGCAGGCTTGTAACAAGTCGCTTTAACAAGCCACTTGTAAAATACCGGTATCGGTATGGAGAACCATACATGACTTCCATGTTCTAAGATTTATATTTAAAAGCATATTCGAAATGAAATATTTCCATAGAAACTACTTTTTTCTATTGCTTCAGCCTTAACCACAGTACTTTGATCACTAACGTATACCACCTCACTTTTTCGCACTCGATTTTCACTGATGATGGAAGTCGATGGCACTGCCGAAACGTCTGGTTTTGCAGAAAACATTGGACTACGGCTAAACAGCCCGGGAAGGAATTTTAACAAAAACTACTTCTTTGTTGCCGATAACGTAGTACACATATAAAACTTTCGCCCCTCCCTCTTCAACTATAATTTTCATTAATAGAAAATTACCGCCACCCCGTTCAACTAGCCTCTTCATTTATAGATATTTCATCTACGTTTCTGCAGTGGATTATTATGAGCTTCTTATCAGGATACTTTGTTTATCAAAATTATGTATTTTACTCTTGTTAAAACATAAAACTTGCAGGTAAAATACCCCTTTATCTTCACCGATCTTCACCAAAATCAATAGGCATTCAGTCCTCTAAAATTCAGGGATGCATGCAAAAAAATATTTGATTCTGTTTGAATGTGCGGCAGTTATCGTTCGTCATGTAAACATTTCTCTTGGTTCAACATAAAATGTTGCAGGTAAACTACCCCTTTCCCTTAACCGATCTTCATCAAAATCAACAGTCTTTGAGCTCTCTACAAATCAGGAAAGTGTAAAAAAAATTATTAGATTCTCTTTGAATTTTCGGCAGTTATCGTTCGTCATAAAAAAATTACCCTTTTTATAACATAAAACGTTGCTGATAAACTACCCCTTTCCCTTAACCGATCTTCAACAAAATCAACAGACCTTGAGTTCTGTATAATTCAAAAAGGTATGCAGAAGAGTAGTTCATTCTGTTTTAATGTACGGCAGTTATCGTTCGTCATATAAAAATTTACCCTTGTTAAAACATAAAATGTTGCCGGTAAACTACCCTATTCCCTTAACCGATCTTCACCAAAACCAACAGGTCTTGAGAACTCTACAATTAAAGGCTGTATGCAAAATATTATTTGATTATGTTTGAATTTGCGGCTGTTATCGTTTGCCATAAAAAATACCCTTGTTAAAACAAAAAATGTGGCTGGTAATCTACCTCTTTCCCTTATCCGATCTTCACCAAAAACAATAGGTCTTGAGTACTCTACAAATCAGGGCTGTATGCAAAAACTTGTTTGATTCTGTTTGAATTTGCGGCTCTTATCGTTTGCCATAGAAAATACCCTTTTCAAACATAAAACGTTGCAGATAACCTACCCCTTCCCATTAACCGATCTTCACCAAAAACAACAGGTCTTGAGAACTCTATAATTCAGGGCAGTATGGAAAAAATATTTGATTATGTTTGAATTTGCGGCTGTTATCGTTTGCCATAGAAAATTCCCTTGTTAAAACATAAAATGTTGCAGTTAAACTACTCCTTTCCCTTAACCGATCTTTACCAAAATCAATAGGTCTTGAGAACTCTACAATTCAGGGTTGTATGCAAAATATTATTTGATTGTGTTTGAATTTGCGGTTGTTATTGTTTGCCATAGAAACAAATTACCCTTGATTAAAAAAAAAACGTTGCAGGTAAACTATCCTTTTCCCTTAACCGATCTTCACCAAAAAAAAAATGTCTTGAGTACTCTACAAATCAGGACTGTATGCAAAAAATAATTCGATTCTGTTTGAATTTGCGGCTGTTATCGTTTGCCATAGAAAAAAATCTACAGACACACAGACAGACAGACAGACACACACACAGACACTTTTCGAAAAATGACTTTTTTCATGTTTTGAGTGTAGTACAATCAGAATCTGCAATAATCTCGAACACGATTTTTTTTGCCATCACCATACTTCCATTTCCTTAAGGAACATGGAAGTAATACTTCCATTTCCTTAAGGAACATGAAGTAAAAAGCCTCGTCTAAATCCCCCTTTATATTCGCGTTCCTCAGACAGAAAACGTCCCTCGTCCTCTGCGACGTTGTACCTGCGCGTCGAGAGAGATAAGTATGTCGCCCTGAGGTCCTCTCTCACTGTATAACCTTCGACCACATACATCTTTGACCGCGAATATAATACGACTTTATTTTCTGGTCAGCTATTGTCATGTTTTTCTTCAACCATATTCAGACCAGAAATGAAACTCACCAAACAAAAGTAATTGATCTAAAAAATTAATTTTTGAGAAATAAACTACTTTCGTGTGTAATGTGTAGACAAGACATGGTGGTGTGTTAATTTAAATACCGTCTAGCGAATAACATTGGAAATGTTTAATGTAGTGTTACGGTATGTCTATATAAGTTTGTAATGTCACGTTCGTTTGTAATCCTGAAACAGCTGCATACAAAACCTGCATCTAAGGATGATATTTTATTTAATCACTAGTTGTTAGCACTAAGCAAAGCGTAAAAGCACAATTGTTATTAAATAACCGCAAAATTCTTAGAATAATTCTTTAAATTCTTTATTTTAATTTTTTAAATATTAAATTCTTTAATAAATAGCTAAACGTATTTTTATAGTTTTTGATCATTAAACAAACTATTAAATAATTGAAAACAGAGACAACACTAAGATATATTATAGAATTTTTGTTGCGATTAATGCTTTCAAGCTTTCAAGATCGGAAATGTATCTTACACATCCTCTCATCAGAATATTTAATTAATAAAGTTGTGTTAGTGATTATAATCACAAACAAAGGTATCACTGTTGCACACCACTATAGAAAATTTTTTTCCTACGATGATGAGTTGTGAGGCCTGAAAGCGCTAATCGGAAAACAACTAATACAACTTTATTAATAAAATAAAATAATTATCAACAAATTAAATGTCTGCAACTAGTTATCTATGAGCGAATCGATGGTTTTATTTTGTAGTTCTCTTCGGGCCATCGTCGCTTCCAGAGAAGTGTGTAATCATTCTTTGCACGTCAACCCGACATGGTAAATAATAATTCTTGTATCATGCGAAGGTGTTTTTTATCTTTTAAATCATGAAAAATACATAACTTTGTCATACAATTGAAGCACCAACAAGAGAGCTACAGTTAATAAGTAAAATTACCACTACTGCAGTTAATTATTAGTAGTGTATTTAATTTTACATTAGATTAAAATTACTACTCCTGAAGGAAAGAATGTTAATACTGTGTTAACTAAAATATCTATCATCGAGGCGGTTGCATGCTGACGTTGAGACGAACAGTTTTTTTTTATTTGTTTCTTTCTCTTAACGAGTTTTATTAGAACCTCAATGGTGGACTCGTTCAAGATGATTTACTTCAGCAATAAATAGATGTGAACATTTTCATATTAAGCAAAGAATCATGGCTGACGCTCGTTAAACAGAACCAGAGCTGCGGGCAAAGCAGCGCTGCATTATGCTTAATTGAATAGGTTATTGTAACTGTACTTGCCTGCTAACATAACATTCTGCTTTTTACCGTACCAACTGCATGCTACTGCCGCGATTGAACTACGTGCATGTCAAACACGCACACACTAGATAACGAGCAAGCTGGGTTGGAAATTATACGTAGAAACGTTCAGAGAATACATTGCAAGAAATTCGCGATTTCTGTGACCACGATGATATCTGAATCTCTCCTTAAAAATGGAGATTAAAAAACTTTTTTAAAAATTGTGTATTCATTTTCTATACCTAAATTATAGAAAAAATATAATTATACCTAAAATTACTAGTGACAAAAAATTCTGTTCACTTTTCTGAGATGAAAGAAATGGAAAAAGCGAATCTTCTTAGATAAACAAAAAAAAAAGTTTGGCAACACAGATTTCTGTCGTTGTCAAATAATGTGCTTTAATTTGTCCGAGAGAAATCTATTGGATTCATGGTGACAAGAGGTGTGAAGTAAGGAAACAGTCTCAGTCCATGACTTCCACGACATTTACGGACCAGGTACTTGTAAAAGAAGAACAGAAAGATGAGATGTAGCAATGTAGGAAACTTCAGAATGTGACCAGAATATATCCAAGACCTGGTCTATACTGATGATATTGCTTTAATTGCAAAGAGTAGGGAAGAACTTTAATATGCAGTAACTGAGTGGAGAAGTGGTATCAGGATCAAGGGAATGAGGATAAATGTGGGCGAAACAAAGTGATGTCATAGCTAAGAAAATTGAAGGAGGAGTGGCTGAATGTTAACTGGCAAGGAAAACTTTCGGAGCAGGTCAAGAGGTTTGAACATCTGACAACAGATGGGAAAGCTGATGAGGAAATAACCATCGGGCGCAAAAGACAAATAAGATATACTAATAAATCCCTACATTACTGTGGATAAAAAGAAAATCATGGAAGAAGTCAACCTATGAGTATACACAGCAGTATTCTACCCACATTACTCTATATGACGGAAAACCTCACCTTGCTAGCAAAGCCGGCTGTAAGCCAGTGAAATAGGATTTTTGGAGGCGAGCACCTGCAAAAATATAGGAGAGAACGAGTTAGAATATGACTATAAGAAATCTGTTTCAGCAAGACTTCAGTTTCAGTTTCATTTGTTAAGATAGTAGACAGAAGAGCACTGAAGTAGTTGGTTACATACAAGAGGACGGGTAAAGGAAGGTGAAGCTGCGAGACGGAGAGAGAGGAAGAGGAAGACTAAGTTTGAAATGGATCAACTGTATTAAGAAGTTGACAAATAGACAGGGAAGACACTGTTAGAGGTCAAACGCCTTACCAGGAAGTGGCTGAAGGACTCCGACGCTTGATGAAAAAGGGAATGGAAAAGGTGAAGAAAACAAGGACAAATGAAACATTCTTAGAGAAAAGTAAAAAGCAAAAACAGACTTTCTAGTTATCTCTGGCAAATTGTTTGCAAATTGTACACCCTGCTTGTCATTTACATTTACAGTAAGGCAACTGCATCACTCGAAATACGTGATTTGGTTCCACCTAAAAAGAGGAGTTAGACAAGTTTGAATCGCCTACGGTTTACTTACGGCAGTTCTGTTCGCAGATTGTGAAGACCACCTGAAAAGTATTATAACAGAACTGCAAGAAAAATCAACCATAATAGTCTTATAAACAAATTAAACAAGACAAAATTATGAGATCTTAAGAGAACACTAAAGTAGACTAAAGAAGGCACGTTATTCCTGGACCAAAAGATTAAACACGGAGACACGGAATGTTACCAGCAGAAGAAAAGAAGGTATTGAAAACTGACGTTGAGATGGAGGCACTTAAAATTTTAAACCAGACCAATTAAGAGAAAATATCCTCAGTGTCTGCCTATGAGACTGTAGAATCAACAGGTTATACGAGTAGTTACATAGCCTTGGGTTCTCAAATATGGACCTTTATAAATTAATCAGAGATCAACTGAAGACAGCCAAAGACCTCATATTGCTTTCACTAACGGTAATAGACAGGAGAAAAAAATATACGAAAACTAGAACAAAAGGGATGGATGGAGTTCAAAGTGGAGAAAGACTGCCGTGGGGCAATAATTAGTTGTGAAATGGAGATCTTGGGCGAAGGAAATACCAAGAGAGTAACCCGCAAGACCGTGGTATGATGTTGTAAACAACAAGATGTAATGTCTTGGGTAGTAACATCTGGGAACAGGAAGCCTACTGGATATGCAGCAGAGACGGCTAAGTGCGAGAGAGAGAGAGGGGGGAGCAGTCATTACCTACGTTACAACTGCGTTAATTGTGTTTTATTAACTTGATCTTCGCTTTTATTTTACTTGTATAACAGTTAGAAGTTAAAAAACAGTAACGTGTTTCTATCTTTACACCTCAGACTCGTTGGTTTTGCGACCAAATAGTTCTCAACTGTTACGTCACACGTAGTTCTCAATGCTTCTTTCGTTGATTCTTCAAACTTTTTTTAAGTAACAAAGATCTATTATTGTCATTTAAGAAAACTGCGTTGATAAACACAAGTGGGACTGAATTGTAAATATTTTTTTTGTTAAAAATGTTTAACTAGATTTGATGTTTGACGTTAGAATTACTTAAAGGCCTATAGAATTCTTTTGAACTTAGGTATCCTTAGGTTAGTAAAGAAACACAAGGAAAAACTGGCTTGTCGTTTTAATACTTCTGAATATATACAATATATTCAGGTATGAGATATTGATGCTGACAGACTGTCATAATAAGGATCTGATTGATAGAACCGACTTTCCGTATTTGTGGAATTGGAGAATACTCGCGGCTATTGCAACAATTGGATTTGCAACGTTTTGGCAACCTGATTGTCCTTGATAAGTGCGTATATCTAGTAAAAGTTATCTAGAATAGTATCAAATCCAGCTCTTAACCAGCAAAGGTCGATTGAAGTCTAAAAAATCAAGCGATTCGAGATAATATTTTCAGTGTTTTAAACATTCAGGTTTTTGTTTACGATGGTAATTTCAGAACAGAGGTACAGTAATATTTTTAGATCCCTCAAATTAACAGCAATTTCAATTCCGTCATGGTCATTCAAGTTAAATTCAAGTTGTTTTTGAGTTTGAACATTTCTCACATTACTAAAACAATAATAATTTCTGCTTGGAGTACTTGGTGAGGAAGATCTCACTCAGTTGTAAAGTGGTCTAGTATCTCGTGGATGTCTTCAGCAAACAGAATCGTCTGGTTCCTAATTCCATATTGTCCGTACTACCAGTTACAAAATAACTTTCATATAAGGTCTGATATAAAGAACAAGACTATCTTCGTTGACTTCTTGCTTGCTGAATCTAGAAAGAACTTGCTTGTTCACAGTAGAAAAGTGTATTGTAAATACCACAAACAAGTTTAACAGTTTCATTATTCTAGTTCAAACCTCTTAAGAAAGATTTTGTTGTGTCGGCTTTTCTTATATTCATAAATGCCCTGTTTAGAAAGAGGCTCATGATTGTCTTGAGGCCTCTCATTTTGGCGATTATTTCGACATAAATGCGTTCTTTAGAAAGATATTCTCCCTTCCTTCAAGCACCAATACCTATCAGCTTTTCATCGTTATTAACTCTTTATATAAATCTATCTCGTAACAAATAATATATATATATATATATTATATATATATATATATATATATAAATCGGTTCATAACGTTATCCTACGTCTTCCGATCTCTAGTCTCCATTGGTCTCGATCCAACCAAGATTTTTCTTCCAATTCCCGGTCTCTCATTGCCCGATTGATGCCTTCTCTCCAACTCAACCTAGGTCTTTCTCTTCGCCTACGACCATATGGTGTCCATCCCAAAATTTGCTTGGGGAGTCGATTATCCGGCATTCTTTGCACATGTCCAAACTATCTTAGTTGTTTTGTTTTTATGTCGTTAACAATAGAGCACTGTACCCCCATTATCTCCCGGATTCTGGCGTTTCTTACTTTTTCCAGTTTTGACCTCCCTGCCGCTCTTCCTTAATAATCCATCTCAGTAACCTCCAACAACTTTTCTGTTCTTTGTGTTATTGGCAATATTTCACACCCGTATGACGTAATTGGTTTCACAATTGCATTGTATATACGATGTTTATTTTGTTTTGATATTTGTTGGTCCCACAATACAATATGTTGTTCAGCAATGTTATTGATTTTCTTCCCAAGTTATTTCTTTCTCTTATCGCTTTATCTAGACTACCATCTTGTGTAACTGCTGTTCCTAGATATTTATAGCTACTGCAATTTATTATTTCTTGTTCGTCTTCGAACAATAAAATAAGAATTAAATTCTAATTAAATTCTTCTGTTCCCCACTAATGCACATATACTCCGTTTTTTTGTGTTTACTTCAAGCTTATATTCCTCTATAAGTTTTCGTGTCATGTATTCCATGTCGTGATAGTCCTGCGCTACCACGACTTGGTAGTCAGCGAAACATAGTGTGTACACTGTGTTGTCAATTAGAGGTATCCCCATTTTGTGGCATTTCTTTTTCCAGGTTTTGAGGGCTTGTTCCAAGTATATCTTAAAAAGCGTCGGTGAGAGACAACATCCCTGATTCAGGCCTTTACTAAAATTAAATCCTTTTGAGACTTTACTTCCAATTTTTACGTGCGCTTTCAATCCGTTATATAAAGTCTTAATCGCTTCGATTAAAGTGGAGGCAAGTTTGTTCGTTGAAGTGCCAGCCAAAGTTTAGTGTGCGGAATACTATCATACGCTTTCTTAAGGTCAACATATAGTCAGTGCACTTCTTGGTTTACAGCAGTTTTCTTTTCTATGATTTGCGTCAAGCAAAATAAGTGATCTATGGTTGATCTCCCCTCCCGAAAACCAGCTTGTTCCTCTGCTTCCATGTTTGAGTATTGATGTTCAATTTTTTTCTTCAGAAGTTTTCCATACACTCTACTGATTGAACTCGTCACCGCAATTCCACGGTAATTGTCGCATTCAGTTGTTTTACTTTTTTTGTGAATAGTTGATACAAAAGATTGTTTCCATTCTTGCGGTATTTGTTTATCATTTATGCATCTATAGAATAGTTTCGTGAGATGTTTATATAATTTTGTTGTGCCATATTTGAGCAGTTCCGCCGGTATGTTGCCAGGTCCGGGGGCTTTACCATTTTTCAGACATATTTCCTTTATCTCTTCCGTGGTTAACCTTACAGGCGATGAAGTCGTTCTAATGTTGTCGAATTCATAATCGGTGTTATTCTGATATTCTGGTCTGCTTTCTCTTAGGAGGTTACTAAAAAATTCGTCCCATTTCTGTAGAGATATTGGCGATATTAAATCTTTCTTTTTTTCCCGTCTTATCGACTTTAGGAATTTCCAACTTTCAGTGCATTGCTTGCCTCCTATATAAGTATTCAGTCGGGCGCAATTCTTATACCACGTTTCATTTTTCCTTTGCGTTATCATTCTTCGCACCGCTGCTTGTGCCTCCTTGTATGCTATTTTGTCCTCAACTGTTCTAGTTGTTAGAAATTTTTCGTATTTCTCTTTCTTGTTTTTGATTAGTAATTCTACTTCTTTATTCCACCAGTAAGGCGTTGTCTTTCTTTCTTTTTCATAACATCCCAATGCTCCCTTTACGGCTTCGTGTATGCAATTTTGAATGTGCATATAGTGTTCTTCAACACTACTAAATTGCTTGTTTTCCAGTTTTCCTTCCAACCGAGTTCCATATAACGTCCTAACGCTGTCATGGTCTAGGCTATTTAAGTTATATCTTACTTCTTTTTCCGACCCTTGCTGGTTTTCTGTTTTTGTGTGTTCTTTGTTACTTCATTTTCTTCTCGGAAATGCAATTCTAGTTTTGAGGAGGTAGTGATCCGAACCACATGTTGCCCCCCTATAGGTACATCTTGAACCTTCATTTTTGTTTTTTCTTTTATTATAACATAATCAATGATCGATTTCAGTTTCCTAAAATTTTGGGTCCAGGTGTAAATATGAATTTCTTTGTGTGGATAAAATCCATTTAATATTCGCAGTTCATTTTACTTACAAACTTCAATTAGTTTCTTGCCATTTTCATTTAGAATGTTTTTTCCGTGCTTCCCTACAACTTTACTCTGCTCTTGTTTGCCAACTCTACTGTTTAGATCACCAAGTAATATGATTTCTCTAGAGCTGCCGATTGTGGATATTACCTGGTGCAGTTGTTCAAAAAAGCGGTCTTTGAGCTCTATTAGCGAGTCTTCTGTTATGTAACAAATAATGTTTTAATTAATACTACACTACTTTGACGTTTCCATTCTCTGTGAGTTTTCTAGCGAATTTATTGTACTTGAAATACAACGTTATTTTTATTTTATATTATGCTATCGTTATGCGTATACAGTTATCAAATAGAATGCAACATAGAGTGCAACAAATAGAATGTTATCAAATAGAATGCAACATAGAATGCAACAAATAGAATGTTATCACATAGAGTGCAACATACAAAAGTGTCTATTTTATTTTTTTAGGACAACTCGACTTTAGTGAGTTTCAAAACACGACAGACAGAAAGGTTGAAAGCCAAGAGGTACAAAGGTAAAATCCTTGTTTACTGTGGGTGGTCAACCGCAACACGTTATAATTAATACATTAGCACACAAATTATTAGCACGAAAACAGTACTCTGACTCGTAAAAGAATTATTTTCCTTACAATTGTTAAGGGATTTGAATTTGTACCTTTATGTTTTTTAGCATTGTATGACGGAAACTGACGAACTGTTAAATATCTGAAATTTTTAATGTCTTCCATCATCTCTGCTATCGTCAGCCATTTTGTTTTTTAACTAATATGTGGCGATTTACCCTTGTATTTCTTCGGTTAACACACGTACCAAGTTTAATTACTATCAGTAGGGCCTACAGCCGTTACACAGGTATTTTATTCACAAGAAATACATTATATAAAATCAATAAAAATATATATACAGGGGTGCTTAAGTGAGGGCGCAACGGGTTTGTGGTATCCGGGCCCTTGTTTACATAACTTATTTTTTTAATATTCAGAATTTACAGTTCTCCTCTAACTCCAAATACAGCCGACTTGTTAAGTGAAATAAAGATTTTATTTATTTATTTAAAATTTATCGCGTCTTCAGTAGATAAAACAATTGGAACATTTGTTTAAGTTATTTATCACGTTTCCAGATTTGTCGATTGCTTTACGTAAATATTACCCGTCACGTACGAGGGGACAGATAATTTTCTAAGTTAAAAATTATTAACAATAAGCAAGGGCAACTATGGCAAAGAAACGGGTATCAAACCTAGCTACATAATAATAATGAGTAGAAACAACACTCTCTTGATGTAAATTATACTGTAAAACAATTTTCAATCAGAATACCCAGAAAAATAGATTTTGACTGTTAAAAAGTAAAATAATTTAAATTTTGGTGTTACCAGATTATGAGGTTGATATATAATAGATACAAGCATTTGATTTATGTTAAGAATGTTTATTTAGCTTTAGCCAACTGAAAATCGCTAAATTCCCTAACCACCTAACTCTGAATACAGAGGGGGTTAGATGGTTAGGGAACACCTAGGTTAGGAAACAAGTAGGCCTATATGAGACTTCTGTACCCCGGCGTCAGGTAAGGTAGAGACGCAACCCTATAGGTATAGCCTATTATTAATAAGTAACAGTAAACAAGTAAACAATTAATTTAACGTCAAACTAAGGAAAGTTAACTGAAACATGTTGAATAAATGTTGATTTAGTGGTTAATTACTTTAGAGAAAGTCACCATAAAATTAAAACTTAAGTAAGCCTTGACTCTTAGTTACGGCGATATTGATACTAAGGACGTGCATATAGGATAGTTATCTTTTCTCGGCCAATTTATCTTCATAAATCAGCCTTGAATACATTCTACAGTGGTCCTACGATCTTGAGAATTTCATCGATGTCTCGTCATATTCTTTTTAATATAACCAAATTATTTTTTTCATAACCAAATTAATATTTTTGGAGACGCCATTCTTCTTCTTCGCAAGGTTATGCCACTTATATTAAATACGAAATCTTAGGATTTCCTTAACCTATTATACAACGGAAATTCGAATATTTTTTTTAATTAATTTGTTTTTTGGTTAGTGAAACTAAGATCTGCACGTTATCTTGTAGTGATACACTGTATCCGTCTGATGAAGTATGATTTCCTAAAGTACATCCAGATATAGTATCCACATTACTTATCTTAAAATGAGCATTCAGCTGCCCAGCGCACGTTCAGAAGAACTGCTACTATGTTAAATGGGTAGTACCGAACTTGTCCACGGTCAAAACATTCCAAAGATATTTTTGTTCCATAACGAAAGGTGGCGGTTGAACCGGTCCGACGGGTAGTTGGCAGGTAGAGGCAGGAATTCCCGAATGGGTTACTAACCTAACCCCCCACCCCTCAACAACTGCCTCATTTCTCTAGACTCAGTGTCAGTTCTCAGACAGTCTCAGTGCAGTGTAGTACTAGTAGAAGTGTACAATGTTTTCCATGTTAAGTGAGAGGGGCTTTAAGTTAGTCGTTTTTGAGGGATTTAAATATTCAAAAGGTGACAAGACACAATCGGGTCAAAAGTGGCGATGTTCTAGAAGAAAAGGGTGTTCGGCGCATTTGTTCACAGATGACGCGGGTGACATTTTATTAAATACTGTTGGTGTGCATAACCATGAACCATGTCCCGACCTAAGTAGACATTACATTTCTAACAGTGTGAAACGCAAGGCAAGTGAAACATTACTGGATCCTCCAGCAAAATTGATAAGAAGAGAGATTGCGTCCGCTCCCGATTCCTTGGCTGACAATATCACTCGTGATGATGTCGAACGAGTAAGGAGAAACTTGAACTATCCTAAAAGAAAAAATCTTCCTCCTCTTCCGAAATGTGCTGGCGATGTCCACGAAGCTCTTGAGAGCTTACAGATCAAGAAGGTGAGGATATGTTGTTACTGAATATTGCCACTGAAAATATTATCGTTTTCTGTCCTAAGAGTAATGTGGAGTATCTAGTAAAAACTGATAAAATATTTATTGATGGGACACTTACTTTTGCAGCTAAGTACTTTTACCAATTTTTCACAATACATAGTGTAGAGAATGGGAATTACATACCGCTCGTCTTTTGCCTTTTACCTGACAAGAAAGAAGCAACTTATAGAAGCCTTTTTAA
This sequence comes from Magicicada septendecula, assembly GCA_034769895.1. NCBI lineage: Eukaryota > Metazoa > Arthropoda > Insecta > Hemiptera > Cicadidae > Magicicada > Magicicada septendecula. The sequence continues at coordinate 1,203,086,899 of CM068367.1, forward strand.
GCATTTGGTAAAAAAATGTGAAGAAATGAACCTAACTTTTAAACCTAAGACTGTAACAGCCGACTTCGAAAAAGCAATACAAAATGCAGTTGAATCTGTTTGGCCTACAGTAGAAGTAATTGGGTGCAGATTTCACCTGTCTCAGGCCTGGTGGAGGAAGATACAACAAGTTGGGTTGAGCGCTGAGTACAAAAGTTCTACATCAGACATTGGAAAATGGTTACACTGGGTTTTTGGGCTAAGTATGTTGAGTCATGAGGAAGTAGGAGACGCATATGTGGAAGATCTTGAGCCAACTCAACCCTCATCTCCCAAAGTTGATCGGTTTGTCGACTATTTAATAGAAAACTACATTGACAACAGTTCTACGTTTCCTCCAGAGATGTGGGCATCAGCGTCATTACCATACAGAACGTACAAACTGATGCGTACATTGCCATCCGGAGTTCAGCAAAACCTAGAACTATATACAACAGCAAGTACAAGAAAAGGCTTCAGTACTTGGAAACTTTACAGAAATACTATAGATCAGCCGATCCAAAGGAAAAAATATCGAGGTTGCAGTATATTAAGAGTGCTTCATACCAGTATAAAAAAGTTTAACAAAAATCGCCTATCACTCAGGAACAAGAATGACCTGAAACTGTAAATAATGTAAAAAAAAAATGTAAATATTCTTAACTAATAAGTTATTTGACAAAGCCGAAAGGCCACTACATATATACGTTATTTGACATGGCCGAAAGGCCGCTACATATATTTACTATATTGTCCTGTGTCATTTTATTGGGACAGTTGGTATAATATATGAGCGGACGATAAGGCTTCTTCGATCCTTGGTTTTGATATTTTAGCGTCGGACCAGTTCGACCCCACCCCCTGTGCTAACCGTCGGACCAGTTCGACCCCACTAATTGGTTGATCTCCTAATTCCTATAACCATCGGACCAATTCGACAACACCCATGTTAAATACGAAATAACTTTAAGAATATAATTATATCTAGACTAAAAATTAAGAAATTACAAATGAAAAGCAAAAAATACTCTGAAAATCGATTTTTGCACTGGTGGAAAACATATTCTTCTAAGAGGTAGTAAATAGATAATTCAGAAAAAATAAGTTTTTAATCTAACGGAGTTTAATTTAATTAAATTATTAAGCAGGAAATTTAAACAAACATTATGAACATTAAAAAAAAGGTTAAAAATGCGTTTCACGTTTTAATGGCGTTCAAGTTCCTTCCACATTAGATTTTATTAAAACATTTTAAATTTATTTTCATGCTTTAAAATTTAACAACATTTGAGTCCATTAGTTAATTGTTTTTGCTTTTATAATTTCAGAATCTTAGGTAACAATAATTCTTTTAAAATTCTATTCCCACAGCTTATAGTTTCAATTCCATAGCTACAGACGCAGGGTATCCATCTTTGCAGTATGTATAATCTGTGCTTGGGTTTTTAAAGGTGAAGTTTATATTATATGAGTGTAAATTTTATGTTCAAACCAGAACTTAAAGATTGATTAGTTTGAAAAATGTCTATCAAATACACTGATAAAATTGTTCATTTTTACTCAATAATATATTTTTCCCGAGAATTCGTAATAGTATATGTAATGAATAATGAAGGTTTACTTGATAAATAGAACTTTTTTAAATCCAAAAACAAAGTATTTGGTTTTGTTTTGTGAAGAGGTAGACAAAAACTTATTCGGCATGAAAACAACGTAGAAAACAGAAATTGGACATTTAAAATTAAAAAAAAGTTGGAGGTTCATATTTTTACAAGAATGTTTACAAAATTATATTCACTCTTGTTATTAGTTTATAATGAAGATTTTCTCTGACATAATGACAACACTATATAGGAAATTTATATCGTATCTTGAGGGTCAAATTTTGAATTTTTGGTGGGTGTTGATGTTACCAGTGGGGGGTCGTTCCTCCTCCCTGGGAGGGGGGGGGAGAAATCTCTCAAAAATCCTCGTGCTTTCATATTTAATTTTAAAGTACGTGCTCTATGGGCTGTTTTTCATTATTTGTAACTGAAAACAAATGTTTATCTTAAACAATAATAACATTAATAAGTAGTAGTAGTAGTAGTTTTTTTTTTAAGAGGGGAAAAATGCTTTATGCACCGTCAGAAGAGGCTTGTGCTTCCTCTGGTGTGTGGGACTCTCACCCATTAAAAAACCCACCTCTAATTCAGGCATTCATATCCATCCTGGAACTACTTAGCGCATTACTTCAGGATGGAGCCTATTGCGCCCTTATCGGGCTCCTTCTAGATGTTCCTCTCTTCTACTGCCCGTTGGGTAGTAGTAGTAGTAGTAGTATTGTTCAAACTTACAACAGTGACCCCCACATTATCTTTTTGATATTTAATTATTACATGACAAGCAATGACGTGGCGAAGAAGCTACGTAAGTTAAACCATATTTGTGAGACCATCAGGCAAACTCTAAACCCAACGAGTAAAGAAACACGCCTGAAGTTCTACAAGGTGATGGCCCTCCTCACACCTCTATAAATGTCTAAGGAATCGCAGGCGAGTCGTATTCAAGCAGTCGGAATGAGGCGCGTGGCAGGATATACTCTTGTCGATGTACGGCAGCAACTGAATGTTATGAGTATAATCGACAGGACTGCCCAATATCTGGTTGGAACGTCTTAACCGAGTGCATGTCTGCCGTATCCCCAAACAGCTACTGAATTAGAAGCCAAAAAATTATTAGTCTTCGGTGTGGGACGTCCGAAGAAGAGTAGGACCAACTCTAGTTTATCTGTGTTGGACCGGACCGGAACAATCCCATTTTTGGTTTAATCCTTGCTGAAGATGATGATGATGTTTAATTATTATTGTTCTTCCTACTCAGAGGCGTATTTACGGTGGGGGACGAAAGAGACCGGACCCCGCCCCCAGAGAGTCGAAAAAGTTGACGAATTTTGATAATCTCTTAATTTTTAGGCCTTTTTATTTTATTTTTGCAGCTGTGTACCCAAATTTAGTAGGCGTACAAACAGGTTTATTACACAGCATTGGGGTATACGTTTGTAATATGAAATATGGGAAAATCAATTCAGTCAATAAATATCTTTTAACAATGTTTCAATAATGCTTATTTTTATTGTGTTTTTACCGTTTATTTTAATGGGACTGATTTCAGGATGTTATCACGCGTTCTTCAGCCACTTTAAAGATAGTATGTTGATTAGTCTCTGAGCCTCCAGGTGGTCTAGTGGCTAATGCGGGCGATTGATGAGTTCGTGGTCCCGGGTTCAATTCCTGGCGGAGGTTCCGTATGGCGTGCACTCAGCGTCGTGAGGCAAACTGAGTAGGCGCTGAGATAACAGCGCCGCCTCCTGGCTGGTGAATACCGCAACTAGCGGCTGGTGGCGCGTAGTACTAGCCATACACCGTCACACTAACACAAAAAGCCGCGCGGTACGTCTTGGTCTTTAACGGACTGTTGAGCGGAGGATGTTGATTAGTCTAACTTGTTTTTTCTTTTTTATGAAGCCGAGCCGACCCGGGACCCCCTCCCAGAGCCAAATTCTAGATACGCCCCTGTTCCTACTTTCTGTTTGGTCACATTGTCACGTTTAAGGCACATTCAAAAGTTTTGATTTTGTTATTGTCAATTATTTTAATTTCAAAAATAATTAAGAAGAATATGTTTATACGTACCTCACAATGTGTGTGTGTGCGCGCACGCGCGAAAGCTCACACAACTTGTTTTTCTCAGCCTATCGACATGGTTCTGATAACTTTTGTCTATTCATTATTACACCACTGACAGGAATTGAACATGAATATATACCTGAATATATAGCCTATGTACGCCTATATAAACTAAATATATTAATAGCCAAGTAAAATTCCCACTGGGCTTAAAAAACCATTGATATATCTAATTTTATAGTTAGTTCATTAAGAACTTTAACTGCACTAAATTTTCGGTGTTGCAAATAAGCGATACAATCGACGTATCTGTGAAGAAGTAGCGTACCAATTGTGAAAGATTGTATTGCATAATTTCTTGCGAAAATTCGTGTTTTCATAGGTAAGGTTAGGAAATATTGTTTTGGTTTTAGTTTATTTCAAATTAAAAATTAATCTAAGTAAATATAATGATTGTAACACAATAGCATTTAAAAACACATTGGTTTTAACAACGTAATAATTGATCGTTTACCAATTAAATACAGGTCTTATAATGTAGGACATTAAAAAACACAAAATTGATTTAAAAAATTAAGAACTGAAATTGTATTAAAATGTAAACAACCGTACGCAATCTTGCTCATAAAAACATTACGTATTTTTCATATACGCACCATGTGAAAAATACAAAATATACCTTTACGAATTGTCTTAAGACATGTTATACGGTATAAACAAGAAGCAAAGGAAATGTAGTGTGGGGCAAGGAAACAAAAGCCAACAAATAGGTTACAGCGAAAACAATTGGTATAAACTTTAACTTTAACGGTTAAAGAGTTGTTACACAATGGTGAGTCCTGTATAGTAAACCGCAAGGGCCGCCTCGCCTTACTTCCAGTTGCTTAACGGTTAAAGAGTTGTTACACAATGGTGAGTGGTGAGTCCTGTATAGTAAACCGCAAGGGCCGCCTCGCCTTACTTCCAGTTGTGTTACACAATGGTGAGTCCTGTATAGTAAACCGCAAGGACCGCCTCGCCTTACTTCCAGTTGTGTTACACAATGGTGAGTCCTGTATAGTAAACCGCAAGGGCCGCCTCGCCTTACTTCCAGTTGTGTTACACAATGGTGAGTCCTGTATAGTAAACCGCAAGGACCGCCTCGCCTTACTTCCAGTTGTGTTACACAATGGTGAGTCCTGTATAGTAAACCGCAAGGGCCGCCTCGCCTTACTTCCAGTTGTGTTACACAATGGTGAGTCCTGTATAGTAAACCGCAAGGGCCGCCTCGCCTTACTTCTGATTGCTTTTTGTGAATTTTAAAATAAAACGTCAGTATTATTGCCTATTTTTACTTCCATGTTCCTTAAGGAAATGGAAGTATGGTGATGACAAAAAAAATCGTGTTCGAGATTATTGCAGATTCTGATTGTACGACACTCAAAACATGAAAAAAAGTCATTTTTCGAAAAGTGTCTGTGTGTCTGTCTGTCTGTCTGTCTATCTATAGATTTTTTTCTATAGCAAACGATAACAGCCGCAAATTCAAACAGAATCAAATAATGTTTTGCATACAGCCCTAAATTGTAGAGGACTGAAGGTCTATTGATTTTGGTGAAGATCGGTTTAGAGAAAGGGGTAGTTTACCTGCAACTTTTTATGTTTAACAAGGGTAATTTTTTCTATGACGAACGATAACTGCCGTAAATTCAAAGAAAATCAAATAATTTTTTGCAAACGTTCCTAAATTGTAGAGAACTCAAGGCTTTTTGATTTTGGTGAAGATCGGTAAAGGAAAAGGGGTAGTTTACCTGAAACATGTTATGTTGTAACAAGAGAAATGTTTTCATGACGAACGATAACTGCCGGAAATTGAAACAGAATCAAATATTTTTTTGCATGCACCCCTGCATTGTAGAAGACTGAAGGTCTATTGATTTTGGTGAAGATGGGTTTAGAGAAAGGGGTAGTTTACCTGCAACGTTTTATGTTTTAACAAGAGTAAAGTACTTAATTTTTATAAATAAAGTATCCTGATAAGAAGCTCATAATAATCCACTGTAGAAACGTAGATGAAATATCTATAAATGAAGGGGTTAGGTGAACGGGGTGGGGGTAATTTTCTATAAATGAAAATTATAGTTGAAGGGGGAGGGGAGAATTTTTTATGTGTACTACGTTATCGGCAACAAAGAAGTAGTTCTTTGTTAAAATTCCTTCCCGGGTTTGTTTAGCCGTAGTCCAATGTTTTCTGCAAAACCAGACTTTTCGGCAGTGCCATCGACTTCCATCTCAGTGAAAATCGAGTGCGAAAACGTGAGGTGGTATACATTAGTGACCACAGTACTGTGGTTTAAGGCTGAAGCAATAAGTAGAAAGAAGTAGTTTCTATGGAAATATTTCATTTCGAATATGATTTTAAATATAAATCTTAGAACATGGAAGTCATGTATGGTTCTCCATACCGATATTTGCTTTGTGTTCCTTCAGCCTGGTTTTACTGACTGTACCGCAGGTTTAATCCATATTATTGTAATCATTTTGCGTAGTAATTACATGACAATGAAAATTGATAATGTTCTAAAACAACTATTTAATTGTATAAAACACTTAATTGACACGATCTGAATTTTTTAGTTAACGTATAAGCGCGATATTGGGTAATGGAAATACTTAAAATTAGTGCAGGTACGATTATTGAGAAGAAACAAAACAAAAACTGATACTAAAATGAAGTTCTATAAAGTAATGGCTACACCTGTTCTACATGGACGATAACCGGGAAAGAAAAGCAGCTTATAGAAATCGCTTAAATTAATTTTTTAAGGCACGTGAGTAGTTATCATCTAAGGGATCGAATGCATAATGAACACATAAGGGCCGAACTGGGTACATTCTCCATCAATGATAAGATAGAAGAACGAAAGCACCAGTGGATGGAGCACGTCTACGGAATGGAACACCGGAGGCTAGTAAAACGCGCTGTAGGCTACAAACCAGTTGGCAGGAGAACTGTGGGTGGGCCCCGGAAGAGATGGGTGCAGTGAAGGGCTATAAGCCTACACCGTGAAGTGACGACGACGATAACGATTACTGAGAAAGTTTCATTTATTAAAATGTGTAAACTTGCATAGTGCGTTTAAACTGGGTATCAATTTATTAGAAATTCATAAAATTTGTCATCTTAAGGAGGTGTATTTTGCTATGTATTTGAGGTTAACATTTACGTTTGTATTTGTATAGGTCTACAACGATTATCAGGTTTTCCAAATGTTCTTTTCCGATAAAGTATATTGTGGTTAGCTATATATATCATTTTGAGATGCTTGCGATGTTTTACATCTGCGCGATTTTCAAAATAACAAATCTTTATTTCTTTGGTGTTCCTCAACACGTGTTACTGAAGTGAGAAGAAAAGTGAAATAATGTGTAACTATTTTATGCAAACGTAAATTATGCAAAGAGCAGTTGTATAAAATATAAAATAATACAAACGTTTTTATATGCATACAGAAAAGATCACACACGCGCGCGCGCGCGCGCACTTGGTCCAGTAGATTTATTAATGACAATTACTGACTAGTGAGTAGTTTTAATAAAGATACGTAAAATCGTGGTTTAAGTTAATCTTTTATTTTTTATTTAATTTGCATTTTTTAATTTAATAATTTTAAACATCCGTAACTTTAAATTCAAATTTTCGTTAAAACGTAGGTGAGAGTTAAAAAAGTTTTATAGTGGCCACAGACATTTGTTTCGCCTGGCATCAGGCAAGGCCAGACACCCCAGATTCCTGAACGTCTCTATATTAAATTTAAAAAAATGAAAATAAAAATGTAGCCTACAGTACAAGGCCATTAACTGTGGTTATATGGAACTGCACACAATACGATAAACGATGGCTTGCACAAACGGTAACAGTTTTCATTCAAAATTAAACTGTTAAAATCAGCGAAACTTGTTTTGAATCTACCTGCGTTATCACTGACTGCACAACGAAATTTCTCTACAGTGAAATGTATAAAAACGTATTCAAGACCAGCAATGAATTCAGACAGACACTGAGGTTTAATTATTTTCTCTATTGAGAGCCAGCTAGTTGCTTCAAGACTGTAGTGAGTAGTAAACGATGGAGCACAGAAGGCTCAATTTTTAGAGGCGAGCTATTACCACGATTTGTATGTCTATTGTTTGTTGCGAATTACTTTTCTCGTGTTTAATTCTTTGTGATTCCCATCGTCTGCGATAGCTAGTCACATTACAAGCTCTATAGAATACTCACTGGGTACGTGAGTGCAATCTATGGGTTAGATAATGGTGAAAAGAAGTAGGGGGGAGAGAAACATTGTAAACTGTGTTGAGAGTTTGTAGCTACTTAGGTACTCGAACAGCTCTATAGGTTACATAAGCGTATTTTACAAATTTGGGTGTTTGCCCGCTGCTGACATGTATAGTCTAAACCAGTGGTTCCCAATCTTTTTTGTAATGGGACCCACAATCTTTCTGGAAAAATTTTCGCGACCCAGTATATATATATATATATATATATATACAAACAAATAATAAATATAATAAAATTAAACGACCCATTAGGATGTTATTTTAGATACGTTGATGACACTCTGTACATTTCCCAAAACAATGGTATAAATATAAATAAAATATTCAACTCCATAAATAATTTACATTCTAAAATAAAATTCACGTTAGAAGAAGAATCTAATAATAAATTAAATTATTTAGACTTAACAATAAAGAAAAATGAAACAAATTTTGAATACGCAATATACAGGAAACCTTCTCAAACTGACTTAGTAATACCAAATACTTCTAATCATCCTCCCCAACACAAAATGGCAGTATTTAATTCCATGATTTACCGAATGCTTAGGATCCCATTAAATAACACAGAAAGAAACAAAGAAAGAAAAATTATCCAACAAATAGCAGTTAAAAATGGATACAAAATAAAAACTATTAATAAATTAAAAAATAAAATTAAACATAAAATCACTAATAAAATTCCTAAAAACACTACATTTAAAAATTCATCTATTAATAATAATATAAAATATACAACCTTCACTTATTACGGAAATATAACTCAAAAACTAAATAAAAATTTAAAGATACTAATTTAAAAATATCTTATAACACAGATAATATAATTTTTAATAAAATAAAACCTAAAACTAAATCCAATACTCACAATAAAAATGGAATATATAAAATAGAATGTCCAGATTGCAATAAATTTTACGTGGGCCAGACGAAGAAAAAACTACGAGATAGATTCGTTCAACACCGCAATGCATATTTAAAACCAAATATTTATAAATCTAATTTAGCCACACATTGTCTAAATAATAACCACCAGTTTCCAAACATTGAAAATTTAAAATTAATTAAAAACATACAAAAAGGTCAAAAAATGAATATTTGGGAAAATCTTAACATTTACAAACACAATAACAATAATTTATTAATTAAAGAACAAACCCAAATAAAAACAAAACAAGACGATCTATTTAAAATTATAAATTTACTAAAAAAATAAAAATAAAAATGAATAAAATATAAACAAAATTTCAAATATAACCGAGAAAACAGCTGCTGAAGAAAATAAACATTAAAACAATCGTTAACTAATCGACCTAAATCGATTATCAGTTATTTTATTTTACATTAAAATCGATACAAATTCGATTATTCGTTAATTTTATATTAATAGAATTATTTCGATTGTTATTAATTCACTTAGAAACCTCTGATGATACTGATATTTTTCAGTGAAACGTGCGTCAGGTGTTAAAAAGAATATACAATATTATCTACTTGCAGAAGAAACAAATTGAAAACATCACAAATTATATATATATACTATTATATATATATACTTTGTGATTTTATACTACCACTACGTTTGTGTGTGTGTGTGTGTGTGTGTGTGTGTGTGTGTGTGTGTGTGTGTGTGTGTATATATATATATATATATGCACACATAAAATTATATGTAATATGAAACTGAAGTTATTATTATATGTGCAAATGCTTTGCTGAGTAAGAATTTTTAAAATGGTGAAGGGAACATTATTAAAGGAAAGAAACAATATTTTGTCCAATAAGAAATTTATTTTATACAAATTAAATGGTAAACTCAATAAGATTTGTGGTATTGTTTAGTCTTGGTGTTAATGATACTTTCTATATCTGGATTGAAACTTGTTAGTTTTAGGCGTACATCATTTTTCACGCAAAGTTTGTTTCTATATTTGTTTTTTAAAAAACCAAACTAGAAAATGCACGCTCGCATAAGTAAGTAGTTGTGAATCCCATTAATTCCTTCAAAGCTATATTTGCAAGCACTCGATACTCTCCCTTTATTTTGATCCAAAATGGGATTAGGCTTGAGTCTTTAAAGAAAGTTTTCAAAGAAGAATCACATGATAGTTCCATCAGGGAGTCTTCCTCAGATGCTGACAGTTTTAGCTTTTTAAGGTTATCCTCTACAAACGGATTTCTTATCCATAACAATTCATCAGGAATTCTTGGAAAGTAACTCCTAAAACAAGAACCAATTTTAAGTAATACTCTTGCATAAACAAACAACTTTCAGTGGGCCTAACGTAAAAATATCAGTTCGTAAAAACCTTAAACTTAAAACATTAACCTGTAACCATTATCATTTTAAATAAAGAAGCGGTAGAACTTAATTGTTACTTTTCTTTATTGGGTGAAAAATAATATAATGAAAATATCAAGACTTATGTTTAATAAGAAATACTTCAAATCTAAGTGGTTAATAGTAAAATCATTTGAGAATAATTACCTGAAACTAGAGGCCAGTGCTTCAAGAAGTTCCTTCATGGAAGTTGCAGTTTCCTCGTTAACTTTGATTCCATATGTTTCTAAGAAGTCATTGAGGAGTGGGAATGCATCAAAACAACTGTCTTTCACTTTACTGGACCATCTTTCAAGTTTTTTAATAGTTGCTTCTATTTTATCTTGAACATAGAACTTGTGGACATCCTTCCCTTGCAGCGATAAATTGAGGATATTGAGAGCACTGAATGTCACCCAAATATGAAAGCCGTATTAGCCAGTTTTCGTCATTTAACATTTCCAAAAAACTGCTCACAGATTTCGCATCACTTTTTTGCTCCAACAAAAACATTCTCAGTTCATCTCGAAGCTCAAATAATCTTGATAGCACTTTCCCTCTTGACAGCCAGCGTATTTCACAGTGCAGGAGAAGTGTTTTGTGCTCACTGCCCATCTCATCGCACAGTACGGCAAACAGTCTTGAATTTTTAGGTCTTGATTTAATGAAATTCACAATTTTCACTGCATCATTAAGGATTTTCTTTAGGCTTTCGGCCAGACCTTTAAGTACAAGGGCCTCTCGGTGCAGGCTACAGTGAGTCCACTGAACAGAAGGGGCAACTGCCCTAACTTTGGCAATCAAACCTCAGTAAATCCCAGACATAGCACGGGCACCATCAATCGTCAGTGCAACACATTTTGGCCACTCTATTTCATTTCCTAGTATAAAGCCATCAAGATATTTAAAAATTCCTTCCCCCGTTGTTGTCGATGGCAAACATTTACAAAAGAGCATTTCTTCTTCTATCCTCCCATCAAATTCAAACCTAACAAAAGCTACTAACAGAATAGCCTCGCCAGCTACATCTGTGCTTTCATCAAGCTGAAGTGAAAAGTACTCACTTTGCTTTAAAACTGTGATCATGGACTGTTTCACAAAATCTGACATTTCATCGATTCTTCTCTTTACCGTTGTGTTTGATAGGGGTATTTCACCAATTAGTTTTGTTTGCTTTTCGCTAAATAAAGCACCAGATATTATTTTGGCCGCTGGTAAAATAATATCCTCTCCTACGGTGTGAGCTGCCCCCTTTTTGGCTATCAATAAGGATAGTCGATATGAAGCGATTGTAGTTTGCTTATTTTGTTCACCAGAAGTCGATTTTGTCATCACTGATTTTGATTTCGATTGGATTACTTACGTATTCTGCATGTTTTCGTGATAAATGTCTTTCCAGTTTTGAGGGTTTCATACTTTCATTAGCAAGTACTTCAAAACACACAACACACTGAGGAAGCGGCTCGTCTTATGTGCCACAAAACACAAACCCATATTTCAAATAGTCAGCGTTGTATTTACGAAAGCAGGGTTTTGCCTTCTTCAGGAAGAAGTTCAGTTCGCTAACTTCACTAACACTGTCACCTTTAGGTGTATTACATGAAGCACTGGTACCTACAACACTTGTGGGGTGTTATGCTGAATGTAACGTCTTTTCAGTCACACTAAAATTTTTAAAATTTTTGGTTGTTACATAGGTCCCCAAATCGGATTTGATGTTGGATTAGCGGAAGACACTCTAATCCGATTTCTGCGCTCTGAGTTTGTTGTGGGAGTCCCCTCTGATAAAGTCGCGGTCAATGACCTACTTTCCTCTGCTTGGGGTATATGGATATATATTCCCTATATTTGGTCGTAAACTACCTCTGGGAATTTATTGCCGTGCATCTGAGGAAAGATGAACGCATTTTTTACATATTTGCATATCTAATTAGATATGGGATTATGTACAATAATAATAGCTGTGGATGGCAGTGCCGTCCGCTTATAATCTAACACATGAAATAATGATTTTCGACATGAATTACAATTATTCATGTATCGTTTAAATATCATTATGATAGCTAATGTTCTTAGTCTATCTTGACCCTTTAAAATACAATTTACGACCTGTAAATACACATTGATACATTCACTAATTATTATTGAGTATCACTCACAATATGTGTTACTATCATCTATACTAATTATATTGATTAGAAATTTATATACATTATTCAGGAACAATTAACAATTCACTTGAGATCATTATGATTATAAATAACTTTGTTTTATATCACTCAGATTTGATTAATTAATCTAATATCATCGGGTGTCTATAAAACTCGTTATAACGTCTTTTCGCAATTTATTGCTGCACATTCAATTGAACTTTTCACATCATAATTGTCTTTTCTATTTAAATTTCCACTAACACTGGCTATACACATGTAATTAATGTCGTTAGGTTGCCACATTGTGACTTAAGAACTCCTTGTACAAAATCTTTACATTATACACTAATAAGATATACATCATACTGATTAGCTAGTTGGACTGGTTTTCGCGGGACATTCACCTTATGTGTTGATCCGCCTCCGAATCCACTAGTCTAACTGATTGTCGATGCACTTTCGTTTTCCTTTGAGACTTGTGATTTCGTCTCAAAGTATCTCTTCAGCAATCGTACGTTGAAAATACCCCTCAGTTTTCCATTGCTATCGCACTCAGCGAGCTCGTATGTTGCGTTACCAAGGACGCGACTAACCTTGTATGGTCCGGTGTATAACTCGAAAAACTTGTCTATCCTTTTCATTGCGGCGTCGGATTGATGGTAGCTCCTCAACAGCACCTTATCGCCGGTAGCAAATTTAGTAATATTCTTACCATCATTGATACGTTTAGCATATTTCTCTCTTTTGTCTTTTATCTTTACAAACACATTAATATTGGGATCGTGTTCATTGTTGATGACGTCTTTGTCCAGCCACTTCTCCCATGCGCGGGTCGGCTTCTTTCCTAAGTGTGCCTCGTGGGGTGTTATTTCTATTGTTTCGTGGTACGTTTCATTGATACATGTTTCAATTACTCCGACGTATCTTGACCACTTGCTATGCTGGTCGTGTACCAGGATCCTGAATAGATTTCCCAATTGGCGGTTAATCCTTTCCGCTAAGTTCGCTCGAGGATTCCTTATCGCGGTATATCTTGGTTGTATTCCCAGCTCCTCGAGACCTTTAACCCATCTTTCGGCGGTAAATTGCGTGCCGTTGTCGGTTAAAATGACTCTCGGTCGTCCATACTTCGTACAGTAATCGTTGATCCGTCGTAGTGTCGTGGTGGTTGTCGCTCTTCTTAGTGTAAATAGTTTGACAAACTTTGTGAAGTTGTCCACCATGACAAGTAAGTATTTGACACTTCCTATACCTGTTGGTAAGGGTCCATAGTAATCAACACTTACTATGTCACCTTTGGCTGATGGTATCATGGCTTTTGTTCCGCCAAAGAGCATCCTGTTGTTCGTATCCTTGTACCGTTGGCAAGAGTCACAAGTTTGGGTGTATACCTTCACTTTCTTGATCAAGCTGTCGATCGTGAAGTGCTCTTGTAACATTTTTATACACCTTTTCGGGCCTAGGTGTCCGTACATTTGGTGTATCTCTGTAATTAGATCCTTCGACACGCTGTCAGGAATGTATAGTTTCCATTCGCCACGTCGTCGTCGGTACAACTTATCATTAACAATTTTATAAAATTTACTTAATTTACTATCTATAACGTTATTCTTAATCTTATCTATGAGCGTTCCGAGTTTGGCATCTTCATTTTGGTATTTGCCGATACCTCTAATTATTTTGCCTAATTGTTGACTCATTTTAATAACTAGGTGATTAATCAAATATTCGTGCGTCTCCTCGTTTGTCTCGTGTTGTTCCGTGTCAGCCGGGTATCTACTCAGTATGTCCGCAACGACATTATCCTTTCCTTTGCAGTGGATAATGTCGAAATTGTACTCCTGTATGGCGAGAATCCATCTTGTAATCCTGGAATTATTTAAGTGACACTTGTGCATAAATGTTAATGCTTTATTGTCGGTGATTATCGTGAGTGGTTGGCCAAGTATGTACATACGAAACTTATCCAGACATCTAACGATACTCAGGAGCTCTTTCTCCGTCGTGAAGTAATTGCGTTCTGCTCCCTTAAATGTCTTGCTTGTAAAAGCGATGACGCCGATTTCTCCATCTTCATCAATCTGGTAAAGCTGGCCACCATACGCAAAATTACTAGCTTCACACTGAATATAGTATCTTTGGTTCGGCCGTGGGAACCGTAGAGTTACTGTGTCGATAAATAAATTCTTGACTCTCTGGAAACACTCGTCCACTTCCCTTGTCCATGAAAACTTTCGTCCACCTTTCAGCAGTTCATGTAAAGGTTGCGTTGTTTCTGCGTATTTACTCGAGAATCTGTTATAAAAATTGGTAAGACCAAGAAAACCTTTGAGTTGTTTTGTATTCTTCGGTGCTGGGAAATCCATAATCGCCTTTACCTTGTCATCGTTTGCTTGTATCCCTTTTGTTGTAAGGCGATAACCAAGGAAGGAGATCTCTCGTCTGAAGAATTGTGACTTGGTGAGGTTGACAGTTATATTTGCTTTATTGAGGTTGTTTAGCAACGCTTCTAAATGATTTAAATGTGTTTGTATATTATTGGAGTAGCACAAGCAGTCGTCCACGTAGATGATCGTGTTCTTCTTGACCTCCTCCTCGAGGGCCGCATCCAATCCACGTGTCAACGCTGCAGAGCTGGTGCTGAGTCCAAATGGCGTCACTGTGAATCGGTAGCACTTCCCTTCATGCATAAACGCAGTGAAATCCCTACACTCTCGTTTTAATGGGACTTGCCAGAAGCTACTGGATAAATCGACTGTCGACAAGTACTGCATATCACCACATCTAGCCAATATCTCATTTACCGGGGACACTCCTTCGTAATCGGGCACGGTCACGCTGTTCACTTTTCTTGCATCAAGGCATAGGCGAACCCTCCCATCCTTCTTGATAACTGTCACGATTGGGTTGACGTACGGGCTGGCGCAACGTTCGATTACTCCATATCGTAACATCCGATTAATCTCCTCGTTCACCTTGTCTCTGTAGGCAAGCGGCACAGGCCACCCTCGTTGAAAGTAAGGTGTCCTGTCCGTGACGTGAAACTCGTGCGTGTAACCCTCTATTCTTCCCGGGCACTCCCTAAAAACATTCCGGTTCCTTACCAAAATCTTCTTCAGGCGTTGCAGTATTCCTTCATCCACGCAGTCTATGCTCCCAATCTTCTCATCGATGCATCGCAGTACTTCCTCTTCTTCTTCACTGTTTATCACGTCAATATTCATGATTGGTATAATGTGCTCCTCATCAACAGTATCGTTTTTTAAACTAACTACTTTGTTTCCGATGTCGATGCGACACCCAACTTCTTGTAAAAAACTAATTCCTAGTATACATGGTTTCACTAATTCTGGTATTACCAAAAACACACATTCATATCGGATACTATCAATCTCAATGTCACACAATATTTGTCTCTTAACTAATTTGGATTTACTTCCTACAGCACTTATTATAAATGTATTCGTTACGGGTAATGTCTCATATGGTTCTATACTCTTCTTATGGTTATTAAACCAAGTTTCCGATAACCCGTTAACAATACAACCAGTATCAAGTAAGGCTTGGACAGTTACATCATTATTAAATTTAATAGTAATCTCGGGACATTTCAATATTTGTTTATTTACAATCTCGTCGTCCTCTTTTAGTAAATCCTTAGGTCCTTTCGTAAATCAGGTAACAATATATTTACACTCTCACTCGGAAAGGAGTCGCTTAGAAATTCTATCTCCTCCCCTCGTTCGACGTATTTTTTTTTTTGTTATTGTTGTCGCTGTTACCGTTCGCCCTTGGGGTAGTGCCAACGACCGTGCCACTGGGTCCTGGTTCAGCTGGTGTAAACTGTACTGTATTGACGTAGTGTTTGTTGTCATACCGACCCCTTGTTGCCTGTCGGTCACTTTCATTTTTATTGTATTGCGTTTCCCTTTCTCTCGGATTGTTCCTCCCTTCGTTGTAAGGTCTATAATGTGGTCTGCGAGTGTTATCTCCGCTCGACTGTATACTTGTGAATTCCGTAATCAGCGCTTCGAAATTTGGTATACTCGTGATACCACGTGTGACCACGGCGAGCTGCAAGTCCTTACCAAAGTGGCGAGCTAGTTTTCGTATCAGCTGAGTGTCGGTTAATGCTGGTGACAGTTGCCGACTTTCCAGTAAAATCCGTTCTACATATTGGACAGCTGTGATTGGTCCATTCCACTCATATCTGCCGTACTCCAGATTGTCGCGTATATTGTCCTGGCGTTCTTGACCCCAGTACTTCAAGGTGAAAGCTTCTTTGAATTCTTCGTACGTGGAGATTTGATTCCTTATGACGCGCCACCATATTCCAGCGTCCATCTCCAAGTGTCTTCCGATCCATTTAATGTCACCGTTGCTGTAGTACTGTTCCTGGATCTCTGACAATTCCTTCAGGAACTCCATTGGGAACCTGTCAGTGCCGTTATACTTTAACTCTGTATGTGTGTGTCCGTTAATTCTACTGATTATTCCAGACTCACCTTCAATTAGCTGACGCTGTAGTCGTTCTATCTGGGATTTTAATTCGTTAATACGGGTGGTTTTCTCTCTGGTGCTCTCGTCTAGTTTTTGTTCCGCCGACTTCTGTCTTCCATCTACCTCATTGATTTTCTGTTGCATTGTGTTGTTTACGTCTCCCTGTTCCTGTTGTAATTGTCTTACTGTTTGGAATAGTTCGACTTTCAATTCCTCTTGCTTCTTGTGATTTTCTTTTGCGTGTGTCTCCACTCTGTTGTGGATCTTTTTGATGCTCGTTTGAGTATTTTGGGCAACACTCTTTAGTTCCTGTCGGTCTAATTCTCTTGTTTCACGCACCTCTTCGAATTTCTTGTCGGTGTCGTCCCTTAACTCTTTTATGATTTCGTTCTGCTGCTTCTGAACCTCGTCTATCTTCTTATCACAATTATTTATATATTCACGCACTTCCGTGCGTATTTGTGTAAAATTTTCATTCTGCTTCTCGAACTTTTCATTGATTTCTTCTTTTTGCTTCTCGAAATTTTCATTCACTTCTCTTCTAATCTCTATAAAATTTTCATTAATCTCTTCCTTTTGCTTTTCGAGTTTTTCATTAATATCTCTTCTAATCTCATTAAATTTTTCATCCTGCTTTTCAAATTTCTTACTCATAAAATCCATTAATGCGCGCAACGTCACCTCTTCCTGCGGTTGTTGTTGGGACTCCTGTCCCCGCGCTCTGACGTCTGACGTCTCCTCGGTCGTTTGTGAATAAGTTGGCGATTCCTCTCGTTCGACACCAGGTACTCCCTGTTGGTTATTAATGTCAAAATTCATGGAATCTGTGCTACTGGTCGTCATTTTTGCAGCTTTACTACGCGTTAACATTCAGTCCCAGTCCAACTAGCTTCACACTAATAATATTTGTTCTTACAACTACTAACATGAAATATTAATATATACGCTTATCCTATCTCTACTGCCTGCTCTTTGCCCCACGTTGGGCGCCAAATACAACACTTGTGGGGTGTTATGCTGAATGTAACGTCTTTTCAGTCACACTAAAATTTTTAAAATTTTTGGTTGTTACATACCGGATGTGGAAGGTTCGTCATAATTAGCTGAAGTCTGTCTTTTACGGCACGATCCAGTCTTAATCCACGCGTCCATAGTGAAATAAATAGAAATATAGTATAAAATAAAACAAACCGCCACTATAAACACGCATGAACACACTAAACAACAAGCAAGTAACGCACGATCCCACAGTCAGAGAAAGACTAAATCAACTCAAGGTTACTCACCTGACACTTGTCACAAGTGGAAGGGGACGCGGCGTTGCCATATCGCAATTACGAACGAATCCTACGGCTGCGCGTTATTAGCCACATTGGTTTCTTGTTTAGAACGGGTTTTATACATAACTTTTGAAGTGTTAACTTCTTATAGCAGAGGAGAGGGAAAAATTTACACGGGAGTGAATCGGTAGAATGTGACGTCATCAGAAAGGAATGTGACGAGAATCCGTAACAATTTCCCCCTCTCTGCATCCCATGTTGTTTCCCACTCTTCTTATAGCAGAGGAGAGGGAAAAATTGAATTCTTTAGCGGGGAATGTAAATTTAAATTTAGAGAATAATTAGGGACTAAAAGTATACGCGCAAATGATAAAGGAGATTACAAATAATGAATGGTAAATTTTACCAAAAGAATTTTCAAGGTTTAACAAGATATTTTGTCTCAATAATCAAAATGGCTATCAAAATTTAATTTGTTAAAAGAAAAAGTTCCGTATGTTCAATTTTAAAAACGAGTTAATAATTTTTTCACATTTTGCACGAAATATTGTGTACAGAAAGTTTTTCACTTTAATAATTGCTCGTGCACGGTGTATAATTCATTTTGTTTATTTTTGTTAAGTGTACAAAATAAAATTAAATAATTATGCGATGAAAAACTTTCTGTGCACAATCTGTCTGTGCATGAACCCAGTTTTACCAGTAAGAAGTATATTGAAATTGTAAGATAATAAACAAAAGTGTTATTTTTAACCGACTTCGAAAAAGGAGGAGGTTCTCAATTTGACCTGTATATATTTTTTTCTGTTTGTTGCGCATAACTCCGAAGGCATGGTATGGTTTGTGCACATGAGAATTGTACACGAAATTATTGTACACTAAAAATTATGCACCAAGTTTTGTGCACAAGTACAGAAAAAAGATTTTTATTATGCACAAGAGTTTTTATATTAATTATTAATATTGCAGAACGGTCACTTATAAAGACAACATATATTATTCAGTAACCATGTTATTTAAGTTAACACTTCTGTCGGCAGTCCCACGACTGCCAGATTTTTCAGATTATAAAACTTTCCTCTTGAAATACACTTTCATATTTTTTTCAGTCGGTAAGATATTTTACTTAGATGTTTTAAAAGGCGTCCGGCGACCCACCTGAATAGATTCCGCGACCCACTAGCGGGTCGCGACCCACAGTTTGGGAACCACTAGTCTAAACCCAACATTTTACTATATTTTTAAAGTTGCTTTAAGTTGCGAGCACAGAGCGTAAACCATAAACTTACATCAAAGTTTCTCGCGTCTCGTACTGATATACTGTGCTGTCGTGTATAGCACTCAAGCGCTGTTTGTTTTTGAGTTGTACAGAGTTTTGGTTAATGTCAGATTACAAAGTAAGGAAGTCCGTACATTTAGATACAAGATTCGCAAAAGATACGCACCGTGGGTTACACGCCATAACAAAG
This sequence comes from Magicicada septendecula, assembly GCA_034769895.1. NCBI lineage: Eukaryota > Metazoa > Arthropoda > Insecta > Hemiptera > Cicadidae > Magicicada > Magicicada septendecula. The sequence continues at coordinate 1,203,106,627 of CM068367.1, forward strand.
TGTTGGTCAGCATTTTTCAAAGTCAGAAATCTTTAACATATTTTAGCTCAGATTTAAAATATGCGGAATGCTTTTCTGTATTAACGCCGTATCTCTCAAATTGTGACAGAGGATAAAATGTGAAACAATTACCATTAAATTATATTTCCCATTAACAAAAAGCATGTTGAACACTGCTTTCTTGAATTAGCGCGTGTGTGTGTGTGTGTGTGTGTAATACTTTGTTGAATTTGTTCAAAATTTTTATACCGAAAACTATCACTCATAAAAAAGTCATCCATCCAGCTATGTAAAGACATTATACGTACACCAAGAATATATTTTTTATCTTTAACATGTGTATTCCTATTCGTTACAGTGGAGGATACATACTCGTTTAACAAAATATTATTGCGAAGAAAACGTCAAATCAGTTACAGGCCTACACACACACACACAAATGCGAGCTCTCTGAAAACTATTAGTGTCAGCATACGCAATACGTTTTTGCAAACAGAAGCTATTAAAAAATTTAAACCTGTTATAATTTGCGACCATATTTCCTCATCTTCCTAACAGGAAATTATTATTTTCATACTGGTTAGTTAAACCACGAACTCGAAATCAAATTTAATTTCGTGAAAGTTAAGTTGGTAAATATCATTTTTGAGTTTCAGCAATAATAACCGCGAAATAAAACAATAATTGCACTGTTTATTATGATACAATCACAAATTGTACGGAGCTATGCGATAGTATTTGTATCCCATAAGGACAAATTGGTGAGGCTTTCACTGTTTGTGTGTCACGACTGACTGTAGCGTAGCGTAGTGTAGAAATCTACCTGTTTAATTACAACACGTACTACGTGTAGCCGGCCGCTTGTGACCAACTTGTTGGTTCCAGAACGTTTTATACTAAATTATGTAATCCTCTGTTTGTGCGCACCGAGCAGTTTTCGTTTTGCACACGTTTGGTTAAATCTGTATTTTATTTTGTTGCCTTGTTGTAGTACATTATTTGATCGTAGTTTATACACACAGGTGGTCGTACGGTTACTCAAAGAAGTCTCGCTCGGAAATTACACTAGATTACATACATTTCATGAATGACTTTAAACAGGCGTTTGACCTTGTATGCAGAGATAAAGTGTAGGGAATATTGCTATGTAATCTGAGCTAATTATGCATAATTATCATAGCTATGTTCTATGCTAATTATGAGGGTCAAGTTTATACAGGGAACGAGAACTAAAGACGACTGAACTAAAAGACTCGCTACGCTATTAGTAAATGACTAAGAAAACCCGAAGTTATTGACATTTGGGAATACCTACATACGTACAAATATAAATCACACAATCAATTAACGTTCAAACAAATTTAAGTCAATGCAGAACATAACCTAAGTTTCTCTATTTATTTTTAATAGGGGCAGCCTATTTGACTTTGTCTACTACTGAATAAATATCATCAAAAGTTTACAAATAAGCAGGGAAATGAAAACTTCAAATTAGTAGCAGGTAACGGACGTTCCTGAGGTCATTACATCGAATTTACTTAATACGTAGCGAACAGAATCAAAACTTAGAACCTTGTTACTAGAGAAACATCTGGGGAAAGCACAAAGAAGAAAATAAGGATATTAAATTTATAAATGTAAATTTATAAGTGTGTATTAATTGCATAAATATTTTATTGATTTTCACATGTATGTGTGTAATTGAATCTTATTTATTATTCTGATTATCTATGCCCGCGTGTTGGAACACAGTTTATATAATGAATTCTATATAATTCAGGTGCAATAGATAATACGTATTTACTTGCTTTAATTGATTACTTTCATGCCGGGTGTGAAACAGCCATTTAAAATTATGTATAACTATTCTGATTCTCATCAGCACATACGTGATATCACTTAATAGATTAACGTTATCAATTCATTTACTTTATTTGAACATATGAAACTCTTAAAATCTATTTATATTCCTTCAAAATTCAGGTTGATATTTAGGTTGTATTTGGCAATAATGAACGCATATTTATGATCAACTTAAAGTACTAGTTTAATTATCATTCATAATACATTATAATTGTACACATGATACGTCGCTGTACCTGAAATACCTACGTATTTTATAATAACAATTTACGTGTTTCACTATATGCTGAAAACAAAGAAAACATACATACATATATAAATCAAATATATAACAATTCATATTACTTATTTGATGCGTTCATTAAATCCCAAATAAGCTTTTGTTAGTACATTCATTAATTACTTTTATTCAGATTTATTCATTACTTTTCTTAATAATTTTCTCAGGTGTGAATTCTTTGAAAGGAACCAGGTCAGTAGAAGTTACTAATTAGAAATGGTTATAATAATGGTTACTTGGTTATTGAATATCCATTAGTTGTTGTTGAAGTTGTGTTCCAGAGATGAAGATGGCTCGTAGACCCATTCCGTCGGATGCTGCTTTCTCACAATCACTTAACACTTACTCTTCCGATCACTCGCGTAGGCGTTTGTATATGTGAATAATTGAAGTTCAGTGTTCAATCAAATGTTTCATCTTACTGTGTGTGCTGTGAGTTCGTTTTAATGTTAATATACATGTCTAGTTCCACTTGTCGCTGCTTCATTAAACATTCGTATTATTCATTAATTTGTTTAATATTTCGTGTTCATTATGTTGTTAATAATGTGTAGTACACTATATTAAGTTCAACTGTTTTGTATATCGTTAAGTGATGATGTCTGTTGGTGTAACGGTCTGATTGTTCACTTTGTATAATTTTAACTAAGTCCGCTACCTTGCACTTCGGTTAAATCTCACTACCGTGACATGAATGTATTACTAAGTCTTTTAAGTTACTGGTTAACGTTCTAACTTCCGGACTCGAGTTAATATTCCGCACGATTAATGTACTCTTCTGAAATTTAAATAATACTAACTCCGAATGATTAGAATAAACTGTTGAAAGTTTATGATATACCGTCTCTCGCACTTGAAGTTAAACTATTTGAAAATTTGAGTGTAAAAACTGTCTGAAAACTTTAGTAAAAACTGTCGAAAAATTGAGTATTACCGTTTCAAAAATTGAGTGTAGGCTGTCCCTCCGCCGTTTTAGACAGATAGTTTTATTAATTCGTCCCTACTCAAAATTTTGTCTCTTGCGCGCTTCACGCCTACTTCATTTCGAGATTGGTCAGTTTTTAGTTTTCTTGGAAATTACTGTCCCACCATGTCAAGATTCTACTTCATAGTTCACCCGATAGGCCCTTCGTTTCTGTTACTATGGAAACACTCCTCACCACCAAATTTCTCGCTGGCTGAAGGCTTCTGATAGGTTCTTTGGTCTCCCCGATTTTTGCTCTGACGAACGTTGACCCGATTCGACGAAACTATGGCTATTAGACACTTGTCGATCAGCCTATTGTCTGAGTAAACTCTGTGTTTCTATAGATTCCCATTATCTGTACTTTCAGTCTTCCTGGCGCATTGTTCCAAGTTCTAACCCCTTTTTTTTGGCTATTAACAATTTTGAACATCTGCTGGCTGGTGAAGTCACCCCAACTTTCCCTTCGTAAATTCTTGTCTGTCAATTAGACGATAACTCCAGCTGCGTAACATGACTTTAGTCTTTGTCAGGCCTATCTTACTGTATTGTTTCTTAAGGTGCAGTGCATCCGTTCCATTGTAATGGTGTAGTTTCACTCGTTTTTGTCGTTTATCGTCTACTGACGTAACATGGTCAACATCTGCTACAATTCTCGGTACGGGTGTGAATGTCCTGGCTTACTTTGTTACAGCTGCGGAGAGCAATAATTCTGGACGAACTTTCCCTGTCATCTTACGCCACCAATTTCTATAGTTGGATCGAACTTAATGTGTTTCTATTGTCAAGTCAGCGACGCCTCACTGACATCTTCTCATTACTCCTTATTTATTGCGCCAACTATAAGTCGTTGACACTGCCTCGTGTGAACGTACTCTGCCGAGGTGAAAATTTAAAATTTTTAAAATTTTCTGCTCGTTACAAATTCCACCGCTCTAATGTTGTGCGTTGCTTAAGCACACTACAATTCTTATTTTGTTGAATTTAATTTACATTTATATAAATATAAAGTAATAATTACATATTAACAAGATGGTTTATCTGTGTGAGTCAAGATCAGTGCAAAGGGTATTTTTTTAAATTTGAACATTTAAGAAAAAATTAATTTCTAATAGGCCTAAAGCCAATTTTAGTATATTGTAATTACGTTCAGTCATACTACAATAATGTACATAATCGTAGTATTAATCGCAATTAATATCATTAACTGGTATAAATAATCTATATATGAATACGTGAAGAGAAAACTTTGTACCCCTTTTTAAGCATATTGCGCGCACGGAGGAGTGTGAGATTTGGCATAGTTAAAGTTTATATGGAGAAGGAGTGCAGAAAGCTAAAATTTATATATAATATGTGTTACAAATACATTAAATTAAATTAAATAAAACATTCATTTGCACTTGAAAATTCATTTAAACTTTTTCAAACAATGGTAATTGTTAAAAATAAAATAATTTTGTTGCCAGGCAATAAAATTATAATTTTTTCATTTTAGTGTACGTTCATACTGCCAATGTCAAACACATAATAGTCTGTCGTTTGTTTACGTTCATACTGCCAATGTCAAACACATAATAGTCTGTGGTCAAACAGTCGCACAGAGTAGAGATTGTCGCCAAAGAATTTTAAAATGTTGCCAACAAATAATTACTGACAGATTGACTGAATGAGCTGTGAATTTTGTGTGATTTCAAATGTTCCTTTTTCAATAGTCTGTGGAGTGTATGTCAAGGCAAAAAAGCGTTTATTTTATATTTTGTATATTAGATATCTGTGTTATATATATTAATGTGCAGTTGAAAGTGAAATACAGCTTGCTTAATATACACCTGTTGCAAAAGGAAAATTTTGTAGCAGCAATTTTAATTGACTTACTCTCGCCTAATTATTATTGGTGGTTTCAAAAAAGTGAGTACATTTTATTATTTTTAAATTAAACCATGTCTAATCTTAGTTTCAGTAATTTCATTACATGTTTTTTTTTTACATTCAGATATTCGCACCTACTTCCATTATGCCTCGACATAGAACATTGACGGGTCGGAGTGAGAGACAAAGAAGAAGGAATATATATTCGCGTGAAAGTCAAAATGATAATAGACCAAATGCAAATTTAAATGGTGTAAATAGTATAACATTGACGGGTCGGAGTGAGAGACAAAGAAGAAGGAATATATATTCGCGTGAAAGTCAAAATGATAATAGACCAAATGCAAATTTAAATAGTGTAAATAGTATACAAAATGATGAAATTATTTTGAGGGATACATTTAAATGCGCACTGAATGTCATTCCAAGAAATTTTAATACTTTTGATTAAAATCCACAATTAATGCATTTACAATGCAGGTTTTGCAATGCAAAACATTTCGAATCTGAGGTCACTTTAGGTGAAAGGACTGCATTCACTTCATGTTGTCATAAGGGTAAAGCAATATTACCGGCCTTAAGTCAAAATGAATACTTTAAATCATTGTATGATGGACTTACTTCAAATGAACCTACAATAAAAAGAAAGTCAAAAAATTATTTTGAAAACATTCGTAAATACAATTCATCATTTGCTATGGTTAGCTCAGAAGCTAAAATTTCGGATACAGTTACGCGTGGAGTGTATCATTTTAAAATACATGATGTTTTTTATCACAGATCAGGTCCAGTGACTGCTGGATATGGTCGCTCACCATGTTATGCGCAATTATATTTTTATGATGTTGACACTGCTGTCAATTATAGATTACGTGAACACTAATCAAACATGCAATAACGATATAATGCGCGAAATCTCTCTTGAATTATAACGCATTAATCCTTTCATTCGGTCATTCATTGCAATGAAAGATCATTGTCAGAGAGTTGAAAATCAAAATAAAGAAATTTGTATGCTCATTAAAGTAAATCGTGATTTAGATCTACGCCGTTATAATGATGCAGTTCAAACTGATGTAGCAGTAATATTTAGTACAGTTGATGGTGAGCCACCCTTTGAACGAAATATGGTTTCGTTTTCAAAAGTTAATGGTACCATTAAAAATATCTCTGTTTTGGATTCATCATTGGACCCTTTAGCGTATCCATTACTTTTTCCAAATGGTGATACTGGGTGGCATATCAATATTTCTCATAATGTACCAACTACATCTAATTCAAGAGCGCCCAGAAATAAATTAACCATGCTTCAGTATGCAGCCTATCGACTTGCAATTAGAGAAGATTTTAGCATGTTGCACCATTCACAAAAATTATTTCTGCAGTGGATAGTTGATATGTATGTGAGAATAGAGGGCACAAGGTTACATTTCATTCGACAAAATCAAACAAGTCTTAGGTCTGAAGTTTACAACAATTTAACAGATTATTTAGAATTGAACCCCAATGCCAATAATGTTGGCCGTAGAGTAATTTTACCATCTTCATTCAATGGATCTCCAAGAAATATGTATCAGAATTATTTAGATGCAATGTCAATTGTACAACATTTCGGAAAGCCTTCTTTGTTTATTACAATGACTTGCAATCCAAGTTGGCCTGAAATAGTTAGCAATATTGGTGTAGGTGAGTCAGCTAATTTTTGACCTGATATTGTTGTGCGTGTATTCAAGTCCAAACTGAAAGCATTAATCGAGGGCCTTACACTAAAAAAATCTTCGGTAAAGTTGAAGCACTCATTTATACAATTGAGTTTCAAAAGAGAGGATTGCCTCATGCTCACATTTTACTCTCTTTAAATGAGCAAGATAAAATTGTTAACTCTACCGATATTAATAAAGTTGTATCTGTGGAGATTCCTAACATTCAAACACATCCTACATTACATGAATATGTTGTAAAACACATGATGCATGGTCCATGCGGTGTACTTAATCCAAATTCTGTATGTATGATAGATGGAAAATGCACAAAAGATTATCCAAAACGATTTAATGAATTTACATGTGAATCATTAAATGGATATCCATTATACAGAAGGTGTGATAATGGTATTAATGCTGAAGTTCGCGGTAGTTGCCTCGACAATCGTTATGTTGTACCATACAATCCGTATTTACTTGCCAAATTTAATTGCCATATAAATGGTGAAGTATGCACTACAGTTAAAAGTGTTAAATACATTTATAAATACGTGTATAAAGGCTATGACAGTGCATCTGTTGAAGTAGGTTCAGAGAGAAATGAACCAGGTCAAGAAATACAAATTGATGAAGTTAAAATTTTTTAAATGGCCGTTATGTCGGATCAACTGAAGCTTAAATTTAAATGTGCCAGCCAATGCATTGGCGTTATGGAATGAATTTAAAGTATATCTTAGCGAAGATTTTTTGAGAGATTACAACGAAGAAGTATCCTTTAATACAGCTCTATTAGAAATTGAAGATATTTTGAATGTTCATAATTTGTCATGTCAAGAACTTGGTTTACCAGTTCCCACGTATTCGCAGAGAACAGACGAAGCAAATGCTATTGATCCAATAGAACAAGAGTTTCTGTTTTCCGAGCATTATGAAACTGCAAATATTGAAAAGCGTAATCTAATTGATCGTGCGATTCGTGAAGTTTTGCATCATGATACTGGATCTAATGTTTTTTGTTTAACCGCTCATGCAGGTTGTGGAAAAACATTCACACAAACAGCAATCATTCACAAATTAAATTCGCTTAATCTTAGTTGCATTGCAACAGTGTTCAGTGGCATAGCTTCAACTCTATTACTTGGAGGTAGAACTTTACACAATGTGTTTAAATTGCCTATACCCATTTTGGAAAATTCTGTAGCGAATATTACCGCAAATAGTAGCTATGGACGTTACATAAATTCATCATCATTGATAATTATTGATGAAATTTCTATGTGCCCACTGCAAGTGTTGAAAATCATAGATAGATTATTGCAGGATCTATGCGATGAAAATGATAAACATAAACCATTTGGAGGGAAAACGATACTTCTGTGCGGTGATTTTCGGCAAATCTTACCAGTTGTCCCACATGGATCACGTGCAAGTTTAATTGAAAATTGTGTCACGAGTTGGCATAAATTTGTTTATTTTCATAAAGTAACGTTTACTCAAAATATGAGAGCCTTACCAAGTGAAATAGAATTTGTCGAATTCTTGAAAAAAATTGGTATTGATGAAGCCCCACAATTCCCTCAGTTTGGTGAAAATATCATTGAAATACCTCAGCAATTAATAGGAGATGAAAATAATATTATTAATGAGGTGTATGGAAATATTTCCGAAAACATACTCTCAGATAACATATTGAAGTCAGTTATTTTAGTACCTAAAAATGATGATTGTACTTTTATTAATACTGATATACTTAATCGAATACCAGGTGAACAGAAAACATATCATAGCTACGATAAAATAATTTGTGATGATGACAATGAAATCAATAACTATCCAGCAGAGTTTTTGAATTCTTTGACTATTAGTGGTTTGCCACCACATAAGTTAGTATTGAAAGTTAATTGCATCGTTTTACTGATCAGAAACTTAAATACAAAGGAAGCATTAGTCAATGGAACAAGAATGCGCATCAAGTGTATGCATCGTAATGCTATTGATTGCGAAGTTTTAACTGGAACCGCACGCAATAAGAGAATTTTGATTCCACGTATAAATTTAACATATTCCGGTACTGTTTTACCATTTAACTTTCAAAGAACTCAATTTCCAATTATACCTGCATTTGCGATGACAATAAATAAGTCTCAAGGACAAACATTCGAAAAAATTGGAATTTTATTGAGGCAGCCAGTTTTTACACATGGTCAATTTGTACGTCGCAGCAAGTAGAGTTCGATCATTCGATGGTTTGAGATTTTATATTTCCGAATATAATGGCCAAGGGCATTTAGCAAATGATGAAAGAGTTTTTACAAAAAACATCGTTTACACAGAAGTTCTGAATCATTAAATTCACTTTCAAACTATTTTAAGTTCAAAGGACAACATTTATTTTTTTAACCGCCCGGTTTTTTTGATTTAATGAAAAATATATGAAAAAATACGAGGCACGTATTTTTTATTTCATTTTTTATTTTGTATTAATTTTTTATTTAAATTTTATATAATTCGAAAAAGATAGGCAAAATAACTGTGTAGCCTTGGCGAAACCTGGTCAGTATGGCAATAAAAAACCCAAGGAAATGTCAAAAAACGAGTTATTGCTTTTTAAATATGGCTTAGCCAAGCTAAACCTCATTTTTCCTATCTTTCATATTTTTCAAATAACTCGAAAATTAATGCATAGAAAAAAAATTTAAAAAATTATATAAGCTTTGTAGCAGATAATCTTCAAACTGTTTTCGAATTTTGTACCTTACCAAAAATGAAATGTAATCCACTGGAATTGAAAACAATGTATCTTATACTTCTATGAATGTCAAGTCTCATTTTTATTAGCGTTTATTTGATTCAATAATAACATGAAAAAATTAAAACTGACAATGAATTATATCAAAAAATAAATACGAATACAAGCTGTAATTGTTTTTTTTTCAACTGTTACTAACATTAAATTTTAAATTTCATAGATATTGCAGGGAATTAAGGCAAACAACACACGCTAATGACGTATTTGTACACGCTCGCAGCTGACGTAATAGAACAAAATTAAAAAAAATTATATGCAATGATTACAGAGGTATACTCTTTGACAAAAGAACCTCAATAACGTTCAAACTTAAAAATTTAATGAATTACGGTCGAATTTCGACCACTGGGCGACCACTAATTTTTATTAATAAACAATTTTAAAAATCTTTTTCATTGTCTCCATGAACTTAACGGAAGGTAGTGCTTAGGCTTGATGCTATTATGTCCTATACTAACACCTCTGACATGTTTCTTTCGATTAATCAGTGTTCACAATACGTTTTGCTTTAATTGTTATGAATCATAACACCTATTGTGAGGAGCTATTGTTTTCCCTAACCGTCTGTACAGTTCTCTGAAGTCATTTACCTCTAATAGTACAAAACGCCAATTATTAACTTTTCTTAAGTGAAATCACTTATATCTTCTCCTTGACTATTCAGTTGTAGAATGTCAATCACGTAAAACGATTAAAGGCCAGTTACGATCTCCAGACAATGCTATACACACTCACTGAGCAGCACGTATGCAGCTTGGTAGAAAGGAATACTATTTATAAATATATATATACAGTACGTGCACTGATGTGGTTATTTCAGTAAGACAGTTTTGATAATCAGCTGTTGGAAAATACCGTCCGGATGTTTTGATGAGTTGCCAAAGAAAATATTTCTCAGTTTAGAGTGTAAGGTGCCGAAAAGTACAAGTTCCGGGCGATTGTTTCCGGTGCCGTGATGATAAACAACACGGAAGCCGGTATTGTAGCTGATGGATCCGTTCGGTTCCTTACTACGATTACGGTTGTTAGATTGAGAACTGGGTTTCTGGGCGTTTACACTGAAACTGTCTTCTAAGAATACCCTTAAACAAACAAAGGAAGTCCGTTACGAGGAGCTGAGTAAGGAACGTAGAGAAAAAGACATAGAAATCAAAAGATGGATGAGATGCGTTAAGAGAGAGTATTAAGAAGAGTTGTTGAGAGTAGCAGAAGTGGCAACAAAAATAATGACCTGAGATTACTAAACAAAACTATAGAAGATTGAGTAATAACGGAAATGAGTGAGGATGAGGAGGTAGTGATAATAAAAAATAGAAGTAAAAGTTTTAATGAGATGGTTAGAATATATTTTTGTAAAGTGTACGAGGCGCATAGTGTTGAATGTAGTAGCGAAGAAAGAGGAGAAAAAGAAGAGAAAGAAGTAAAGCTAAAGATGCAACATTTTCACACGAGTAAATAAAGAAGGCTGGCAGTCTGTGAGGAGCAGTGAGACAGATAATGATATGATGGAACTACTGAACACAGATGTTGAATCATTGACGAATGTTTTAGATATACATTAAAAAACCAGTTATGGGAAAAAAGGGGATTGATAAACAACTGGATAGCAGAATAATACTAGGGTATAGTGATACCTGAAGAAACGGGACCAAATAAGATACGAAAACTCTAGAGCGGTTACCTCGCTACGTGCTGCGAATACAATTATAAATAATTTTTATTTGTAATTAAATTATTATGTTTATACAATCATAAATGTGAATGTGGGGAGACAGGTAACCTGTCCGACAGCGGGCGTGGCGGATTTTACAAATAATAGTGTAGGCCTATAAATGGGTCACATAAATACTGTGAGTACCATCATAGAGCAAACACTAGTATACATAAATTTCATGAATGACTTTAAACAGGCGTTTGACCTTGTATGCAGAGATAAAGTGTAGGGAATATTGCTATGTAATCTGAGCTAATTATGCCTCATTACAATAGCTATGTTTTATGCTAATTGTGCGGGTCAAGTTTATACAGGACACAAGAACTAAAGGCGACTGAACTAAAAGACTGGCTAAGCTGTTAGGAAATGACTAATAAAACCCGAATTTATTGACATTTGGGAATACCTACATACGTTCAAATATAAATCACACAATCAATTAACGTTCACACAAATTTAAGTCAATGCAGAACATAATATAATTTTAAAAAACAGAACAACACACATAAAACAAAAATATCCACCATAGTCATTCAGCCCATTTGTTGTTACCAACCAACAGAAAAAAACAATCCATACACAAATGCTGATACTTGTCCAGACAGTGACTCAACACGGCTGACGATGGGTTACAGTTTAAGGTCCGAAGCTGGTATCATGTGAGTAAATACATCTTTTAAATCTTCAGGAAGTGAGTGAGTGAGCGTGTGTGTGTGTGCGTGTGTAATACACAAATATATTAGTCAAATACACACATACATATATGAACATGTACACATTTTTTCTTTTTAAATATACATTTATTCTAATGTGGTATTCAGAGTAATGTGTTGTTTGTTTGTTACAAATATATTTGTTTCAGACCTAAGAATAATTTGTTGTTCATATATTAAAATTAAGTAGGCATAAAGCCAAAGAGACATTGAGTGAGAGTGAAAACGTGCGAGAGAGAGAGAGAGAGAGAGATAGAGAGAGAGAGAGAGAGAGAGAATGATGGAGCTACGGTATTACGACAAAGGATTTTAAGATAGTATTCGCTGTTCAATAATTAATGGCCTAGCAAAATTATGAAAGTACAGGGGGGTGAACGAATGTCATTTTTGTTGCAAAGTGAGATATTAGACAAGTCACAGACACACGCGCGCGCGCACACACAGAGTACACTAAAAGTCGTTTGAACCGTTAATTTGGCTGACTATGTATACACTTTTATATACTGTTTTTGAATGTTACTATCTAAATAATAATATTTCTGAAATTAATTGTTAATTTAAATACTTTGCCTTATAGGCCTACTTGTTTGCAAAGTAATACATTTTATAAGAAACTCATTTGTATTTACGCTGTCATTTGATACAATTTATCAATACACAGGATGTTTTTTTTAATAGCCGCAAAGTATCACGCGACTTTCACATATACCTAAACGAGAAATTACACGTTGCGCAGATTTAAATTGTGAAGAAACGAAGACCCGGTACATTCAGATTTCTATTGTACATTCTATGTAGTTTCAGAAAGATATTGCCTTACCAAACATCATCAAAGCACAGATGTCTGAAGACTGTTTCACTATTTCTCAAGTTATAACTAATCCGTATTTGTGTGAGAAATAAAACTTCAAAAAACTAAAATTAAGCTTGTGGTTATTCAAGTAGTGCTGAATTTTTGTTTGCTGAAAACTGTGAAAATTGACCAATATTAATGATTCGCGCCTATAATAAACAACTTCTTCATTTTGGGACAGATGAATTTCAGTCGTAAAACCTCTAAATTTAAATCAGAACAATACAAATGCAGGAAGTTGAAGTATGGCGATCCGGACCAACGTTGGGAGGCGACTATTTATATCTAGACTGAGAGACAGAATAGAAGAAGAACAGACTGTATGCGTAGCTGAGATATAGGAAGGGAAGGAAAAGGAGAAACCAGTCAAGAATTGTTGAAACAGGAAAGTGACATAAAGTAACTAAGGACCGGAAGGTGGAACTAAACTGCAGGCAAAGACGATTACTGATAAATATTTAATTGTTTCTTGGCATGAAATGTATTTAATATTGATACAAGAAAGAAATAAAATAATAAATTTGTCTGTAGTATTTGAATAAATTTGTGTTTGCGTCTTCAGTATAAATTCACCTTGCATTTTTAAGGAATAAACTTTTCTCTCAGTCTGTTTTGTATACGTTTCGTAGCATATTAGGTACCACGTTAGTTTCTGCACTGTATTTTTTATATATTCAAGCCCTTGGTATGAAATGCAGCTATTATGGTTTGATTTTATATCTTACTTAAATATTTAAATAAGAAAATAAAAAGGCAAAAATGTATTAATTTTTGCGCAAACCGTATCGCATTGAATTGTGTGTATGGTCATAGGCGTGCGCAGGGCAATTACAATGGGGGGACCACTATACCGGGGGATATGGAATACCCTCTGTAGGTATATAAAATTAACGTGAAAAAGTGAAAAAAGAAACTGGTTTAATTAAAAACATATAATTATCTTATTTTTGAGACTTAAACGACAACAATAAAAAGGAGGAATGAAATAATATTTACTGACTATATTTATTGAAAAATATGTATATTTTTTGATGATTTAAATAAAAATTTATAACAAAGTTTGTAGGTATTACAAAATTAAAATGTAAGTGAAACCAAATCGTGATACAAAGCTTACATTGACATCCTTCTCTTGAAAGGGGCTATCTTCTTGAGTTCTTCAATAATTTCTTCTGAACAACATCTAATATTAAGTTTTTGTTCTATAAATGGTAATAACAAGTTTTCCAGACGTTCTTGCTTCATAGTCGATCTTAGTTTTGTTTTTAATGTCTTTTCTCATCTTTTAATTTTCCGAATTTGGCTGTTTTTTGTAAACTAATGGGGGGTCCAAGGTCCCTCTGGTCCCTCCCGTGCGCACGCCTATGTGTATGGTACAGACAAAGTTCATGAGATAGCACGAACAACTTGGTCGAATTTTACTGTTGGATTTGGTCTATGTCTCAGAGAATAGTACAACATGAACAGTCAATGTGATTACTATTGACGGTGTCGAATATTAACAGCTCAAAACTATATATTTTGAGTTGTAATTAATATTTACAATGGTAATAAAGTATTAAATCTATTCTTAAGAAAGTATTTAACAATTTGTGGTTAAAGCACTGAAATGTGAGGCTGGATCTGTAACAAAAACGTGTTTTCACTGTGACGGCTAAAGTTAGAAGTTAATTGCTGCATACTGTGACATCCGTTTTCTGCTCAAAACAACCAGACATGAAACAACGCGTTTCCCTTCCATCGTAAAATACGACTAAATGTTGGTAATTTATTTTTCCTGGCAATGTGATATTAGGTGTAAAGAGGAGGTACATTAATAGCAATTGTAATGCTGGAACTGTTGTGTCCATTGTGCGGTGGAACTGGAGTAAACATTTCATTGCACTTGTAAAGTTCATTCAACATATGTGGCATACGCTGACTTAATAAACACAGTTGTAACTGAGTGCGATTCTCTTCGTACCGTGAGGTTTGAAGATACTACGTAAATGCTTGAAGAGATGGAGAAGGTAGCCTACTTGCTTTCAGCGATTATTAATATATAAATAAACACAAAAATAGTAGTATTAACGATTAGGTAAACATCGTGAAAGTAAGTGATATATTTGTTATATTTTCCATACGAGTAACAGCGAATGTAACAGTAGGCCTCTGTCTACTGTTTAACTAGACAAGAGATATCGGGGTGTTTGATAGCTTAATACTAACAACTGGCTGCTTGTTAGTTTCTAAGCACTGTTAACAATGTAGAATGCCGTTATATAAAGAAGTAAACAGACGGCACTAACAAGACTTCAGAATTCGATATTCTAGTCTTAAGTCTAATGAAGTAGAAGAAGAAAACGTAAGCACACCTTACAGACGGTGTAAAAAAGTTTTCAATTACATGAATATTTATCTGTGATGGTTTATGTTGTAGTGGTAGTGGCAACATAAGCTAAGTATGTACCGGCAGTGACGTAAAGCTTTTGCTTAGGTCAATCACTCGGCAGTGGTGTGTTCGGTACTGTGCCCAGCATACTGGATATGTAACACTCACAGCACAGTACACTTTTGGCAACGTATACGTCACTAAATGATATACCACGTGTTGTTAATTCCACACTTTGCAGGTAAATAGGACTCGGGTTCTAAGACCTGCGTCTTTTTCGCGCGCACACACAGCTCATAAATACTCAAGGATCTTCATCCAGGCCAGGACATAAAAAAACGCAAAACCGCAATAGAAATCATGGCGTATGAAGCTGCAGAATAACGTCTGACAGCCAAGTCAGCTGATTATAAAACAGCTGTCTAAAATAGCACTACCTGCCCACATGTTCCGTCCACGGTGGCTCGCTTAACGGTTGAGTCTAATATTCCTCGACGCTCTTATAGCGTCGTTCGATTATGTATTCATGCGTATAAATAGCACTTTAATATCTTGCATTTCTTCTTGTTTTATAACAGCGTGTATCCTGTTCCATTTCCCATACATATTACGCGTTTTTCCGGATTTACAAAACAAAAAATGCATAGTGTGATGTGTTGTGTACTTACATTCACAGCCAGTGACACTCGTTGAGATACGAGTGCTATGGAGAAAGTAAGACAGAACAGTAATGTGGTGCGACTTTCCCGGAATAGACGCTCTATACTTAGCCAGACGGCAGTCAGCGCTTTGGCACGCTCACGCACGCACCTACACTTACAATACAATTTTATCTTTCAAAATTGTCTTTACCGTAACAGGAAGGGATAAACAATTTGAAGACATACATTGCGTGTGAGACGCCGACAGTTGTGAGGTCTTACTTTACCGAGAATGAAATTTTAGCTGGAGTTTTGTAGAAATGAGTTAAACCAAGGTCTGCAGTGGCGACCATGTCGCGCGGTAATATTTGCTTTTTATAGGGAAATGTTATTTGTCATGGTCCACCAGTAGTGGGTATTTTGCGACGCAATCACAGGAGTCAGTGAGGTCAAATTGAATCCCAAAATATAGGTTTGAATTTTTTATCTTCTTTGTACGTGTACTTTTTCCATGTCTTTTTAGAAATTAAGTTCCTGATTTACTTATTTTGGTACGCGAACTCACTGGACTCGGAACTGTTCACTCGCACCCCTTATAACTTGAACCGATATACAGAACCTCAAAGTCGGAAAACCGTTACTGTCTACCATTGGCACGCGAGTTAATTTTTCTTATTTTCAAAACTTAAATAAAAATATACTTACAACAGTGTCTTGTTCACTAGAGGAAATGCACAAACAATTTGTACTAATCAGGTGCATTCACGGTGATAACGATAAAAAGTTGGCTATTTTTTAAAATGACTCTTTTTACTACTGTGGAGCAGTGGAAATATCAGCAGGGAGAAAACTGGAATGAAATATCCCATTTCGATTGAAAACTTGCTAGGTTTTCAATGAAAAATAAGCACATTTATTTTAAGTTATTTACAGTTACGACTGGGACATGTGCATGTCCGTGTAACGATTCAGCCGGTTGCCAGTAGACTAACGCACTTTGTATAAATACACGTGACGTGGGTATTGTGTAGAAAACAGAAAAGTAAAGTGTAAGCAGCTGAGGTGAGGTATCTGTGAAAACTTACAAAGAAAGGAAATAGAAACATAGAGATTACACCATTTCATGATATTTGTAATTTGGACTATAATATACCCTATATAATATCAACACACACACACACGCGCGCGCGCGCGCACACACACACAGATTTCTCTAACAAATTATGTAAACATAATTAGTTATCGACTTAATCGATTTATAATAAATAAAAAAATAAAAACTTTCAATGCATTTTTGCATTTACTTGAATCTTAAACTACAGTTTAAAAATTACATTAATCGTTGTAATGTGGAATTGCTTATTCCACGTTTATTCGAGTTCTGACAATACGAAATCTATAACATATCAATATCATACTTCTGGTCTGCTAAGGAAATAAACCTTATCATTATCTTCAAATATTCACATTTTGGGTTTTGTATCATCATGTCGTTTCTAGCCGTGGAATTTCGATGACTAACACAAAAATGCTGTACCTGCGCTCATTACTAAGACGTCTACTGCAAAAGGAGCTGAAACTGTTTTTCACGGCTTCACTTATGTTAAGTTACTGCATTTTGCCTGTTTCAGGACATATTTCTGATACATAAAACGAATGTCATGTGAGAAACTGGTCTGCACAAATGTCACCTTTGTTAATGTCTAAACAAAAATGAAAACGGGTGTTAAAAGTTGAGAACAAATTGTTAAAAGTGGAGTTCAACGCTCTGTCCCCCCTTTGTGGTGCCGTGAGACGCCCCTCCCCACAGACGCGCTTGAAATAACTGCTTTTGGTGACTCTAAGTACGCAGCTCCGCTTTGGGGGGGCGCCATTTATTTATCGGGGAACACTTTCATTCACTGTTATCTTATTTCATTGCGTTATTGTTCCATTTTAGTTGCGCGCGCGCACACACACACACACACACACACACACACACACACACACACACACACACACACACACACACACACACACAACAAACGTATGTACATTTGCGTAAATTCTACTTTCGTATGTGCAAAGTCATGTACAGATTTCCTAATGCAATAAAACTTATGCTATTCTATGAAACTAACATCCACTACAAACCTAGCAAACAGTATGATATGCACTTCTGTTACATTACGTAACTTTCAAGGAATATAGGTAAATATTTATTTATTGAAATAGTCAAGACATTTTCATAACAAAAAAATTTATCTAAGTTCAACTTGTGTGCGTAAGACAATACATAAGTGCGCATTGTGAACTGTCTATAGCGTAATGCGACAGTGTGCCAAAGGCAATGTTAATGTTAAATAGTATGTTAAGTTTAGATATTAAAAAATGATCGATATTGTAAATTGTTATAGCCTAGTAACGTGGACTGTCTAGCTGCAGGGAAGGGTGTTCATTGGTGTGCTCTCATTGGCGGAAGGAAACGCATGTATAGACGTTATAAAATTAGATACAACCATCGTATTTGTATCCGGTAATGCAGAGAGACGCTTCCTGTGGAGTGCCCCGTCATTCGACACTCTACCCTTAGTTGGATTCTACAAACGATGATGGATTCTACACTGGTGCACCGTTTTCCGAAAGTGTATAACACTTCTCTGTTTAGTCAACTCTTGTAAACGTCTCCGATCCTGACACGAGTTTTGAGTGCTGACTTTCAGTAAATCATAACGAATTTGTTAGGTATATATTTAGCCTCTATAGTGTTCACTTTTCTACTTTTATAAACGTTTTCCTTCATTTTCATATTAGTACTTACAGCATGTTCTAGACGTTCAAATTTAATTATTAGATCATATACATAATAACTAAAGCCCCACGTGCTTGTCAGTTCTCTATCCGCTTAGCCGGTCAGCACTATATTTATTATAAACAAACACGCACACACACACGCGCGCGCACACACACACACACACACACACACACACACACACACACAAATATAAAAAACTAAGTTGGCAAACTCTTCATATAATATGTTGTTAGTTTGTTTTGTTTTGTTCATTTTTCGTTTATGTCTATATGCCTTTCAGTAACTGTATCGCTCACATGCTGCAAATAGATATCGATCACTAACGAATATCGAATTAACGTATAGATTTCAATGAGATTCGCACATCATCGGAAAACTAATATACGTCACACCGGATAGATAACTGGAACGCAAATGTGTTTGGTTGAAGTCGAACCACTCTCGTTATATTTAAATTCTACCTCAGTCAGCACCATACAACACATCCATACTGAAAAATAAAATTTTATAGAAGAGAGATTTAATTCTGGCGACTAAAAATTAACAAATCGCGATCTAACAGAAACCTGAAGTATGGCGAATTAATAGTGTCCATCTTTTGTACGTGCACATCGACTACATTTTATCGGTTATACGTTACTCACTAACGTTTTCGGCTTATCGCTGATTCAGTGCGACGTGTTTTTAACATCAAAATCCACAAGAAAGGACAATATTTTTGTACAATCACGATTAATTTAATTATAGGCTACTTTCCAAATTTGGTAGGTAACGAAAAGAGTATTTATTTCTTTTGAAACCATCGGGTAGGTAAATAGCTGCTGACATTGTTCAAACATCAGTTTGTCTTTTCTTTTACACAAACGGATGCACTTGATAAAACGGACAATTTTTGATAGACGAAAATCAACTGACTGACCCGTTATGGGATAGTTTATTAAAAATGATCGTGTAAAGAATTTAAACCACAGACACATTTGATGCTAATCATTTCTGTTAGGGTTCAGTTTTGTGAGAGATTAGCTTTTAATAACTATATTTTAGTAACTAGGCAGTGGTTTCTATCAAAATCAAAGCTAGGTTTGTTACCAACAAATGCAGTAGATTATTTTGTTATTCAAAATACATTATAATTAGGCCTACTCAAATTTAAATAGCAGTACAGTGTTAGGGCTATCCAACATAGTAATGCCAGAAGGCCATTTACGTTGTAAATATGCATTCCCTATTTGAAAAAGTGCATTTCGCTTACGTATGTTTTGTAATCACAATCCTATAAACACATGTGCGAGCGTCACGCTGTACTGAGAAACAATAACGTTTTATTTACTAACACTAGGAAGAGTGTTTAATTTAAAACAACTGCTGTACAGAATTTGAATTGTGCTAATCTAATTTCTTCTTTAAACTTACTGATACACAATATAATACTAATAGGGGTCTACTGACATAAACTACTTTCAGGGTTCTCTTCTAAGTGTCAACAAATTAAATATTTTCGTTTAAATATCTGCTTAAGTATATCCACAAAGCTATTCAATACGGTGTAGGCACGGGCACTCGTGGAAGCACATTGAGCAAGAATATGCAGAGAAGACGTAACATACTAATTTCGCATTATTTGGAACACTATTTTCAGTAACATTACTAACAGTAGTTTTACCGCCCAAGATCACATCACAACACAGGGTAGGTAAAATATTTGGTGTTCATAGTAATATCAATAAAACGCAGAAACAAGTGTTGTTATTAAAAATTCCGACCGTACAAGTCTGCGACTGAAAACAGTATTTTCAATATAATTTACTTTCGAAGCACTGCAGTTTATAATATACTCGAATATACACACGCCACTTTATACACAGTTTGTATTAAAAAATTTATAGACATGAACAGAAATTAACGTTCGGGTTTAAACAAGCAGATAGAAATGTCATGTTTTTCTGTCATCGATTATTGACACCGTTCTTTTGAAGTCCCGCATATTGGACACCCTTGTTATAAGGTTTAGGATACTTATTTTGGAAATTTGTATTTGTATTTTTAATTTATTTTGTGAAGTAATATTAAGTTATATGTTTTATATTATATTATACGCCAATTAAATTAACATAAAATATTAAGTTATTTTTTGGGAGGAAGGGGTGTAAAGTAATAAACTAATAAAATTAGTAGACCTTTGTAACGTGTAGAGAACTAAACTAAACATCAATTACAGTAGTTTAAATATATCACTTTCCAGGCCGAAACTAATACACTAGCCTTTTCTGTAAAATCCCCTGAAATTGTCAGAATTACAGCAGACAGTGAAATCGTCGATATGATTTGGGGTGCTGAAACATGCCCCAACATTTGAATATACGAGTGTGTCATAGCTTACAATGCGTAATACACTGTTAACAAAATAGCATAACTAGTAAGCTCCCTGAGCTGCAGAACTCGCTCAGACTTTTACAATTTTTGAAATATTTTGACTTCAAATTTTAGCTCGTGGCGCCTTTAAAGATAAAAATGTTTAAATCAAACACTACATTCCGATTTGGGTAAGCATGATTTCCTTTATTCTGGTGCTCGGCATAAAGTTTTACAAATTTTTTAAACTTTTAATACATTTTTTGGTGCCCTAAAATTTCAAAATTTTCAAACCTATTCAGACTATTACCAAAATATTCAACCAACCAAAATATACAACAAAAATTTTCAAATACTATATTCTGGCCGTGGGAAAAATTATCTTTAATTTGATATCCCACTTACACTTTTGAAATTTTTTCAAAATTTTGGTACATTTTAGACCATGGTGGCCCAAAATTATAAATTTTTCAAACTAAACGCCGTATTCAGATTTTGGTTAAAATTGTGTTTAATTTGATACCCCAAATGGGCAAATTGAAATTTTTACAAAATTTTGACGCCCCATATATTTGTCCCTGCCACCCTATTTTGGGGGAATCAATCTCAAAGCAATAAGGTTCTGTAGGTTATATGTATGGATACGCATGTCACGTTTTACAAAAATCGTGAATGCATTACGAAAATCCAGTTTCAACGCATTCAAAACTTCCGTGAGCAGACAGTGAGATAGACTGACAAATGGCAAACGGTCGAGTTAAAGCTAAGGACTCGCTGCGTTCGTTCAGTTAGAAGTACTTCAAAACTAACATGTTGGGAGGTATATACAATTTCAAAAGTGACCTATTCATAAATTTAAAAAATATTATGTTGGCTTTTACTCATGAAGGAAAACTAACATTTAATAAAACCACTAATTCTGTAAGTGTTTCACACGATGTAAAATAGCTGTATTTTCAATTAAATGTTTCTTCATGTCTAGGCATATTTAAAGAGATATTAGTATATTTTTTCACACTTAACTTTACCAATAAAAAAGGCATAGAGGCTAGGAGAAACGTATTAATTAAGTAATTTTAATGTTGGCTTTTATAAACAAAAGACAGATGATTTTTAAGTCGGAAAAGTACATGTACTGAGACAGCGGAACGAGTTGTTAAACACTACGCCTATTAAATTTACTTCACATTAGTTTTATCTTCCAAACGGTAGCTGATTCGACTGTTTATCCAAGTAATCAGGTCACTTATTTTATTTACCTCCGTATCAAAACGTAGTTTAATACACACGGGTAGCTCAATTCTGTAGTGTTGTGTAGTTATATACGGATCACCGAACGACGCCATAAGCCTACACCACGAAATCACGGCGAAATCCAAGTAATTTCTGTCTCACTGAGGTGCTTACACAAATTGAGTTTTTTCAGTTGTTAAAAGTTTCGTCCCTAATTTTGCTGGAGTTAATGTCACATTAGTGCGATGGCGATGTTATCATAACTGCTCTCACGCGGGAGGGGGGGGTCGCTAAATGTGAATATGTAACCCTTACCATTTATTTCTTCAGTTTTTATTGATTCGTCAGTAGTTTACTTCAACGCGGGCGAGTTTATTAACTAAATTACGTTTGTCATTATTGACGCCACGTTTAAAAAATTAACGAACCGTTTGCTAAATGATTCTGTTCCATAACGTTGTCACAGAAGATTCTTTTACTGGCCTTCCAAACATTCAATCTGGGTTAAAGTAGGGTATGGTACAACTCGCTTTGAGAAAGACAACTCAAAAAACTCTGTTGAAGTTAATTTAGTTAATTTTTCCCTGTGCTATTAGGGAATCGAATAGATACAACACACAACCATGACACCATGCGCGCTGTACTTTAAAGCGAAAGAGAATTAGTACAACATTTCAGTAGTACTAAACATTGTTGCATAACACTGCTACTATTGATGACAGCTCGTGCAATACCAGTGATTCGCGTTTTCGGTGCCAGAATTACTGGCCAGAGGCTGATCACTTTGTAAAGGATGAGGCAGAACTCTGAAGTAGGCCAGGGAGGCCCCAAAAGGCAAATATTAATTAATTAAAAACGACATATTAGGAACAGATCAATATTGCCTCTAACGTTTTACAAGCTGAGTCCTTAGAAATAATGACAGCCTACGATCTTCTGGGAAATGCGCTGATAGAAGTAATGGGTCTTCGAAATTCCTTTGAAATAGTCGTTAAAGAAACTACAAAGATATGTGCAAAGTGGAGAATTACAGATGATGAATTCTCTGGCAAAAGAGTTAGGAAGGTGAAAAAACACTTCGACGAACTGTGTGAGGACCAAAGATTAAAAGAGCATGTTTAGAGTGACAGTCTTTTATCCTATGATTGATACATTACTGTCACAGCTAGACAACAGATTCAAAGCTATGAAAGTAATTATCGACGCCTAAAGAGTAGTTCAACCTTATTTTCTTGTCACATCTAATGACGTTGAACTTCTAAACGAAGCTGATAAATTTGTACAAAGATTTTCAGATTACGTATCACCACGGTTTCAGTCGCAGTTGTTATCAGTCAGAGTCAGAGGTGCTTTCAGATCAAAGTTAGAGCATTTGACAGATGTGAAACAGCTTGCAAACCTACTTTTGATTGAAAACAGTTCCTTAGCTTCAAGCTACCCAGATCGGATCACTGTTTGTTTGATGTACCTTACAGTCCCTATGACAGTAGCAAAAGCTGAGAGATTATTCTCAAAACTGAAACTAATAAAGCATTTTCTACGAAGCACCATGATCCAACAACGATTTAGTAGTTTGGCTCTTTTGTCTGTCGAGAACGACACAGCACAAAATATTGACTTCAGTAGAATTATTGACATCTTTGCAAACGTTAAGTCTTGAAAAAAATCATTCCTGTAAATAAATTGTACCTTGTTGAATAAGTAAATTAACTTGCTGCATATATCAATTAATGTGTATATGAATAAATTTTGAAGACAAAAATTATTCGTTTTTGTATCATCCCTTCTACCTACATCTATCTACAATTCATGCATTTTTAAGTCCAATAGAAGTACGTAAAACTGTAGTCTACATATAAGAGCCAATATTCGCTTAAGGGTAAATCTGTAGTTTAAGTAGTTCTGCACACATGTAAATACATATTGGTTTACCAAAAATGGAAAAGGGCCCATCTAAACTTTCAGCCCCAGGGCGCCCAAGAGTCTACCTACGGCCCTGAAGTAGGCCTAACATAAACAAAACCATAGCCCATCATTAGAAGCAAACATTTAGTGAATAAACTGAATTATTTCTGTTTCTCTGAAGAGTATCTTCATTTATCTACCAATGACAACATGCATTCTCTAAATAATCTGATTTGTTTACATGGCCTGATTGTAAAAATCCTCCCGTTTACGACATCAGACATGTTACTAATAACAATATCGTTAGGCATTGCAGGGGAATAGTTGCAGATCATTCTTAAACTACTTAACTGTGGCTAAAAAAACTTTTTTGTGGTTTCAGAGCGCAAACGTGTTTAGAAGAAACGTTTCTAAATTTAACTGATTTGTTAAACACAGCGGCATAAAAATTTCGATATGAAAACAGTTTTATAGATAGCAAAATTATTTTCATAGAAGAATGCACATGGCAAACCTAGATTACAACTTGTTATATCAAACAGTATTATTTGTATGTCGATGATTTTGTCGTATTTGTTTTCCAGATGTGTCGTCTCATTATAAGCACTGACTTTTCGGGTCACTGTTCCATTTCCAGCGCCTACTAAATTTAAATAGGACAATTTAAGAAATACATTATACGAATGATTATTACACTTTTAGAAAAGACACAAAATTAAAATACTTCATAAATGTTGTGAAGTGCAAATGAGTACAGTCATGAGCAGAACTGAGAGGTTTAATAAATTGTTCAATGTGGCAGTAATATACTCGAGTATGCATCGCTTAGAAATGTAGGAAAACACAATACGTAATGTGTAACTCAACCAGCAAAATTAACAAATTAAAATTCAGCGGGACTGTAGATGATTATGCACGTTTAGTGACCGGAATAACACACGCGCGCGCGCGCGCGAGCGCGCAGAATGTCAGTTTTGATAAATTTCAGATGTATATTTTTCAAGAGGAATGACACTGTTCGGATTAATATGATTTGAAAAGGCTATTAGAAATTAAAAATTTTTAAATTTAACTCACGCATGATTATACAAGACGCGAAGCGCAAGAGGCACAAGAGGAGGACTTTGTAGACTTTGCGTGGGCCTACAGTCCATCTGAATGTTTTTGCCATAAATAAGGAAAGAGGCAGTACATATTTTGATTTTGTCAAACATTCTTTCCGTCATTGCTTTCAATATGCTTGTCTCGCATCATCATATGCAAAACATGATCACGCATGATGATATTCTTTTTTCTGACACTTGTAACATCATTGACTTATATAATACTACTAATAATAATGATAAATGTTTTAATTAAAACAAAAACAGTATAGTTAGTTAGTATGGTGGTAAACAAAACACGTTACTGTACTGGTAGCGTGAAGTGGAGTGCTTACCTGAACACAAACTGCACAATACAGGAACTGTTTGCCTATGGCTATGTAATCATCGGCGTCGAGCGGACGCCGGTCGCAAGTTCACACGCCAAACACTTTGCGCACAACACGACTAGCTTACTATATGAAGAACGGCGAAGAACTGGGATGCGTCGGGATTAGCACCGGCTTGAGAATCACGTTTGGCTAAAAATAAAACAGTCCAGCCAAAGGATTCTAACCTTGCTTGGCTGTACGTTGGCACCGCTCGGCGCTCCGTACATTGCTTTTGTCAACTCGCATGTGGTTTACTTTGTTATTACCACAGAGTAGGTGCATTTTTTTAACGAATTGTTTTTATTGCTTTTTATTTACGAATTGCATTGTTTTTATTTAAAAATATTATTTCGTAATCAACAATGTTAATTCCAAGAACGTGTCACCTTAACCCTTGGATACAATAAATTATTTATTAAGCTGAGGTCGAAAAAATAGTTTTTGGGGAAAATTTCTCACTAACTGGTTAGTTTTAGAAAAATATGACACTTGAAAATGAAATTTTTTCAATAAAAAATATATTTTGTACAAGGAAGTTCCGTTCCTTGATTTATTTGGGTATACAATTTATAAAACAGAATTCTTATAATAAGGGGTGTTATAGCACACCGAGTCATTAGAAAGCAACCCGAGTGTTCCTATGTAACCGCATAGTACGCCTAATCACTTTTAAAGCAATGAGTTGAACATTTTTAATTTCCAAGATCACATTGAGGATAGGGTGCCAGATGGCAATACAAGCCGACTGGACAAAGAAGTATAGGAAGACCTAGGAAGTGGATGTATTTACTTTGGGACCAGAACAAGCTGATTCGTAGAGTAATGTAAGTACCAAAACAATAACTAACTCCACGGAAGGATTACGATTTAAGAATATAGGCTATAGTAAAAATTATGAAAATCTTTCTGCGTTCGCAGGGAACGCGCGCACATACACACCAGACACACTACAAACAGATAGTCTTGCTAAACCCCAACCTCCGCTATCATATAGCAAAGTTTTCTACAAAAACTCGATGAAGAAATAATAAATATAATAAAATTGAACGACCCATTAGGATGTTACTATAGATACACTGATGACGCTCTTTATGTATCCCAAAATAACGGCCCACACATTTCTAATATATTAAGCTCCATAAACAATTTACATAACAAAATAAAATTCACATTATTAGAAGAATCTAATAATAATTGACTTAGACCTAACTATAATCGGAAATAAAACAAGTTTTCAATACTCAATATATAGAAAATATTTCAAACTAATATAATAATTTCAAATAATTATAACCATCCAGCCCAACACAAAATGGTAGCAGTTAACTCTATCATCTACGGAATGATTAGAACCCCATTAAATGACAAAGAAAGATATTATCATCGTATAACGTATTTCAGTGTTTCGATATGACACTGTGTCTGTAGAATATGCATAGAAGTGAATATCATATATAAGAAATAAATTCTAATTGTTCCATCGACATATGTATTACGAATTTCAATCAAGACTAATAAACTTCTTGAAACTGAAAGCCCGGAATTTCCTTTTCATTATAATTAATATAATATTTTGACGTTTTTCCTTCACACTGCTGAAAACTGTCAAAAATTAAGGGGATTTCCATCTAATTTTTCGTGACACATGTTTAGACAGCAGTAACAGTATCGCGTCGGGTTAGTCTGATAATTTAATTCTCATAAAGCATATACGAATAATGCGCCGCTTTTTACTTCCATGTTACATAAGGAAATGGACGTATGGTGATGGCAAAATATCGGTGTGGAGAACCATACATGACTTCCATGTCCTAAGATTTATATTTAAAATCATATTCGAAATGAAATATTTCCATAGAAACTACGTCTTTCTACTTATTGCTTCAGAATTAACCACAGTACTGTGGTCACTAACGTATACCACCTCACGTTTTCGCACTCGATTTTCACTGATGATGGCAGTCGATGCCACTGCCGAAAAGTCTGGTTTTGCAGAAAACATTTGACTACGGCTAAACAGCCCGGGAAGCAATTTTAACAAAAAACTACTTCTTTGTTGCCGATAACGTAGTACACATATAAAAAATTCTCCCCTTTGTTAAATCATAAAACGTTTCAGGTAAACTACCCCTTTCTCTTAACCGATCTTCTCCAAAATCAATAGACCTTCAGTCCTCTACAATTCAGGGATGCATGCAAAAAAATATTTGATTCTGTTTGAATGAGCGGCAGTTATCGTTCGTCATGGAAACATTTCTCTTGTTACAACATAAAATGTTGCAGGTAAACTACCCCTTTCCCTTAACCGATTTTCACCAAAATCAACAGACCTTAAGCTCTCTACAACTCAGGAAAGTGTGCAAAAAATTATTAGATTCGCTTTGAATTTTCGGCAGTTATCGTTCGTCATAAAAAAATTACTCTTTTTAAAACATAAAACGTTGCAGATAAACTACCCCTTTCCCTTAACCGATCTTCAACAAAATCAACAGTCTTTGAGTTCTCTTTAGTTCAAAAACGTATGCAAAAACGTAGTTGATTCTGTTTGAATTTACGGCAGTAATCGTTCGTCATATAAAAAATTTCCCTTGTTAAAACAAAATGTTGCAGGTAAACTACCCCTTTCCCTTAACCGATCTTCACCAACACCAATAGGTATTGAGAACTATACAATACAGGGCTGTATGCAAAACATCATTTGATCTTGTTTGAATTTGCGGCAGTTATCGTTTGCCATAGAAAAATATTGGTATGGAGAACCATACATGACTTATATATTCTAAGATATGTGTGTGTGTGTCTTACCTGCCTTTTTATTGCCGTATTAAATGAAAAATATTATATTACATTAAAATGAAAAAATTATAATTTTATTGCCTGGCAACAAAATTATTTTATTTTTAACAATTACCATTGTTTCAAAAAGTTTAAATAACATTTTCAAGTACTTTACTCTTGTTAAAACGTAAAAGGTTGCAGGTAAACTACCCCTTCCCCTTAACCGATCTTCACCAAAATCGAACGTCCTTGAGATCTCTACAATTCAGGGACGTATGCAAAAACTTATTTGATTCTGTTTGAATTTGCGGCTGTTATCGTTTGCCATAGAAAATACGCTTGATAAAAAAACGTTGTAGGTAAACTACCCCTTTCCCTTAACCGATCTTCACCAAAAACAATAGGTCTTGAGAACTCTACAATTTAGGGCTGTATGCAAATAATCTTTTGATTCTGTTTAAATTTGCGGCTGTTATCTTTGCCAAAGGAAATACCCTTGTTAAAACATAAAACGTTACAGGTAAACTACCCCTTTCCCTTAACCGATCTTCACCAAAAACAACAGGTCTTGAGAACTCCACAATTCAGGGTGTATGCGAAACATTATTTGATTCTGTTTGAATTTGCGGCTGTTATCGTTTGCCAAAAAAAAAATTTCCCTTGATAAAGCAAAACCGTTGCAGGTAAACTACCCCTTTCCCTCTACCGATCTTCACCAAAATTAATAGGTCGCGAGTACTCTACAAGTTAGGGTTGTATGCAAATAATCGTTTGATTCTGTTTGAATTTGCGGCTGTTACCGTTTGTCATAGGAAATACCCTTGTTAAAACATAAAACGTTACAGGTAAACTACCCCTTTCCCTTAACCGATCTTCACCAAAAACAACAGGTCTTGAGAACTCTACAATTCAGGGCTGTATGCGAAACATTATTTGATTCTGTTTGAATTTGCGGCAGTTATCGTTTGCCATAGAAAAAAAATCTACAGACACACACACAGACACACAGACACACACACAGACACTTTTCGGAAAACGACTTTTTTTCATGTTTTGAGTGTAGTAGAATCAGAATCTGCAATAATCTCGAACACGATTTTTTTTGCCATCACCATACTTCCATTCCTTAAGGAGTATGGAAGTAAAATTATCCTTGATAAAAAACCGTTGCTGGTAAACTACCCCTTTCCCTCAACCGATCTTCACCAAAAACAAAAGGTCTTGAGTACTCTACAAATCAGGGCTGTATGCAAAAAATTATTTGATTCTGTTTGAATTTGCGGCTCTTTTCGTTTACCATAGAAAATACCCTTTTAAAACATAAAACGTTGCGGGTAAACTACCCCTTTCCCTTAACCTATCTTTACCAAAATCAATAGGTCTTGAGATATCTACAATTCAGGACTGCATGCAAAATATTATTTGATTGTGTTTGAATTTGCGGCTGTTATTGTTTGCCAAAAAACAAATTACCCTTGATTAAAAAAAAAGTTGCAGGTAAACTACCCCTTTCCCTTAACCGATCTTCACCAAAAACAATAGGTCTTGAGACATCTACAAATCAGGGCTGTATGCAAAAAATTATTTGATTCTGTTTGAATTTGCGGCTGTTATCGTTTGCCATAAAAAAAATCTACACACACACACACACACACACACACTTTTCGAAAAATGACTTTTTCATGTTTTGAGTGTAGTACAATCAGAATCTGCAATAATCTCGAACACGATTTTTTTGCCATCACCATACTTCCATTTCCTTAAGGAACATGGAAGTAATATCGGTATGGAGAACCATACATGACTTCCATGTTCTAAGATTTATATTTAAAACCATATTCGAAATGAAATATTTCCATAGAAACTACTTCTTTCTATTGCTTCAGCCTTAACCACAGTACTTTGGTTACTAACGTATACCACCTCACTTTTTTGCACTCGATTTTCACTGATGATGGAAGTCGATGGCACTGCCGAAACGTCTGGTTTTGCAGAAAACATTGGACTACGGCTAAACAGCCCTGGAAGGAATTTTAACAAAAACTACTTCTTTGTTGCCGATAACGTAGTACACATATAAAATTTTCACCCCTCCCTCTTCAACTATAATTTTCATTAATAGAATATTACCCCCACCCCGTTCAACTAGCCTCTTCATTTATAGATATTTCATCTACGCGTCAGCAATGGATTATTATGAGCTTCTTATCAGGATACTTTGTTTATCAAAATTATGTATTTTACTCTTGTTAAAACATAAAACGTTGCAGGTAAAATACCCCTTTATCTTCGCCGATCTTCACCAAAATCAATAGGCCTTCAGTCCTCTACAATTCAGGGATGCATGGAAAAAAAAATATTTAATTCTGTTTGAATGTGCGGCAGTTATCGTTCGTCATGTAAACATTTCTCTTGGTTCAACATAAAATGTTGCAGGTAAACTACACCTTTCCCTTAACCGATCTTCACCAAAATCAACAGTCCTTGAGCACTCTACAACTCAGGAAAGTGTGCAAAAAATTATTAGATTCTCTTTAAATTTTCGGCAGTTATCGTTCGTCATAAAAAATTACCTTTTTTAAAACATAAAACGTTGCATATAAACTACCCCTTTCCCTTAACCGATATTCAACAAAATCAACAAACCTTGAGTTCTCTTTAGTTCAAAAAAGTATGCAAAAATGTAGTTGATTCAGTTTGAATTTACGGTAGTTATCGTTCGTCATAT
Source organism: Magicicada septendecula (assembly GCA_034769895.1). Lineage (NCBI taxonomy): Eukaryota > Metazoa > Arthropoda > Insecta > Hemiptera > Cicadidae > Magicicada > Magicicada septendecula. The sequence continues at coordinate 1,203,137,674 of CM068367.1, forward strand.
AAAAAATTAGCCTTGTTAAAACATAAAATGTTGCTGGTAAACTACCCCTTTCCCTTAACCGATCTTCACCAACACCAATAGGTACTGAGAACTCTACAAAACAGGGCTGTATGCAAAACATCATTTGATTCTGTTTGAATTTGCGGCTGTTATCGTTTGCCATAGAAACAATTACACTTGATAAAAAACCGTTGCTGGTAAACTACCCCTTTCCCTTTACAGATCTTCACCAAAAACAATAGGTCTTGAGAACTCTACAAATCAGGGCTGTATGCAAAACATAATTTGATTCTGTTTGAATTTGCGGGTGTTATCGTTTGCCATAGAAAATACCCTTGTTAACACATAAAATTTTGCAGGTAAACTACCCCTTTCCCTTAACCGATCTTCACCAAAACCAACAGGTCTTGCGAACTCTACAATTCAGGGCTGTATGCAAAATATTATTTGATTCTGTTTGACATTGCGGCTGTTATCGTTTGCCATAAAAAATACCCTTGTTAAAACAAAAAACGTGGCTGGTAATCTACCCCTTTCCCTTATCCGATCTTCACAAAAAACAATAGGTCCTGAGTACTCTACAAATCAGGTCTGTATGCTAAAACGTATTTGATTCTGTTTGAATTTGCGGCTCTTATCGTTTACCATAGAACATTCCCTTTTCAAACATAAAACGTTGCAGGTAAACTGCCCCTTCCCCTTAACCAATCTTCACCAAAAACAACAGGTCTTGAGTACTCTACAAATCAGGACTGCATGCAAAACATTATTTGATTTTGTTTGAATTTCCGGCTGTTATCGTTTGCCATAGGAAATAATTACCCTTGATTAAAAAAAAACGTTGCCGGTAAACTACCCCTTCCCCTTAACCGATCTTCACCAAAGCCAACAGGTCTTGAGAACTCTATAATTCAGGGCTGTGTGCAAAAGAGTAGTTGATTCTGTTTGAATTTGAGGCTGTTATCGTTTGCCATAGAAAAAAATTACACTTGTTTATTAAAAAAATCGGTATGGAGAACCATACATGACTTCCATATTCTAAGATTTATATTTAAAATCATTTTCAGCCAAACAGCCAGGGAAGGAATTTTAACAAAAAAATACTTCTTTTTGTGCCAATAACGTAGTACACATATAAAAAAAAATTATCCCCTCCCCCTTCAACTATAATTTTGATTTATAGAAAATTACCCCCAGCCCGTTCAACTAGCCTCTTCATTTATAGATATTTCATCTACGTTTCTACAGTGGATTATTAAGATCTTATCAGGATACTTTATCAAAATTAAGTACTTTACTCATGTTACAACAAAAAATGTTTCTGGTAAACTGCCCTTTCCCAGTAACCGATCTTCACCAAAATCAACAGACATTGAGTTCTCTATAGCTCAGGCGCATATGTAAAAAATTATTTGATTCTGTTTGAATTTACGGCAGTTATGGTTCGTCATATAAAAAATTACCCATGTTAAAACATAAAACATGAGATTTATAAAACATATCTAAGATTTATATTTAAAATCGTTTTGGAAATAAAATATTTTCATAGAACCTACTAACGCTGGGGAAATCTTAGGAGCCAATCAGAGTTGGGCCTACCTGTCACTCTGCTGAATTTGGTGGAAAGCCCTGTCACTGTCGTCAAAGTATCAGCCTTGACAGGGTCCTCTTTTTCTGCAAAATGGGAGAGGCTTGAGATGGAGTGAGTGACATGGTCCCCACCTCAATGAAGAACCCATTGTTTTATAAAAATATATTTAATTTTTGAAAACTGAAAATTCTTTTCTTGTTGTAAATATTTATATTTTATAATCAAAATGACTTTATTTTTGTTACCTGGCAATAAAATTATTTTATTTTCAACAATTACCATTGTTTCAAAAAGTTTAAATAAATTTTCAAGTACTTTACTCTTGTTAAAACGTAAAAGGTTGCAGGTAAACTACCCCTTCCCCTTAACCGATCTTCACCAAAATCTAAAGGCCTTGAGTCCTCTACAATCCACTGACGTATGCAAAAAATTATTTGATTCTGTTTGAATTTGCGGCTGTTATCGTTTGCCATAGAAAATACACTTGATAAAAAATGTTGCAGGTAAACTACCCCTTCCCCTCAACCGATCTTCACCAAAAACAATAGATCTTGAGAACTCTACAATTTAGGGCTGTATGCAAATAATCTTTTGATTCTGTATGAATTTGCGGCTGTTATCGTTTGCCATAGAAAATACCCTTGTTAAAACATAAAACGTTACAGGTAAACTACCCCTTTCCCTTAACCGACCTTCACAAAAAAAAAATAAGTCTTGAGAACTCTACAATTTAGGGCTGTATGCGAAACATTATTTGAATCTGTTTGAATTTGCGGCTGTTATCATTTGCCAAAAAAAAAAATTTCCCTTGATAAAAAAAAACCGTTGCCGGTAAACTACCCCTTTCCCTCAACCGATCTTCACCAAAAACAATAGGTCGTGAGTACTCTACAAATCAGGTCTGTATGCAAAAAATTATTTGATTCTGTTTGAATTTGCGGCAGTTATCGTTTGCCATAGAAAAATATCGGTATGGAGAACCATACATGACTTCCATATTCTAAGTTTTATATTTAAAATCATTTTCAGCCAAACAGCCAGGCTGTATCTTACCTGCCTTTTTATTGCTGTATTAAATGAAAAATATTATATTACATTAAAATGAAAAAATTATAATTTTATTGCCTGGCAACAAAATTATTTTATTTTTAACAATTACCATTGTTTCAAAAAGTTTAAATAAATTTACAAGTACTTTACTCTTGTTAAAACGTAAAAGGTTGCAGGTAAACTACCCCTTCCCCTTAACCGATCTTCACCAAAACCGAAAGTCATTGAGACCTCTACAATTCAGGGACGTATGCAAAAAATTATTTGATTCTGTTTGAATTTGCGGCTGTTATCGGTTGCCATAGAAAATACGCTTGATAAAAAAACGTTGTCGGTAAACTACCCCTTCCCCTTAACCGATCTTCACCAAAAACAGTAGGTCTTGAGTACTCTACAAATCAGGGCTGTATGCAAAACATTATTTGATTCTGTTTGAATTTGCGGCTGTTATCGTTTGCCATAGGAAATACCCTTGTTAAAACATAAAACGTTACAGGTAAACTACCCCTTTTCCTTAACCGATCTTCACCAAAAACAATAGGTCTTGAGTACTCTACAAACCAGGGGTGTATGCAAAACATTATTTGATTCTGTTTGAATTTGCGGCTGTTATCGTTTGCCATAGAAAATACCCATGTTAAAATATCGGTATGGAGAACCATACATGACTTCCATATTCTAAGATTTATATTTAAAATCATTTTCACCCAAACAGCCAGGCTGTGTCTTACCTGCCTTTTTATTGCTGTATTAAATGAAAAATATTATATTACATTAAAATGAAAAAATTATAATTTTATTGCCTGGCAACAAAATTATTGTATTTTTAACAATTACCATTGTTTCAAAAAGTTTAAATACATTTTCAAGTACTTTACTCTTGTTAAAACGTAAAAGGTTGCAGGTAAACTACCCCTTCCCCTTAACCGATCTTCACCAAAATCTAAAGTCATTGAGACCTCTACAATTCAGGGACGTATGCAAAAAATTATTTGATTCTGTTTGAATGTGCGGCTGTTATCGTTTGCCATAGAAAGTACGCTTGATAAAAAAACGTTGCTGGTAAACTACCCCTTCCCCTTAACCGATCTTCACCAAAAACAATAGGTCGCGAGTACTCTGCAAATCAGGTCTGTATGCAAAAAAATATTTGATTCTGCTTGAATTTGCGGCAGTTATCGTTTGCCAAAAAAAAAAAACTACAGACAGACAGACACACAGACAGACACACAGACAGACACACAGACAGACAGACACACAGACACACAGACACTTTTCGGAAAACGACTTTTTTCATGTTTTGAGTGTAGTAGAATCAGAATCTGCAATAATCTCGAACACGATTTTTTTTGCCATCACCATACTTCCATTCCTTAAGGAATATGGAAGTAAAAAACGTTGCAGGTAAACTACCCCTTTCCCTCAACCGATCTTCACCAAAAACAATAGGTCTTGAGAACTCTACAATTTAGGGCTGTATGCAAATAATCTTTTGATTCTGTTTGAATTTGCGGCTGTTATCGTTTGCCATAGGAAATACCCTTGTTAAAACATAAAACGTTACAGGTAAACTACCCCTTTCCCTTAACCGATCTTCACCAAAATCAACAGATCTTGAGAACTCTACAATTCAGGGCTGTATGCGAAACATTATTTGATTCTGTTTGAATTTGCGGCTGTTATCGTTTGCCAAACAAACAAAATTACCCTTGCTAAAAAAAAACCGTGGCAGGTAAACGGCCCCTTTCCCTCAACCGATCTTCACCAAAAACAATAGGTCGCGAGTACTCTGCAAATCAGTGCTGCATGCAAAAAATTATTTGATTCTGTTTGAATTTGCGGCAGTTATCGTTTGCCATAAAACAAAAATCTACAGACACATAGACAGACAGACACACAGACAGACAGACACACAGACAGACAGACAGACACACACACAGACACTTTTCGGAAAACGACTTTTTTTCATGTTTTGAGTGTAGTAGAATCAGAATCTGCAATAATCTCGAACACGATTTTTTTTGCCATCACCATACTTCCATTCCTTAAGGAATATGGAAGTAAAAAATCTACACACACACACACACACACACACACACACACACACACACACACACACACACACACACACACACACACACACACACACACACACACACACACACACACACACACACACACACACACACACACACACACACACACACACACACACACACACACTTTTCGGAAAACGACTTTTTTTCATGTTTTGAGTGTAGTAGAATCAGAATCTGCAATAATCTCGAACACGATTTTATTTGACATCACCATACTTCCATTCCTTAAGGAATATGGAAGTAAAAAAACCGTTGCTGGTAAACTACCCCTTTCCCTAACCGATCTTCACCAAAATCAATAGATCTTGAGTACTCTACAAATCAGAGCTACATTCAAAAAATTATTTGATTCTGTTTGTATTTGCGACTCTTTTCGTTTGCCATAAGAAATACCCTTTTAAAACATAAAACGTTGCAGGTAAACTACCCCTTACCCTTAACCGATCTTCACCTACAAGTATAGGTCTTGAGTACTCTACAGATCAGGGCTGTATGCAAAACATTATTTGATTCTCTTTGAATTTGCGGCTCTTATCGTTTGCCATAGAAAATACCCTTTTAAAACATAAAATGTAGCTGGTAAACTACCACTTTCTCTTAACCTATCTTCACCAAAATCAATAGGTCTTGAGAACTCCACAATTTAGGGCTGTATGCAAATAATCATTTGATTCTGTTTGAATTTGCGGCTGTTATGGTTTGCCATATAAAATACCCTTGTTAAAACATAAAACGTTGCCGGTAAACTACCCCTTTCCCTTAATCGATCTTCACCAAAAACAATAGATCTTGAGAACTCTACAATTCAGAGCTGTATGCAAAAGAGTAGTTGATTCTGTTTGAATTTGCGGCTGTTATCGTTTGCCATAGAAAACAATTGCCCTTGATTAAAAAAAACCGTTGCTGGTAAACTACCCCTTTCCCTCAACCGATCTTCACCAAAAACAATAGGTCGTGAGTACTCTATAAATCAGGGCTGTATGCAGAAAATGATTTGATTCTGTTTGAATTTGCGGCTGTTATCGTTTGCCATAGAAAAAAATCTACAGACAGACACACAGACATATAGACACACAGACAGACAGACACACAGGCACACACACTGACACTTTTCGAAAATATCGGTATGGAGAACCATACATGACTTCCATATTCTGAGATTTATAATTTGAAATATGCTTGCCTGCCAAGCACGATATATTTTCTAATATATACATGATTTACATTAAAATGAAAAAATTATAATTTTATTGCCTGGCAAAAAATTATTTTATTTTTAACAATTACCATTGTTTCAAAAAGTTTAAATAAATTTTCAAGTACTTTACTCTTGTTAAAACGTAAAAGGTTGCTGGTAAACTACCCCTTCCCCTTAACCGATCTTTACCAAAATCGAAATTCCTTGAGTCCTCTACAATTCAGGGACGTATGCAAAAAATTATTTGATTCTGTTTAAATTTGCGGCTGTTATCGTTTGCCATAGAAAATACGCTTGATAAAAAACTTTGCTGGTAAACTACCCCTTTCCCTTAACCGATCTTCACCAAAAACAATAGGTCTTGAGTACTCTACAATTTAGGGCTGTATGCAAATAATCTTTTGATTCTGATTGAATTTGCGGCTGTTATCGTTTGCCATAGGGAATACCCTTGTTAAAACATAAAACGTTACTGGTAAACTACCCCTTTCCCTTAACCGATCTTCACCAAAAACAATAGGTCTTGAGAACTCTACAATTCAGGGCTGTATGCAAAAAATTATTTGATTCTGTTTGAATTTGCGGCTGTTATCGTTTGCCATAGAAAAAAAATCTAAGACACACAGACAGACAGACAGACAGACACACACACAGACACTTTTCGGAAAACGACTTTTTTTCATGTTTTGAGTGTAGTAGAATCAGAATCTGCAATAATCTCGAACACGATTTTTTTTGCCATCACCATACTTCCATTCCTTAAGGAGTATGAAAGTAAAATTATCCTTGATAAAAAACCGTTGCTGGTAAACTACCCCTTTCCCTCAACCGATCTTCACCAAAAACAAAAGGTCTTGAGTACTCTACAAATCAGGGCTGTATGCAAAAAATTATTTGATTCTGTTTGAATTTGCGGCTCTTTTCGTTTTCCATAGAAAATACCCTTTTAAAACATAAAACGTTGCGGGTAAACTACCCCTTCCCTTAACCTATCTTTACCAAAATCAATAGGTCTTGAGATATCTACAATTCAGGACTGCATGCAAAATATTATTTGATTGTGTTTGAATTTGCGGCTGTTATTGTTTGCCAAAAAAACAAATTACCCTTGATTAAAAAAAAAGTTACAGGTAAACTACCCCTTTCCCTTAACCGATCTTCACCAAAAACAATAGGTCTTGAGACATCTACAAATCAGGGCTGTATGCAAAAAATTATTTGATTCTGTTTGAATTTGCGGCTGTTATCGTTTGCCATAAAAAAAATCTACACACACACACACACACACACACACACACACACACACACACACACACACACACACACACACACACACACACACACACACACACACACACACACACACACACACACACACACACACACACACACACACACACACACACACACACACACACACACCACACACACACACACACTTTTCGAAAAATGACTTTTTCATGTTTTGAGTGTAGTACAATCAGAATCTGCAATAATCTCGAACACGATTTTTTTGCCATCACCATACTTCCATTTCCTTAAGGAACATGGAAGTAATATCGGTATGGAGAACCATACATGACTTCCATGTTCTAAGATTTATATTTAAAATCATATTCGAAATGAAATATTTCCATAGAAACTACTTCTTTCTATTGCTTCAGCCTTAACCACAGTACTTTGGTTACTAACGTATACCACCTCACTTTTTTGCACTCGATTTTCACTGATGATGGAAGTCGATGGCACTGGCGAAACGTCTGGTTTTGCAGAAAACATTGGACTACGGCTAAACAGGCCTGGAAGGAATTTTAACAAAAACTACTTCTTTGTTGCCGATAACGTAGTACACATATAAAATTTTCACCCCTCCCTCTTCAACTATAATTTTCATTAATAGAATATTACCCCCACCCCGTTCAACTAGCCTCTTCATTTATAGATATTTCATCTACGCGTCTGCAATGGATTATTATGAGCTTCTTATCAGGATACTTTGTTTATCAAAATTATGTATTTTACTCTTGTTAAAACATAAAACGTTGCAGGTAAAATACCCCTTTATCTTCGCCGATCTTCACCAAAATCAATAGGCCTTCAGTCCTCTACAATTCAGGGATGCATGCAAAAAAAATATTTAATTCTGTTTGAATGTGCGGCAGTTATCGTTCGTCATGTAAACATTTCTCTTGGTTCAACATAAAATGTTGCAGGTAAACTACACCTTTCCCTTAACCGATCTTCACCAAAATCAACAGTCCTTGAGCACTCTACAACTCAGGAAAGTGTGCAAAAAATTATTAGATTCTCTTTAAATTTTCGGCAGTTATCGTTCGTCATATAAAATTACCTTTTTTAAAACATAAAACGTTGCATATAAACTACCCCTTTCCCTTAACCGATATTCAACAAAATCAACAAACCTTGAGTTCTCTTTAGTTCAAAAAAGTATGCAAAAACGTAGTTGATTCAGTTTGAATTTACGGTAGTTATCGTTCGTCATATAAAAAATTAGCCTTGTTAAAACATAAAATGTTGCTGGTAAACTACCCCTTTCCCTTAACCGATCTTCACCAACACCAATAGGTACTGAGAACTCTACAAAACAGGGCTGTATGCAAAACATCATTTGATTCTGTTTGAATTTGCGGCTGTTATCGTTTGCCATAGAAACAATTACACTTGATAAAAAACCGTTGCTAGTAAACTACCCCTTTCCCTTTACAGATCTTCACCAAAAACAATAGGTCTTGAGAACTCTACAAATCAGGGCTGTATGCAAAACATAATTTGATTCTGTTTGAATTTGAGGGTGTTATCGTTTGCCATAGAAAATACCCTTGTTAACACATAAAATTTTGCAGGTAAACTACCCCTTTCCCTTAACCGATCTTCACCAAAACCAACAGGTCTTACGAACTCTACAATTCAGGGCTGTATGCAAAATATTATTTGATTCTGTTTGAAATTGCGGCTGTTATCGTTTGCCATAAAAAATACCCTTGTTAAAACAAAAAACGTGGCTGGTAATCTACCCCTTTCCCTTATCCGATCTTCACAAAAAACAATAGGTCCTGAGTACTCTACAAATCAGGTCTGTATGCTAAAACGTATTTGATTCTGTTTGAATTTGCGGCTCTTATCGTTTACCATAGAACATTCCCTTTTCAAACATAAAACGTTGCTGGTAAACTGCCCCTTCCCCTTAACCAATCTTCACCAAAAACAACAGGTCTTGAGTACTCTGCAAATCAGGACTGCATGCAAAACATTATTTGATTTTGTTTGAATTTCCGGCTGTTATCGTTTGCCATAGGAAATAATTACCCTTGATTAAGAAAAAACGTTGCCGGTAAACTACCCCTTCCCCTTAACCGATCTTCACCAAAGCCAACAGGTCTTGAGAACTCTATAATTCAGGGCTGTGTGCAAAAGAGTAGTTGATTCTGTTTGAATTTGAGGCTGTTATCGTTTGCCATAGAAAAAAATTACACTTGTTTATTAAAAAAATCGGTATGGAGAACCATACATGACTTCCATATTCTAAGATTTATATTTAAAATCATTTTCAGCCAAACAGCCAGGGAAGGAATTTTAACAAAAAAATACTTCTTTTTGTGCCAATAACGTAGTACACATATAAAAAAAAATTATCCCCTCCCCCTTCAACTATAATTTTGATTTATAGAAAATTACCCCCAGCCCGTTCAACTAGCCTCTTCATTTATAGATATTTCATCTACGTTTCTACAGTGGATTATTAAGATCTTATCAGGATACTTTATCAAAATTAAGTACTTTACTCATGTTACAACAAAAAATGTTTCAGGTAAACTGCCCTTTCCCAGTAACCGATCTTCACCAAAATCAACAGACATTGAGTTCTCTATAGCTCAGGCACATATGTAAAAAATTATTTGATTCTGTTTGAATTTACGGCAGTTATGGTTCGTCATATAAAAAATTACCCATGTTAAAACATAAAACATGAGATTTATAAAACATATCTAAGATTTATATTTAAAATCATTTTGGAAATAAAATATTTTCATAGAACCTACTAACGCTGGGGAAATCTTAGGAGCCAATCAGAGTTGGGCCTACCTGTCACTCTGCTGAATTTGGTGGAAAGCCCTGTCACTGTCGTCAAAGTATCAGCCTTGACAGGGTCCTCTTTTTCTGCAAAATGGGAGAGGCTTGAGATGGAGTGAGTGACATGGTCCCCACCTCAATGAAGAACCCATTGTTTTATAAAAATATATTTAATTTTTGAAAACTGAAAATTCTTTTCTTGTTGTAAATATTTATATTTTATAATCAAAATGACTTTATTTTTGTTACCTGGCAATAAAATTATTTTATTTTCAACAATTACCATTGTTTCAAAAAGTTTAAATAAATTTTCAAGTACTTTACCCTTGTTAAAACGTAAAAGGTTGCAGGTAAACTACCCCTTCCCCTTAACCGATCTTCACCAAAATCTAAAGGCCTTGAGTCCTCTACCATCCACTGACGTATGCAAAAAATTATTTGATTCTGTTTGAATTTGCGGCTGTTATCGTTTGCCATAGAAAATACGCTTGATAAAAAATGTTGCAGGTAAACTACCCCTTCCCCTCAACCGATCTTCACCAAATACAATTAGTCTTGAGTACTCTACAAATCAGGGCTGTATGCAGAAAATTATTTGATTCTGTTTGAATTTGCGGCTGTTATCGTTTGCCATAAAAAATACCCTTGTTAAAAAACGTTGTAGGTAAACTACCCCTTTCCCTTAACCGATCTTCACCAAAAACAATAGATCTTGAGAACTCTACAATTTAGGGCTGGATGCAAATAATCTTTTGATTCTGTTTGAATTTGCGGCTCTTATCGTTTGCTATAGGAAATACCCTTGTTAAAACATAAAACGTTACAGGTAAACTACCCCTTTCCCTTAACCGATCTTCACCAAAATCAACAGATCTTGAGAACTCTACAATTCAGGGCTGTATGCGAAGCATTATTTGATTCTGTTTGAATTTGCGGCCGTTATCGTTTGCCAAACAAACAAAATTACCCTTGCTAAAAAAAAACCGTTGCTGGTAAACTACCCCTTTCCCTCAACCGATCTTCACCAAAAACAATAGGTCGCGAGTACTCTGCAAATCAGAGGTGCATGCAAAAAATTATTTGATTCTGTTTGAATTTGCGGCAGTTATCGTTTGCCATAGACAAAAAATGTACAGACTGACAGATAGACAGACAGACACACAGACAGACACACACACAGACACTTTTCGGAAAACGACTTTTTTTCATGTTTTGAGTGTAGTAGAATCAGAATCTGCAATAATCTCGAACACGATTTTTTTTGCCATCACCATACTTCCATTCCTTAAGGAATATGGAAGTAAAACGACTTTTTTTCATGTTTTGAGTGTAGTACAATCAGAATCTGCAATAATCTCGAACACGATTATTTTTGCCATCACCATACTTCCATTTCCTTAAGGATCATGGAAGTAAAATATCGGTATGGAGAACCATACATGACTTCCATATTCTAAGATTTATATTACTTCCATATTCCTTAAGGAATGGAAGTATGGTGATGGCAAAAAAAATCGTGTTCGAGATTATTGCAGATTCTGATTCTACTACACTCAAAACATGAAAAAAAGTCGTTTTCCGAAAAGTGTCTGTGTGTGTGTCTGTCTGTCTATCTGTGTGTCTGTGTGTCTCTGTGTCTGTAGATTTTTTTTCTATGGCAAACGATAACTGCCGCACATTCAAACAGAATCAAACAAATTTTTGCATACAGCCCTGATTTGCAGAGTACTCGCGACCTATTGTTCTTGGTGAAGATCGGTTGAGGGAAAGGGGTAGTTTACCTGCAACGGTTTTTTTTTAGCAAGGGTAATTTTGTTTGTTTGGCAAACGATAACAGCCGCAAATTCAAACAGAATCAAATAATGTTTAGCATACAGCCCTGAATTGTAGAGTTCTCACGATCTGTTGGTTTTGGTAAAGATCGGTTAAGGGAAAGGGGTAGTTTACTTGTACCGTTTTATGTTTTAACAATAGTATTTACTATGGCAAACGATAACAGCCGCAAATTCAAACATAATCAAATAATGTTTTGCATACTGCCCTAAATTGTAGAGTTCTCAAGACCTTTTGTTGTTGGTGAAGATCGGTTAAGGGAAAGGGGTAGTTTACCAGCAACGTTTTATGTTTTTAAGGATATTTTCTATGGCAAACGATAAGAGCCGCAAATTCAAACAGAATCAAATACGTTTTTGCATACAGCCCTGATTTCTTGAGTACTAAAGACCTATTGTTTTTGGTGAAGATCGTTTAAGGGAAAGGGGTAGTTTACCAGCCACGTTTTTTGTTTTATCAAGGGTATTTTTTATGGCAAACGATAACAGCCGCAAATTCACACAAAATCATATAATATTTTGCATACAACCCTAAATTGTAGAGTTCTCAAGACCTGTCGTTTTTGGTGAAGATCGGTTAAGGGAAAGGGGTAGTTTACCTGTAACGGTTTTTTATCAAGGGTAATTTTACTTCCATATTCCTTAAGGAATGGAAGTATGGTGATGGCAAAAAAATCGTGTTCGAGATTATTGCAGATTCTGATTCTACTATACTCAAAACATGAAAAAAAGTCGTTTTCCGAAAAGTGTCTGTGTGTCTATCTGTCTGTGTGTCTGTCTGTCTGTAGATTTTTTTTCTATGGCAAACGATAACTGCCGCAAATTCAAACAGAATCAAATAATTTTTTGCATACAGTCCGGTTTTGCAGAGTTCTCGGCGACCTATTGTTTTTGGTGAAGATCGGTTGAGGGAAAGGGGTAGTTTACCAGCAACCGTTTTTTTTTAGCAAGGGTAATTTTGTTTGTTTGGCAAACGATAACAGCCGCAAATTCAAACAGAATCAAATAATGTTTCGCATACAGCCCTGAATTGTAGAGGTCTCAAGACCTATTGTTTTTGGTGAAGATCGGTTAAGGGAAGGGGTACTTTTACCTGTAACGTTTTATGGTTTTAACAAGGGTATTTCCTATGGCAAACGATAACAGCCGCAAATTCAAACAGAATGAAAAGATTATTTGCATACAGCCCTGAATTATAGAGTTCTCAATACCTTTTGTTTTTGGTGAAGATCGGTTAAGGAAAGGGGTAGTTTACCAACAACGTTTTTTTAACAAGGGTATTTTCTATGGCAAACGATAACAGCCGCAAATTCAAACAGAATCAAATAATTTTCTGCATACAGCCCTGATTTGTAGAGTACTCAAGACCTATTGTTTTTGGTGAAGATCGGTTGAGGGGAAGGGGTAGTTTACCAGCAACGTTTTTTATATCATGCGTATTTTCTATGGCAAACGACAACTGCCGCAAATTCAAACAGAATCAAATAATTTTTTGCATAGACGCCCTGATTTGTAGAGTACTCGCGACCTATTGTTTTTGGTGAAGATCGGTTGAGGGGAAGGGGTAGTTTACCTGCAACGGTTTTTTTTATCAAGGGAATTTTTTTTTTTTGGCAAACGATAACAGCCGCAAATTCAAACAGAATCAAATAATGTTTCGCATACAGCCCTGAATTGTAGATTTCTCAAGACCTATAGTTTTTGGTGAAGATCGGTTGAGGGAAGGGGTAGTTTACCTGCAACGTTTTTTTTAACAAGGGTATTTTCTATGGCAAACGATAACAGCCGCAAATTCAAACAGAATCAAATAATTTTTTGCATACGTCCCTGAATTGTAGAGGTCTCAACGACTTTCGATTTTGGTGAAGATCGGTTAAGGGGAAGGGGTAGTTTACCTGCAACCTTATACGTTTTAACAAGAGTAAAGTACTTGAAAATTTATTTAAACTTTTTGAAACAATGGTAATTGTTAAAAATAAAATAATTTTGTTGCCAGGCAATAAAATTATAATTTTTTCATTTTAATGTAATATAATATTTTTCATTTATACAGCAATAAAAAGGCAGGTAAGACACAGCCTGGCTGTTTGGCTGAAAATGATTTTAAATATAAATCTTAGAATATGGGAAGTCATGTATGGTTCTCCATACCGATATTTACTTCCATATTCCTTAAGGAATGGAAGTATGGTGATGGCAAAAAAAATCGTGTTCGAGATTATTGCAGATTCTGATTCTACTACACTCAAAATATGAAAAAAAGTCGTTTTCCCGAAAAGTGTCTGTGTGTGTGTCTGTCTGTCTGTCTGTCTGTAGATTTTTTTTCTATGGCAAACGATAACTGCCGCAAATTCAAACAGAATCAAATAATTTTTTGCATACAGCCCTGATTTGCAGAGTACTCGCGACCTGTTGTTTTTGATGAAGATCGGTTGATGGAAAGGGGTAGTTTACCTGCAACGGTTTTTTTTTAGCAAGGGTAATTTTGTTTGTTTGGCAAACGATAAACAGCCGCAAATTAAAACAGAATCAAATAATGTTTTGCATACAGCCCTGATTTGTAGAGTACTCAAGACCTTTTGTTTTTGGTGAAGATCGGTTAAGGGAAAGGGGTAGTTTACCTGTAACGTTTTATGTTTTAACAAGGGTATTTCCTATGGCAAACGATAACAGCCGCAAATTCAAACAGAATCAAAAGATTATTTGCATACAGCCCTATATTATAGAGTTCTCAAGACCTGTTGTTTTTGGTGAAGATCGGTTGAGGGAAAGGGGTAGTTTACCTGCAACGTTTTTTTAACAAGGGTATTTTCTATGGCAAACGATAACAGCCGCAAATTCAAACATAATCAAATAATGTTTTGCATGCAGCCCTGATTTGTAGAGTACTCAACACCTATTATTTTTGGTGAAGATCGGTTAAGGGGAAGGGGTAGTTTACCTGCAACGTTTTTTTTATCAAGCGTATTTTCTATGGCAAACGATAACAGCCGCAAATTCAAACAGAATCAAATAATTTTTGCATACGTCCTGAATTGTAGAGGTCTCAATGACTTTCGATTTTGGTGAAGATCGGTTAATGGGAAGGGGTAGTTTACCTGCAACCTTTTACGTTTTAACAAGAGTAAAGTACTAGAAAATTTATTTAAACTTTTTGAAACAATGGTAATTGTTAAAAATAAAATAATTTTGTTGCCAGGCAATAAAATTATAATTTTTTCATTTTAATGTAATATAATATTTTTCATTTAATACAGCAATAAAAAGGCAGGTAAGACACAGCCTGGCTGTTTGGCTGAAAATGATTTTAAATATAAATCTTAGAATATGGAAGTCATGTATGGTTCTCCATACCGATATTTACTTCCATATTCCTTAAGGAATGGAAGTACAGTATGGTGATGGCAAAAAAAATCGTGTTCTAGATTATTGCAGATTCTGATTCTACTACACTCAAAACATGAAAAAAAAGTCGTTTTCCGAAAAGTGTGTGTGTGTGTGTGTGTGTGTGTGTGTGTCTGTGTGTCTGTAGATTTTTTTCTATGGCAAACGATAACTGCCGCAAATTCAAACTGAATCAAATAATTTTTTGCATACAGCCCTGATTTGTAGGGTACTCGTGTCCTATTGTTTTTGGTGAAGATCGATTGAGGGAAAGGGGGTAGTTTACCAGCAACGGTTTTTTTTATCAAGGAATTTTTTTCTTTTTTTGGCAAACGATAACAGCCGCAAATTCAAACAGAATCAAAAGATTATTTGCATACAGCCCTAAATTGTAGAGTTCTCAAGACATATTGTTTTTGGTGAAGATCGTTGAGGGAAAAGGGTAGTTTACCCAGCAATGTTTTTTTAAAAAAGGGTATTTTCTATGGCAAACGATAACAGCCGCAAATTCAAACAGAATCAAATAATGTTTTGCATACAGCCCTGATTTGTAGAGTACTCAAGACCTGTTGTTTGTTGTGAAGATCGGTTAAGGGGAAGGGGTAGTTTACCTGCAACGTTTTTTTATCAAGCGTATTTTCTATGGCAAACGATAACTGCCGCAAATTCAATCAGACTCAAATAATGTTTTGTATACGTCCCTGAATTGTAGAGGTCTCAAGGACTTTCGATTTTGGTGAAGATCGGTTAAGGGGAAGGGGCAGTTTACCTGCAATCTTTTACGTTTTAACAAGAGTAAAGTACTTGAAAATTTATTTAAACTTTTTCAAACAATGGTAATTGTTAAAAATAAAATAATTTTGTTGCCAAGCAATAAAATTAAAATTTTTTCATTTTAATGTACATCATGTATAAGAGAAAATATATCGCGCTTGGCAGGCGATATTAAGATTTAAATATAAATCTTAGAATATGGAAGTCATGTATGGTTCTCCATACCGATATTTTAAAATCATTTTCGAAATGAAATATTACCATAGAAACTACTTCTTTCTACTTACTGCTTCAGCCTTAACCACAGTACTGTGGTCACTAACGTATACCACCTCACGTTATCGCACTCGATTTTCACTGATGATGGAAGTCGACGGCATTGCCGAAACGTCTAGTTTTGTAGAAAACATTGGACTACGGCCAAATATCCCGGGGAGGAATTTTAACAAAAACTACTTCTCTGTTGCCGATAACGTTGTACACATATATATAAAATATATGCATAAAATTAATGGCTTGTATAAGTTAATGATTGATCTCCATTAAGTAGTGCTCAAGTTTCCAAAGTTTTAATATTATGATGTCCGTAATTAAAACATCAGAGCAGGTTTAGTGTGAATGAGGGTACACCGTGGACAAAAATCATTTCCTATTGAGCGTTGCTTAGAGTAAAGCTGCGAATCTACAGTGTATGTTTCACAGAACAAACACGCGAAAAAGAAGGAGCGCTCCGAAGTCACTCATGGACCCTCAGCATCTTGCAGAGGGTTCATTCCCTAAAGACGAAAAGTCTGTCTATGAATCGTTCCTCTGTAAACACGTGCAGTTACACTGCCTAGCGATCCACAGGAAGCAAATTGATGTCCATTTTTTCGGCTTGCACGCGTTATGTTGGTGTGGGTTTCGGCACTTTCCATTTAAAAAGCGTGCAAATGTAAGAAAATAAACATGAGTGAGGCCAGAAATAACGCGAATTTTGTGTGTGTGTGTGTGTGTGTGTGTGTGTGTGTGTGTGTGTGTGTGTCTTCCCTGCCTTTTTATTGCTGTAGTCATAATAATAAAATGGAAACATAAACATTACATAACTGAGATATGCTTACCTGCCATATACTCATGCATAATTTACATTAAAATGAAAAATTATAATTTTATTGACTGGCAACAAAATTATTTTATTTTTAACAATTACCATTGTTTGAAAAAGTTGAAATGAATTTTCAAGTACTTTACTGTTGTTAAAACGTAAAAGGTTGCAGGTAAACTACCCCTTCCCCTTAACCGATCTTCACCAAAATCGAAAGTCCTTGAGATCTCTACAATTCAGGGATGTATGCAAAACATTATTTGATTCTGTTTAAATTTGCGGCTGTTATCGTTTGCCATATAAAATACCCTTCTTAAAAAAACGTTGCAGGTAAACTACCCCTTTCCCTTAACCAATAGGTCGTGAGTACTCTACAAATCAGGCTGTATGCAAAAAATTATTTGATTCTGTTTGAATTTGCGGCAATTATCGTTCGTCATAGAAAGGGATACTCTTGTTAAAACATTAAAGGTGGCAGGTAAACTACCCCTTTCCCTTAACCAACCTTCACCAAAATCAATAGGCCTTCAGTTCTATACAATTCAGGACTGTATGCAAAAACTTATTTGATTCTGTTTGAATTTGTGGCTGTTATCGTTTGCCAAAAAAGAAATTACCCTTGATAAAAAAACGTTGCTAGTAAACTACCCCTTTCCCTTAACCGATCTTCACAAAAAACAATAAGTCTTGAGTACCCCACAATTCAGGGACGTATGCAAAAAATTATTTGATTCTGTTTGAATTGCAGCTCTTATCGTTTGCCATAGAAAATACCCTTGTTAAAATATAAAACGTTGCAGGTAAACTACCCCATTCCCTTAACCGATCTTCACCAAAACCAACAGGCCTTCAGACTTTTGCAATAGAGGAACGTATGCAAAAAAATATTTGATTCTGTTTGAATGTGCGGCAGTTATCGTTCTACATAGAAAAAATTACCGTTGTTAAAACATAAAATGTTGCAGGTAAACTACCCCTTTCCCTTAACCGTTCTTCACCAAAATCAACAGACATTGAGATCGCAATAATCGAGTGCAGTATGCAAATAATTATTTGATTCTGTTTCAATATGCGGCTGTTATCGTTTGCCATAGAAAACACCCATGTTAAAACAAAAAACGTTGCAGGTAAACTACCCCTTTCCCTTAACCGATCTTCACCAAAATCAACACGTCTTGACAACTCTAAATTTCAGGGCTATATGCAAATAATTATTTGATTCTGTTTGAATTTGCGGCTGTTATCGTTTGCCATAAAAAATACCCTTGTTAAAACATAAAACGTCGCTGGTAAACTACCCCTTTCCCTTAACCGAACTTCACCAAAATCAATAGCTCTTGAGTACTCTACAAATCAGAGCTGTATGCAAAAAAGTATTTGATTCTGTTTGAATTTGTGGTTGTTATCGTTTGCAAAATCCCTTCAGACACGGACACACACACAGACACTTTTCGAAAAATGACTTTTTTCATGTTTTGAGTGTAGTACAATCAGAATCTGCAATAATCTCGAATACGATTTTTTTTGCCATCACCATACTTCCATTTCCTTAAGGAACATGGAAGTAAAATTACCCTTGATTAAAAAAACGTTGCAGGTAAACTACCCCTTTTCCTTAACCGATCTTCACCCAAAACAATAGGTCTTATAGGTCTTGAGAAATCTGCCCATAGATCCACAGGAAGCAAATTGATGTCCATTTTTTCGGCTTTCACGCGTTATGTTGGTGTGGGTTTCGGCACTTTCCATTTAAAAAGCGTGCAAATGTAAGAAAATAAACATGAGTGAGGCCAGAAATAACGTGAATTGTGTGTGTGTGTGTCTTACCTGCCTTTTTATTGCTGTAGGCATAATAATAAAATGGAAACGTAAACATTACATAACTGAGTTATGCTTACCTGCCACGAACGATATATTATTTTATACATGGAGGAGTTCAGTGACATACACACGTACAGAAGAATTATATATATAAAGATATTAACTCATACATAATTTACATTAAAATGAAAAAATTATAATTTTATTGCCTGGCAACAAAATTATTTTATTTTTAACAATTACCATTGTTTCAAAAAGTTTAAATGAATTTTCAAGTACTTTACTCTTGTTAAAACGTAAAACGTTGCTGGTAAACTACCCCTTCCCATTAACCGATCTTCACCAAAATCGAAAGTCCTTGAGACCTCTATAATTCAGGGACGTATGTAAAAAATTATTTGATTCTGTTTGAATTTGCGGCTGTTATCGTTTGCCATAGAAAATACGCTAGATAAAAAAACGTTGCCGGTAAACTACCCCTTCTCCTTAACCGATCTTCACCAAAAACAATAGGTCTTGAGTACTCTACAAGTCAGGGCTGTATGCAAAAAATTATTTGATTCTGTTTGAATTTGCGGCTGTTATCGTTTGCCATAGAAAAAAATCTACACACAGACAGACACACAGACACACAGACACACAGACAGACACACAGACACACACACACACAGACACTTTTCGGATAACGACTTTTTTTCATGTTTTGAGTGTAGTACAATCAGAATCTGCAATAATCTCGAACACGATTTTTTTTGCCATCACCATACTTCCATTCCTTGAGGAATATGGAAGTAAAAAATCGTGTTCGAGATTATTGCAGATTCTGATTATACTACCCTCAAAACATGAATAAAGTCATTTTTCGAAAAGTGTCTGTCTGTGTGTCTATCTGTCTATAGATTTTTTCTATGGCAAACGATAACATCTGCAAATTCAAACAGAATCAAATAATATTTTGCATACTGTCCTAATTTGTAGAGTACTCATTACCTGTTGTTTTTGGTGAAGATCGGTTAAGGGAAAGGGGTAGTTTACCTGCCACGTTTTATGTTTTAACAAGAGTAATTGTTTCTATGATGAACGGTAACTGCCGCACATTCAAACAGAATCAAATAATGTTTTGCATGCATCCCTGAATTGTAGAGACCTCAAGAATTATTGATTTGGGTGAAGATCAGTTTAGAGAAATGGGTAGTTTACCTGCAACGTTTTATGTGATAACAAGGGTAATTTTTTATATGACGAACGATAACTGCCGTACATTAAAACAGAATCAACTACTCTTCTGCATACCTTTTTGAATTATACAGAACTCAAGGTCTGTTGATTTTGTTGAAGATCGGTTAAGGGAAAGGGGTAGTTTACCTGCAACGTTTTATGTTTTAAAAGGGTATTTTCTATGGCAAACGATAAGAGCCGCAAATTCAAACAGAATCAAATAATTTTTTGCATACAGTCCTGAATTGTAGATTTCTCAAGACCTATAAGACCTATTGTTTTGGGTGAAGATCGGTTAAGGAAAAGGGGTAGTTTACCTGCAACGTTTTTTTAATCAAGGGTAATTTTACTTCCATGTTCCTTAAGGAAATGGAAGTATGGTGATGGCAAAAAAAATCGTATTCGAGATTATTGCAGATTCTGATTGTACTACACTCAAAACATGAAAAAAGTCATTTTTCGAAAAGTGTCTGTGTGTGTGTGTGTCCGTGTCTGTAGGGTTTTTTGCAAACGATAACAGCCACAAATTCAAACAGAATCAAATACTTTTTTGCATACAGCTCTGATTTGTAGAGTACTCAAGAGCTATTGATTTTGGTGAAGTTCGGTTAAGGGAAAGGGATAGTTTACCAGCGACGTTTTATGTTTTAACAAGGGTATTTTTTATGGCAAACGATAACAGCCGCAAATTCAAACAGAATCAAATAATTATTTGCATATAGCCCTGAAATTTAGAGTTGTCAAGACGTGTTGATTTTGGTGAAGATCGGTTAAGGGAAAGGGGTAGTTTACCTGCAACGTTTTTTGTTTTAACATGGGTGTTTTCTATGGCAAACGATAACAGCCGCATATTGAAACAGAATCAAATAATTATTTGCATACTGCCCTCGATTATTGCGATCTCAATGTCTGTTGATTTTGGTGAAGAACGGTTAAGGGAAAGGGGTAGTTTACCTGCAACATTTTATGTTTTAACAACGGTAATTTTTTCTATGTAGAACGATAACTGCCGCACATTCAAACAGAATCAAATATTTTTTTGCATACGTTCCTCTATTGCAAAAGTCTGAAGGCCTGTTGGTTTTGGTGAAGATCGGTTAAGGGAATGGGGTAGTTTACCTGCAACGTTTTATATTTTAACAAGGGTATTTTCTATGGCAAACGATAAGAGCTGCAATTCAAACAGAATCAAATAATTTTTTGCATACGTCCCTGAATTGTGGGGTACTCAAGACTTATTGTTTTTTGTGAAGATCGGTTAAGGGAAAGGGGTAGTTTACTAGCAACGTTTTTTTATCAAGGGTAATTTCTTTTTTCGCAAACGATAACAGCCACAAATTCAAACAGAATCAAATAAGTTTTTGCATACAGTCCTGAATTGTATAGAACTGAAGGCCTATTGATTTTGGTGAAGGTCGGTTAAGGGAAAGGGGTAGTTTACCTGCCACCTTTAATGTTTTAACAAGAGTAACCCTTTCTATGACGAACGATAATTGCCGCAAATTCAAACAGAATCAAATAATTTTTTGCATACAGCCTGATTTGTAGAGTACTCACGACCTATTGGTTAAGGGAAAGGGGTAGTTTACCTGCAACGTTTTTTTAACAAGGGTATTTTATATGGCAAACGATAACAGCCGCAAAGTTAAACAGAATCAAATAATGTTTTGCATACATCCCTGAATTGTAGAGATCTCAAGGACTTTCGATTTTGGTGAAGATCGGTTAAGGGGAAGGGGTAGTTTACCTGCAACCTTTTACGTTTTAACAACAGTAAAGTACTTGAAAATTCATTTAAACTTTTTCAAACAATGGTAATTGTTAAAAATAAAATAATTTTGTTGCCAGTCAATAAAATTATAATTTTTCATTTTAATGTAAATTATGCATGAGTATATGGCAGGTAAGCATATCTCAGTTATGTAATGTTTATATTTCCATTTTATTATTATGACTACAGCAATAAAAAGGCAGGGAAGACACACACACACACACACACACACACAAAATTCGCGTTATTTCTGGCCTCACTCATGTTTATTTTCTTACATTTGCACGCTTTTTAAATGGAAAGTGCCGAAACCCACACCAACATAACGCGTGCAAGCCGAAAAAATGGACATCAATTTGCTTCCTGTGGATCGCTAGGCAGTGTAACTGCACGTGTTTACAGAGGAACGATTCATAGACAGACTTTTCGTCTTTAGGGAATGAACCCTCTGCAAGATGCTGAGGGTCCATGAGTGACTTCGGAGCGCTCCTTCTTTTTCGCGTGTTTGTTCTGTGAAACATACACTGTAGATTCGCAGCTTTACTCTAAGCAACGCTCAATAGGAAATGATTTTTGTCCACGGTGTACCCTCATTCACACTAAACCTGCTCTGATGTTTTAATTACGGACATCATAATATTAAAACTTTGGAAACTTGAGCACTACTTAATGGAGATCAATCATTAATTTATACAAGCCATTAATTTTATGCATATTTTATATATATATGTGTACAACGTTATCGGCAACAAAGAAGTAGTTTTTGTTAAAATTCCTTCCCGGGATATTTGGCCGTAGTCCAATGTTTTATACAAAACCAGACGTTTCGGCAATGCCATCGACTTCCATCATCAGTGAAAATCGAGTGCGATAACGTGAGGTGGTATACGTTAGTGACCACAGTACTGTGGTTAAGGCTGAAGCAGTAAGTAGAAAGACGTAGTTTCTATGGTAATATTTCATTTCGGAAATGATTTTAAATATAAATCTTAGAATATGGAAGTCATGTATGGTTCTCCATACCGATATTTATTTATATGTCATATGTACTACGTTATCCACAACGAAGAAGTACTTTGTTGTTAAAATTCCTTCCCCGGTTGTTTGGCCGTGGTCCAATGTTTTGTACAAAGCCAGACGTTTCAGTGAAAATCGAGTGCGCTAGCGTGAGGTGATATACGTTAGTGACCACAGTACTGTGGTTAAGGCTGAAGAAAGAAGTAGTTTCTATCGAAATATTTCATTTTGAAAATGGTTTTAAATATAAATCTTAGATCATGGAAGTCATGTATGGTTCTCCATACCGATATTTATCATTGCGATACCGAGGCAAGGGGAGAAATCCGCGGTTTCCCTGGCTGATGATAGCAGTATTTTCCCCTACCAGGGAAAATCATTTCTTGCTTTCTTGTTCCTAGGCGCTAAATTAACATTTCCTGTTGTTACTATCGTAGCTTACGGTTATTAACTATGATAACCCAAATAGCCGTATGCCTATAGATCTATAGGAAATGTTATTTACTTTTTACGTCAAGTTGAGAAGCATGTTTGCTAAATTCCCTCAAAAAGAAATTGGATTTCCACTTAGACTTCCACAAAATATAGTGGCATAATAAATGCTGTGCAGTAGGACTGTTAGAGATGTTTTAACGAAAACAATTAGTGATCCGAACCAATGGCCGTTGCCTGAGTTTTTGCACGCACACACACACGCACACACACACACACACACACACACACGCACACACACGCGCACACACGCGCGCGCGCGCGCGCACACACACACACACACACACACACACACACACACACACAGAGGTAATTGGGTAGAAACTGAAAGCACTAACTAGGGTATACAGGTCATTTAACAATGAACTAACTATTATGCGCATAGGCCAAGAAAAACTATGATTTGTCATGTTAGTAAGCGTCTTTGTCATTTCTTTGCCTCTCTTCCCAGTAACTTTTACCTGGTCTGTGATGTCTAGTGCTCGCAGGTCACAAACGTTACTAAACTCTATGCCAGAAAGGTTTCCTAGTTCTTGGCTTAGTAATTTTTTACACACTTATTTTTTTTAAATACTTTTTGTTTTCCGGTTTGGTATACTTGGCGGTTTGATATATTACGTTATATGTTTGGACACTTGTCACTTAACTCTTTTTGAAATGATTCAGTTATTTCACGTATGTAATAATGTGTCTATTACAAAATCATTTCTATTTCTAAATAATTATTATTTAACGTTCCTAACGTTTTGATGTTGATGGATGCAGATGCTTTAGGAACCAAATGTCGCTTTAATTTAATAAAACCACATTGACAGCGAATATTCGTTTTTGTGAAACTAATATTCCATGTTTACTCCAGTCTTTAAAGTTTTTGCCGTGTGTGTTCTAAATAGAACTCAGCCTTTTTATTTTATAATAAACTACTGAAATACACGGTCAAGTTCGCAAGAAATATTCAGTAATATTTTTACTACTATGTCCCAGAGCAAAAAGAAGTATTTAATATTGCTATGTCGATTCTGCTAACTTAAAACAAACTTTTATTATAAAAGTAGTTTAGAAGAAGGAAGAACACTATTTCCACAAAGGGTATTCATAGAGTTACACGCGTTACAGAAAACGTTATAAGAGTACCTGTTATTCTATGCGCGCTCCACTGTTCAAAATACTGCAAATAGTTCAAATAATGATAAACAGAAAGTGGTGAAGGATAATGACTACTGTGGACGTAAGGAATAAAAGGTCCCCTAACGTGGGAAGTTATCATTGTTTGCTGATCGCAGAAGTCAAACTCAAAAATATATGCTAAGAGAGCTAATTCAAACCTTAGATTAAAAGGAAAGTTTAGAGCAGAAGAGACAAGCCTCCTAGGCAAGAAAAGACTAGATAAATATCGGGAGGATACATGTAGGGGCAAAACAGACTGAGTCGCTGCCGGATCGATGTTGCGTTGCCTTACTTTTAACTCGATAAGTGTCAGACTTTACATTGCTAAGCAGTCGTGCACTATACCGTATGTAAGGATATTCAGGTGCAAACACTGGCCGCATTTGGCGTGCGCAGGAAAGCTAATTTTGTGGTTACTACACGGGCACCACACACTTTGCAACGGCTTTTTTGATTCTGTTGCAATTTGTCGAGGGGAGTTGAGTCGCACTGCCGTAGGCGATGATGGGCCGCAGTCCCTTGTTAAGCGGCCGCCATGACTATCGAAAGGAAATTAGTGTACGACCTTTCGAAAAGCAAGCTCGGCCATTACGACCTAGTGCGATCTTTCTTGGTTGCTGGAGACTTTATTGAAACGCTGCAAGCGTCTGAGTCAACGGAGTCGTTGCTGTACTTGCAAGTTACCCAGGAAAACGTAGAGTCCCACTGATCAGCATAACAGATCGCAGCCTACAGATACAGATGGTTGCTTAGCGCCTACAGCACAATCAAGCGGATGTCGCTGCTTTAGTTATATCGTGCTGATGAATCTTGGACTTTTGCGAGGCCCCGCATCTGACGCTACTACTACGTGGCTACTCAGTCTAGAACCGCGGAGATTGTCGCCCGCTTTGGGTGAGATACCGTGGCTAAGACTGATAAGTTTCGAAAGGAGGGAAGAAGATTCAATGTAAAACTCAGAAATCTCCAACTGAAGCGAAGCAAATTAGTAGTGGTTAAAGCGAGTACGCTGCCTGACTTAATTTTTCAGACAGCAGTCACCGGTTCCAACGTAAAATGGAAAGGGGGTGATTATAACCCCGTCCGTAATTACAATGCGCGGCCAAGATAATCCAACCCGGATAGGGAAAATTAATGTGACATTTTAGAAGCGGATTTGACCGACCGTATGAAAAAAATACTTTGCAAAACTCTGTTTTAACGTAAGAATATTGTGATTCGTAAATTTGAATAAAATTTAACACTACACTGTTCAGAAGACACCTGAACTTTACGAATTTGTCAAAATGAAGAATGAATGAATTTGTTTACATGAAGAGCAAATTATCTCAGACCTACAGTAAATTCTTAATTTGGTGTGTTTATAAATTGTATAGAAAATTTTGTCGTCTACTTATTATACTAATCAGTGAGTATTCCATCGTTGCTGACGTGCATTTCCAAAACAACTTTTCACGCTAAACTTAAGCATAAGGTCAGGATTGCTTCACCATCCATAGTTTTCTTGACGACGCGTAACAATTTGCCTGCTCGTCATCAGGTCACGATGTTCTTGAGAAATTTTCTGTGCCATACATTGTAATGTCATTGACCCTTATTTTTCCCCTAAAAATGTATAAATTTGTTTTCCTGCTTATAGACAATTGCCAACCGGCAAGTAGCAGGAGCTGTGCACCGTAAACACGCCACTATAGCGTTGATATACACCGAGTAACTCACTGACAGACTGCATATCGTTTGCCTAGTAATTTATATTACTATGCAAGTTTGTAGTGTTAAGATATCAAGCAAATTTGCTAAATTGAAGCACAATTTAAAACAATCGTAACTCCCAAAATAGTAGACTGCAGAAATGAGAAAAATATCAAATTGTTTGGAATAAATTGCCCTTTATTTTGAACACTTAAGAATTGCCCTTTATTTGGAACAATTAAAATTTATAATTCACGTATTTCTAATATATGTTATTCACTTCTATGCATATTCTACAGACAGAGTGTCATATCGAAAAAACACTGAAATACGTTATACGACAAACGGAATACAAATGACTGAATTTTTCTTATTAAAAGACGCTTTATCAGGAGTTCCACTGTAAGAAACGCTTTAGTAATTGATCTGGTACTGTGAGTTTCAGTAACGCTGTCTTCTGAAAACTTGATACTATTTACTTGATAAAGGTAAAACCAAAATTTAAATTAATTTGCAAAGTGAAATTATTTTAGTTTTTCCAATTGTGACGATTTTAAAAAATATCGTAAATCGCACAAATAAAAAATTTTTGCCTTCTAACTAGTAAGAGTATTATCCACCCCTTACCTATACCTAGATTCCTGCATCAACTTGAAATTGTCCCGTACCAACACGCAAAGAAAGGTGTTAGTTAGCTATTAATAATAATTACGTTAATTATTTAAAATATGACTATATAAATAAGGAAATTTCTAATTCGTAACAAAGTTAGCATAAAGTATAATTAACAATTTAATTAATGAATAATGAATACTAAATAAAGAACGAACTATTTTCTCAGTGCGTAAAACCGCGCTAGCTTACTGACCCCTCGCCGCTAAACTATGCACACAGTCGCTAGTGGAACTTCGACATGTAAAGATGTCAGTTTTGTGTTGTCCACATACACGTAGGTGTATGCCGTTAAAAAACAGTATATCCAGTTTGTGGTGATATTATTTTGAGAAATGTAGCGTGGAAAAATATAAAAGAAAATATATAATGTAGTGTGTGGAGAGTTATAAAAAAACAAAGAAAGGAAAACTTAGCCGACACATCTCTTAAAAAATAAAACTGTAAGTGGTAAAATATGTTAATTACCAGACTTTAGTACTGCAAAATATGAACTGTAATTAAGGTGCAAAATGTGAACTACAAACTCCAGAAGTGGAAGACTCAAACTACAACAGTATGAACTTCAAGTAAAAAATCCGATCGTCGAGACTACCAGATACAATCAACCAAATGTAGCATCAACAGGAACCATGTATTGCACACTAGAAGACGACAGAAGATGACCATCAGGGACCCAACAACAACCTCATGTTAAATTCAGGTGATATCCAAACATAACATTTGTAAAGTTTTGTTTCAACAAAAGAACAGTAATGAACTTTTGATAATGTAAAGAATAAATTATAAGATTTGTAATTTCTGTAATGAAGTAGTAGTAACATCACGATATCTAAATGTAAGGTAATTCTGTAGTTTACAACCAATATTATTCTTCAAATAATTTGGTTAAAGTTGTGATAAATTAATTTTTAACAAAGTTCAGACCCGGATCCGAGGTACTTAAAACAACATCTAGATGAGTACTTTTGAGGTAAAAGGAATAATACATTTAATATTTTTAAAGCATTAAAAGCAGAATTTACTAGAGTAATTCTTTTAAAAAACAAAGTAAACCATGAGATTTGAATAGTAATAAAGAGATGTTTTTGCTAACACCAAGTGAGTGAATAAATTTATGCAATCCTTGATCATTTCCTATGTAATAATGTGTTATAATTTGTTAGTAAGGAAGTTTTACTAACAACGGCAGCTAGTTTAATTAACCGGTAACGAATTGAACTAGTTCCCGACTTTTGTGTTGTCTTAACAAGGGAGACGTCACACAATAATCTTTAGTGATCATCAAGTACTGATACCATAACCAGAGGACACCTCGGGTAGGGGTCTCAATTCTTCTGTCATGCTTTTTTGCGCAATAATTTTACTTTTCTTACTAAATTATGAATTCAAATAAGTTGTTACACATTTAGTTATGTACTGACAGTTTGTATAAAAAAGGGATTTATTTCATAAAACAGCGTAATTTCCTAACAGTCTTGTTTATGTCGTCTTGCCTTATCAACAACTGAATAATTCAGTCTACGATTGAATGCTTCAATAATTAGCTGAATAACTGAACATAGGCCAGGTGTCTGAGACGTATTTTAAGATTATGTTTTGCTCTAACTTTCCATCTGCTCTCTCGGTGATCCTGACAGTTCTCTTTTTTATATCTAGCTTTAGGATCAGTCTGTCAGGAATGGGTTTGAAGTATTCAGATTTATTCTTTTAACGATTTTGTTAATGAGTAGTCATAACATATTATGATGTGGTCTACTAAGTCACTTTTTGTCCGGTTCGACCTCTGTACGTTACTTGTTGAACGTTACGCTGTTTTCAACTGGGAACAGTAATACGAATCTGTCGAAATGGTGCATATTTTAAGTAACTACTCGATGAGATATTCCTAAATAGTATTGGTTTCTTTCTAGATTCTAATCAACAGTCGACAAATGCTCCAGGAAATAACGTGCTGTTTTATGTAGTCTGACATTTTCTCTTCTCTAATTAGCCGTGAAACAAGTTCAACGTCTGCTTTTTTCCTCCAAAGGCAAAAAAGCATTGAAATGATAATGAAGGCAACCAGCAATCTTCACTAAGTAGTCTCCTCGAAGCCCATCATGATCGGTTCAAGTAACACCAGTCCGTATATGCAATTGCTGTGGACAGTTAAATGTAAGTCTCCGTTTTGTTCCTGGGTAATGCGTGTATGCTGGTAGTAACCCTCATGAATTCAACTTAATACGCAGCTAGACGAGTTCACCTCACCAAATGATAAGTTTTGTTATTCACAGTTATTATTTTATTGTTGTTTTGTGTAACTGATCACACACACACACACACACACACACACACACACACACACACACACACACACACACACACACACACACACACACACACACACACACACACACACACACACACACACACACACACACACACACACACACACACACACACACACACACACACACACACACACACACACACACACACACACACACACACACACACACACACACACACACACACACACACACACACACACACACACACACACACACACACACACACACACACACACACACACACATCGACAATCACAAGTATGTGCACTCTCGCACCCATTAATTTGTGCTTATTTTATTAAATATTTTAACTTTATTAATTTAATACTGGCAAAGATTGAAAGTTAGGTCGGGTAAAAAGTATTAATTTGCCTTTGTAATGAATAAAAATAATTCTCTGATAGATGCCTGTCTTTGGTTCCGCAGTCGGATGATAGCCCAGGAAAAATAGTCAAAAAATTTGACTTTAAAGGAAAAAATTAGATAAAAGCTAGTTTTTTATACATGTGGTTGTTGAACTGTAAGTTATACGAAACCAATGAGTCTACCACTTAAAAGTGTCTAGGGGTGGTTTTACAGGGATTGAAAGGGGTGAAAAAACGATTTTTCGCATATAACTTAAAAACGAAGTATTTTATCAAAAAATGTTTCAAATAAAAGTTGTAGCTCACAAAATTCCCTATAATTTTGTGGGTGTTATATTCCTGTACGTCGAAGATTGTTGGAATAGGCCACATTTAAAACTTAAAGTATACTGTATTTTGTGTGTATTGCGTGTGAATTATCGTCTTTTTGTTTTTTTGGAGAGGATGATGCCTACATAAGCCGAAGCTTGTGGGTAGGTAATGAGATAGGGATGACTTGAATGATGAACGAATGCCAGACTTTACCGGGAATCAAACCCTGAACCTCTTGGTTTAGAAGCCAGCGCCCTAACCACTAGACCAAACCGGTCGGTCAATATTTAACTTAAAATATTGTCTCAGGCCAATTTTACCCTTATTGAAATATGTAATTTTTTTGCTGATGCAAATGAAGAATTTCATCAAAAAAAGTACTATCAAATAAAATAAAATGTATCAGAGTATTTTAAATTTGAAATTGCACCGTACCCAATGTCCCTTTTCACGAATACTGGAATGAAAAAAACCACCAAGTCTGCTTAAAAATATCGATGACACTTTACTGAACAAGACAGACACCTACATAATATATGGAGGGTATTTGTTGCACAAAGTGAAATTGAATTTAAAACAATGCAGTAATTATAAAGAAGTATATGATATGCAATGTTTCACGTACTTTTAAGTCTGCAGTAATCGTCTTCGATGGATATGACAATCCTTATAGTACAAAAAAATCTGAAAACAACGTCGATACACGAACATCAGTCCACAGTTCAGCATAACGGAAGTAACCCCCCTGTCGGCCAAGAAACGTTTTTAGCGAATAGTGAAAATAAAAAACAACTCGTTGAAATGTTGAAAAAAATTCGAAGAATAAAAATTGAAGTACGACAGTCATCTGACGACGCAGATACACTGATTGTGCAAACTGCCATTCAGACGTCTCAGAACTTGCAAGTGACAATTGTTGGCCAAGATATTGATTTCCTTGTACTTGTGATAGCTTTAAGTCCAGCAGACAAAGATATATTTTTCTTGAAACCAAATATCGGCAAAATTTAAGCAAAATTATTTTCCTCGCAAAATTTGCAAATGCAATTCACAAATGTCAAAAGTTTCGTCCTTCTAGCACATGCTTTTAGTGGCTGTGACATGACTAGTTCAGTTCATGGGAAAGGTATAAAAAAAAATTACTGAAGCTATTGGAGAATAACAGAAATTTGGACAATCCTGTAGCAGTGTTTATTAGTGTGAATGCAAATAAAAGTGAACTAGAAAAGGCTGGTGAAAAATTATTTCTCATTCTGTATGGTTCGAAAGATGGAAGGCAAACACTAGACTAGTACAGATTTCAGATGTTTCAGAAATCTCTCAAAAAGGCATATGCCAAATTAGAGCTGTACCCTCCAAGTTCAGCAGCTGCAGCTCAGCATTCCTTTAGAATTTACTAACAAGTTCAGAAATGGCTAGGCAACCTTAAAAGTCCAGAGGAATGGGGATAGGAAAGGAAAAATAATTTTTTGCAGACTACATTAGAACCAGCTCCTGAATCAATTTTGAATTTGATTTCCTGTGGCTGTACGACTGACTGTTCTACTTTTCGTGTTCGTTGCCTAAAATCCGGTTTGTAATGCATAGTTACGTGTGAAAATCGCCAAGAATCAACGTGTCAGAATTGTGAAACGCCAGGTTATAATATTAATATTACTGATAGTGAAGAGATTAATATTGATGATGAAAATGGAAGTGAATTTCTTATTGATGATCTTGAAGAAACAAATGTCAATGGAAATAGTGATAGTGAAGACTTTTTGTGACTTAAATTTTTATTATAAAAAGACCCTTACAAAAGGAAAATCTTACCATATTTTTAAAATTTAGTGTATAACTTTCTTGTAACATTTTTATTGGATTATTTTTAAATAATTTCCATTTAATTCAATTTAAATTTATCATCGGGTATTTCTGAACAAATGATTTATTCAGTTGTAAAAATTTTACTTTATCTTAAGTGTTTGTTCTCGTAAATTTTTTGTGTTGATTCTACCTTTCTTTTGTGTAATTCACATATTTGATTTCATAAACTGATTGCTTTCCGATTTTGACATTTTATGATATGTGTTTAATTATGTAATTAATTTTTTTTAATGACTCTTTTGTACAGTTCAAGATTAATTTTTTCGTATTTTTACATCATTTTAATTTTAGTCATTAAGTTCAGTAAAAATGTTCAGATTTTAAATTCTCAATAATTATTGCAGTTGCTTTTTTTTATTCAAACAATGTTTTATTTATAAAATTTTTGTTTCAGTTTGCGATCCTTTGACTATATTATTCTTACTGTTATTATCATTACAATTTTGTAAATATTAAAATATACTTTTTCAAAATACTTCACCAGGAATAATAAATTATGTGAACTTATCAAAAATGTGTTTTTTCACTTTCTCGTAAATATTCATCCGCTTAAAAAAAACAAAAAACAAGCAAGTAATACACACAAAATAAAAAAAGTAAACTCTAAGATTTAAATGTGGCCTATTTCAACAATATTTGACATACAAAAATGTGACACCCACCAAATTATAGGGAATTTTGTGATATACAACTTTTATTTCAAACATTTTTTGATAAAATACTTCGTTTTTAAGTTATATGCGAAAAATAGTTTTTTCACCCCTTTCAAACTCTGTAAAACCACCCCTAGACACTTTTAAGTGGTAGACTCATTGGTTTTTACAATCTATGGTCCAAGAAGTATATGTATAAAAAATTAGCTTTTATCTAATTTTTTCCTTAAACCTTTCTATTTTTCCTGGGCTATGAATCAATGAGCGAGATAAGGAAGTACATTGCGCTTATGGGTTTTACGTTCGCTACGATTACGCGACTTGAAAACCTCGACCGATAAAAATAAAGTACTAGATAAGTCTACAAAATGTACACAGTAGTAACAGTATTTTAATTCATCAGATTTTGATATATTTTAAACAAATTTAGCCCAAAAATTAAATCGGTATAAATAAAAAAACGTAATAAACCATCGCACATTCAATTTAGCGCGTATTAAAATATACACTGTCCTTACGTAAGATATTCTTGCTCCATAACAATCATTGTTTTTGTATATGTAGTCCAGTTCACGTACATGATGAACATGCCATTTAAATGTAATAATATCCTTGTTATAACAAAATAAAAAATAAAACTTCATATCAAAGTTTATTTTTTTTCAGGCGTGAGGCATAAAAAGTAGCCTGCGAGAAACGTTTTCCCTATTCAAGATAGACTAATACATTAAGCAAGTGAATTGTACATAAAGATTCAAATTTAATTTTTATTTAACTCCCAATGTTCTATCTTTATTAGTTTCCAAATTATTGAGCGAATCGTACAAACGGTCGCGCTGCGTACTGCCGCACGTCCGCTCTCGTGTTTATCATGACGTGTTTCAATTAACTCATTGTACTGTTACAGAAATCGTTAGAAATACATTTGTTGTACTTCAAGACTTAAAACAGTAAATATCTCCGCAGCATTTAGGAAATCGTAAATTGAAATAGATTATTTAATAAATACAAATAATTATTACTTGAAGGAAAGTATATAGACTGTATAGTTTTGCAAATGAAATAAACCAAATAATAGAAAAAGTAAAAAAAAAATAATAATTAAAATAACAACAAAATAATTAGTAAACTACAAAATAAACTTAAAAACAACACAACAAGAGCAAACCTAGAAAAAATCGACGCATTAATTGCTATAAAAACAAACGAGTTTGTGAATGAAAGTACGTACTTAGTAGATGAAAGTTTTGAATACTTGAGTGTTGAATAGTAAGCACTTTTCCTACTTACTTTTCTACACGTTCTCTTTATTTTGACCGTTCTGTACATGGATCCCGGAATTTGTGAGAGCGGAAAATACATCGTTTTCACTGTACAGTCTGCAGCTTTCAGTAACAACCCTAATTATCCAGATTCCTATTCGAGAAAGTGTTGTTATATATATAGCTACTACTTTTAGGAAGCACGTCATAGAATCTCTGTTTCTATCCCCATAATATTTGATAAATTACTACGAAAATTTTCTTCTAGGTTAGGAATAATTGTAGCAAAACAGTTCATCATAAAGTAGGGAATCGAAATTGTATTATAACCGATAACTAACACCTTAAGAAAAGGCCAAATTTTTTAAGATATATGTTTTTCCCAGGCTTTAGGACGGTAAAACCAGTTGCATCTAAAGGAAATTATAAGCCAAGCATGCTAATACTATAAAGATTTTGAATTTGTCCAACGATGTGACTGGTGTATGTGGGATTCAAAGTCAAACCTGTCCGATATGAGTCATACTCTGCTTACATTGATGTAATACTTTTACTCGGTCTCAAATTATGTAATATTATATTAAAGTCTCAATTTTTTTATATAGTTTGGATACCTGTTACATTTTTTAATATAGGTTGGATACCTGTTCAACCTTCGTTATGTCGAATTTCCTTACAAATTCCTTCGAGTACTTATGTTCCTATTTTTATTATGTGTACTGGATACTAATTTTAAAAACTTAACTTTTGATGTTTCCTTGTTCTTTGTCCTCCTCATTTGTTGTCCTATTTATTTTCACGATATTTATTTTGAATAAATACAGAAATACGGATATTTGTTTTCGATTCGACGAAAGTCATCATAGATTACATCTTTCAAGTTCTTCTACCGCACATTGTGTCAAAAGAAAAACTGAATTCATATTTTAAGAACTATTTTGCTCTGGGAAGTCGGTTTTTCTCATGAAGGGTAAAAGACGCAATGCCCTTTTGTAGTATATATTACGTGACAGTTCCCAGTTCATCAACTATAGTCAGGGGTTCCCAACCGGTGGTACGCAAGAAGACCTAGCTATAAAAATAGTATTTATTTAAAAAATAAATAAAAATTTATGTTCAAAACAACAATAAGTTTTCATCTGATATGGTTTAAAACGATACCCTTATAAACACGCTTAATAATCTAATAATATCTACCCACACACTCTCTTATAATCTAATAATTAGATTTAAATAATTATACATAGAGGAATAATAAGATATACTATTTGTGATGTACCAAATTTTTTTATTGAGAAAACCCCAATAACCTTTCTTTAAGGTGGTACTCGAAATGTACGCTGAAGACCAAAGTGGTACGCGGGTCCGGAAAGGTTGGAAACTACTGAACACTGAACTATACCATGAATCCAGTAGGAATGCTTGTTGTCAAGGTTGCAGATACAACAGTGTGTTCCTTCTTCATTTTTTTATTATACCGAAGTGTAGGGGAGGAAGAAGTCTGAAGTTGTCAGTTGTGTATTAGTGTGTTAGTGTAGTCGGACACACTAATACACAACTCCTCCAATCACCCAATACAACGCAAACTAGCTGCCTTCAGAACCATAATGAAAAAGACTACAAAGACGAACTAAACACGACAAAATGTCTAGCAGAATCCAACGGATACGACAGAACAATAGTCAATAAACTCCTACACAAAACCCAAAACAAACAACAGACAAACACAGAAAACAACAAATTCATAACACTAACATACATAAACAAACAAACTGAAAAAATAGCCCACAAATTCAAAAAAGCAGGATACAGAATTGCTTACAAAACAGAACACACACTATCAAAACACACACACAAAGCACAAAACAAATTCGATCTACCTGATGTTTACAAACTAAATTGCTCAGATTGCAACAAATTCTACATAGGCCAGACAGGACGTAGCATCAAACAAAGATACATTGAACACACAAAGGCACCACACTCCACTACAGAATCCACCTTTGCAAACACCACCTCATTGAAGCAAATCACACATACAAAAACATCGACAATAACATGGACATTCTACACGTACACACAAAAGGCCGAAAACTAGACTCTCTAGAACAACTGGAAATATACAAACACACAAAAACACATAAAAACGACATCCTAAACGAACAGACACAATTCAAATCACACGCATTATTTGAACATATCACACCCCACACACACACAAAATCGATCTTTCGAAAGTCGATACCGTCGCCAACAACAAGACGGACAATACTCCCAGCGGCAGCCTCTGAAGAAGCTTTTTAAAAGCGAAAACCGGTTCAGGCTATAAGGTAAAACTTTTACGTTTTTACCCATAAAAAACTTTGTGTTCCGAGTCGGTAGTGAAATAGTTATATTTAGTTAAGTAATGGACACGTCATGGACAACGAAATCCAAGAAAATACTATTTTTTAATCAGAGTTACAATATTTTTAATTGGGCCTTGCGGTAATGTGATTTCAAATATGCGTAATTTAAGAAATTGTTATGTTCACCGGTTTTATGATCAATTAAATACTTTTTTCTAAGTT
Organism: Magicicada septendecula; assembly: GCA_034769895.1. Taxonomy (NCBI): domain Eukaryota; kingdom Metazoa; phylum Arthropoda; class Insecta; order Hemiptera; family Cicadidae; genus Magicicada; species Magicicada septendecula. The sequence goes on from CM068367.1 coordinate 1,203,173,989, forward strand.
CAGGCCTGATATGTTTATAGAAATGTCTAAATGTCTGATATGTCTAATAATGAAATATTTATAGATATTTCTGGTATTTTATATTATTTCTCAAAAAACTGTTTCGTATCAGAAAAAAATATTAGGCATTTACTGGGGAATTTTCACAGTTTAAATACTTCACACGTATGTAACATTACCAGATGTCTATACTTTAAATACCGAGAAACACACACACACACTTACAAACATGGCGTTTTCCTTTCCACAGTCCTGTTCATTTTGATTTATCTTTACGTGTTACATGAATAACTTCAGAAGCCTACAAACCGACGTTTACCGTAGGTCGTATTTAGTGACTTTTTATTTTAACATTTATTGCAGAATTGTTACACTATATAATAGAATCAAACCATGCACGAATTATGAACCGTCATTATTTCATCTGAAGCTAGGAACAGTTACAAAAATTGGCCTTATACGCAGACGAAAATTGCCAACAACTCGTTTCTCACAGTAAATGATGTTCATAGCTAAATGAGATGAGAAGGAATTAGGAATGTCACAACGGTTTAAGTACTGTGTTAACTCGGTGAATTGTGTCAAACTTTTCAGTATTTGCGATGTAAATTGTAACCATATCCGCATCCGTGGAGAATATAGGCTAGTCTGTATTACTGCACAGGCAGGTGGTTTTATCCACGGTCCAGTGATTCGCAGCTGCAAATGTCAAACAACTCTCGCAGAGTGCAAATTGCACATGCAGCTGTGTGGCTGGCTCTCTCACGTACAGCGCAGTCTCACCGTTGTCGTCGTTACTTGCTTAATCTACTACGCTTTCATAATTAGGGTTTCTTTTAAAATACCAATACATTTCGCAGATTTAAAAATATAATTCTTATGTATGCAGTTGTTTCCAATGTCATAAAAGTTTTTACGTCAGCGTTTCTAGTCGTTTAACATCGACAAAATGTCAGTGTCCAAAGTAGAAATTTGCAAGCAAAAGTTGACATTATAAGCTGAAAGTATGCGCACTGCCAGAACCGCCTGCCTACATTATACTCTACGTTATGACCATCTCGACTTATCAAGTACTGTAGTAGTATAATTTAAACGTCTCTGCGTAGTAAATCAGTTTTATGGATTTTTTGTTCATAAAGTTTGCAGACTCTAATACCTTTCGGTCTTTAATTAATTGTCAAGTTGTAATATCTTCTGTTAGCATTCTCTTAATATATTCTATCCACTTTGAAACCGATGTAGTGCATATGTCTCAGCTTTTACCTGATGTCCTCGTTTCTAATCTGATCCTTCTTCGTTTAACCTTTCACTGAGCTCAAAAACTTCATTTCCGTTGCTTGTATCCCACTTTTGCAGCCGATGTTTTTTTTTTACCGGGGACCTACATTACAAGAGGCACACAACATACGGTTTACCGGGGACCTACATTACAAGAGGCACCCAACATACGGTTTAGTAGATAACGAAGTAGGCCTATAGTATGAATAGAGACCACTCATAACAGGATTCTGTTTTCCGACAACTAACGAATGAACTCTAACTGGTCGAACTGACGTATTCATCCAGAAAAACTACACGTAATCCCTGATTGAATATGCGAATACTATAGGTAATAAGTATTATGTCCTATCAGTACTGTGGTCATTACAAATCAACAACTATCAACCACAGTTTAAAGAATCAATTTATTTACCTTAGATGGAAGGTGAAATTTTAAATGGTATGAGATTACTTGGTAAATTTTGGAAACATATAAATTTTCTTCTTCTTCTTCTTCTTCTTCTTCTTCTTCTTCTTCTTCTTCTTCTTCTTCTTCTTCTTCTTCTTCTTCTTCTTCTTCTTCTTCTTCTTCTTCTTTGGAAATAACCAATCTAGTCTTAAACTGCCTGAGTCCAGTGGAGCAACTAGGAGCTGCTTCAGGGGGGGGGGATGAGATTAGCTTAAAGGTTAGACTCCTCTTCATTTTATTAATTTACAAATATTACAATTCCTTTATTTCTACAATTATTTATAAGCCTTATTGCAACATCACAACTGGCTTAGAAATAGGCCTGTGTTGAGTAACTATGGAATTTTGTTCAAATTTCTTATAGCTCTGGGGGATCAATCCCCTGATTCACCCTCCCCTTGTCATAGTTAGACCACTGCCGCAGTCTATCTATTCTTCTTTTCCTTGTCGATAGTTTTCTATGGCTACTCCCTCTTTCATACATTGTTAAAACATAGTCACCCCATACATGGATGCATCCAATCTTCTTTTTCGTACTTAACCTTTTTTGTTTCCCTTATTTCTAGAAACGTTTTTATTTTGGACAATTATGCTTTTCTTTCAACACTACATTGGTATTATGGAAGTTGTTTGTGTCCTTACTTTTTTTTCTTACAACTGTTTTGAATATTGTCCTACTTAGATTTGCCACTATTTTGTTTGCTCTGATTTATTGAGACTTTAGTTTCGTTATTTACTCTACTCTTTTTTTTCTTCCTCTAACTTACATGGAGCTGTTTCTTTTAATATTATTATATATTTGTTGTTGTTTTATTACAGAGATATCTTTATACTAAATTTCTCACAGGCATTGTTAAACTGAAACAGCAAGTTTCATTGATTATCTGAGCTTTCTATGTGGCCTATTTTTTGCCTGGTTCACCATATTACTTTTTTTTAGTACAAAAAAAGTTTTTGTAATTTCATCCATTACAATGAAAACTATAGTTAATTTAGAGAATCCTCTAGTTGTACACACTTTGCTAATGGAGTGTGTTCAGATGTATTTTGGTTTATGTGTAGCTTTATGAGATTGATGGTGAATGTTTTAACAACAGTAATAACCATATGGGATCCTGTTTTTCCAGACACATTGTAATGTTTTCTTATTTAAATTGAATTAAATGTTATTTGTCATGTAGTATTGAATAAATGTGGTGGTGCATTAAGTTCTATGGGTTTTTTGTTGTTGTTAGCTTAGTATGTATGTATATACTACATTAGAGGAAAATTTTGTTTTTCTCAGCCCTGTGCTTTAGTTCATAATTTTTAATGTTATGTTGATGACTAAGTTCAGTGTTGTGTATAACAAAATTAATCCAATCAATGTGAAAAAAATAAAAAAGTTGTAAACACATTAATTCTTTAAACCAAAAAAGTAAACAGAAATACTTATTATAAACAATTAGGCCTATATGCAGTATTGCTGAAAAGCTTTAAGATTAAAATATTCAGATATCTTAATAAACAGGTTAATTCTATGAACAAGAGCTACAGAATTTGCTTTCAACAGTTTCAGATACTTTCACCATTGTTTCAGCTCTCTGCATCTATATTGCCTGCATTTTGGAAGCATTTTAAGAAACATTGTTGAACAATTGTTGGTACCTTTATATTAAAAAGACTTGGCAAAAACTCATGTATCATTATTGTGGTAAATTTAATGAACAATAAAGGCAAAAAAATATCATTAGAAACAAAAAAAAGAGTATGAAAAGCATAAAGCAAGTGGTAGGCCTACCGCTTTTAGCGTCCAAAATTTGAAGTAGGCCTACTACTGCTTCTGCTGCTGATGATGATGCTGCTGTTGACAAGTTACTATGTAATCCAGTAAAAAAAAAAAAAAAATGGAAATATTTTTGGGACATGTTCCACAGTTAAAAATAAAGAAAAAATTTAATGTAAACATAGGTCTGAAATCAAATTGTTCTTAACTCAGCCTTAAAAGATCTAGCCTAAATTTTGATGTACAAATAAAACTTTGGGTTCAAACTGTTACACATATAGGCCTCAATCTTATGATACAATTTATGATTTCAGGTTTTAAAATAACACAATGCTCAGATAAGTTGGTCTTCTTCTTCTTCTATGGCATCACAGTTCGAAGTAAAACCTTAGCCTCCATAATCGTCCTCCTCCATTTTTCCCTGTCCTTGGCGATCGATGTCCATCATTGATAAGTTGGTCAGAAACCTATAATTAGTAAATTCCTCAAAAAAATAAATTTTCTTGAAAAAAGATCTTACAAATGTCAGTTTAATGTTAGCTGCGAATAACTATACACATTCCCAAATAACACAAAATTCTTTCCTATTAAATAATGAAAAAATTCAATTTTTATTTGAATAAATACAGATTAAAAAATCACAGTATGAGATTTACAATAGTAAATGAATTATGTACATATCGCATTCCTCATACACTCTTGGATTTTGTTGTCCATGACGTGTCCGTTGATTAACTAGTTATAAGTATAATACTACTGACTCGGAGCACAAAGTTTTTATTGGTAAAAATGTAAAATTTATTTACCAATAAAAACTTTGTGTTCCAAGTCAAGTCAGTAGTATTATACTTATAATTAGTCCTGATACACATGATTTTTCACATCTTTACATGTAAATTTTTGCAGCTATACACTACTTTCATTTTTAGGGTGAGTTTTTCAATGTTAAATACTGTACTAAAATGGGTTGTTTCAAAATCCTTTAAAAGTATGTGAGTTTTTTGAGAACTTATTAGATTGAAAATTTCACACCATGTCTGAATTTCCTGCTATTTTAAAATATTATCATCAATTAGGTCATAACTTTCATTAAAATTGCAAAATTTAAAACCAAAGAACGCTTTTATGTTAAAGGCTGTAGCTTTAAACAAAGTCTTACCAGACATATGATTACAATAAAATTATATTTTATATTTACCTATAGAATGTGATGTGAAAATAATTCTGTGACTTTGTGAAACAGTCTGTATACAGTTTTCATTCACAGAATAATAACACATTGTTTAATAGAGTACAGTTTAACTATTCATATAGTTTTTCTTTATAAGTGATTTATTTTAAGTAGTTAGATTATGATGTAACTGACAGAGGTGTGTTTAATGGTGTGTGTGTTGGTTATGGAGGTGTATATTGTAATAACATATGCCAAATAGTAGTCAGAATACCAAATATTTTCATAAACACACTTTTTAAAATGTTGACTGTTGTGGCAGGCACTGTTGTCCACAAATATTCTGTAGTAGCACTGTTGTCCAGATACATACATAATCCCAGCTGTTATTTTAGTATTTTGTGTATTTCAATTCTTACCTTAAAATTTTCTGACCTTACCGTGGCTTTAACTGTTATGGACTCTATGGTTAGTGTAGTTATACTTGGTAGCATAGCCAGGAGTTTTCAATGGGGTGTTGATGCTAGGTTTGGTGGTCAGTTTCTTTTTTCCTGATAATGCACCTTTTTTATATTCATTTAATCATAACCTTCCCCTGAACATGCATAATAGACCCATCTGATAGTTCATAGACAATCCACAGACTTACATGGTAGTATTTGTGGTGAAGACATCTAGTAAGAGGTTTTTTTTTATACTCATTTACAATATTTACATTTGTTTGGTCTTGACAAAGACCGATATTCTTTCTGGTAACTGTTCTCGTTTTCTTTGGCTGCTGCATTGCACAAAATGGGCTGATAATGAATCAGCTAATGTTGGCGTTCAGTTCACACTCAAACTTGAATGCTATCCAGGGGCACGATTGAGGATGGACCAACTTCACCCCCAAATGTTGGAATGAACACATTGCAAAAATATCAGAGCAAATTCTTGGAAGACTTAACCTAATGAAAATGGTTTGTAGCAAGACATGGGGTGGTGACGCAATAGTTATGAGGCAGCTATACCTCCAATACATAAGACCTAAAATAACCTACGGGTGCGAAGTGTGGGGAGGTGCTGCTGTGACACACATGAGAAAACTAGAGAAAATGCAGAATTGTGCTTTGAGAACGTGCCTACAGTGTCCAAGAACCACCTCTATCGAATCTATGCAAATAGAACTTAATGTACAGCCACTCAAGTTATTTATAAAACAGACAACATGTAATAAATTTTTCAAAGCAAAAACACTGCCGAGTGTGCACCCTCTTAAACAGCTACACGATAATGCCTGCAAGCAGTCGTTTACATTTAGAACTGCCTCATTTATACTGGAACAAGATAGGAAGGAACCTAGAGAAATACCTCCAGTCAACCCAATACCACCTTGGTCCTGGTCAGTGCCGACTATGGAGACCGAACTGCCTTATGGGTTAACAAAGCAAGCACGTAGAGAAGAACTGAAGCAAGTTACCATGGAAGTGATCAAATCCAGATACGAAAACTACCTTCATATTTATACAGATGGCTCATTGAATACAAGTAATCACCATTCAGGCTCTAGTGTGTTCATACTGGATTTAAAAATTGAATATCCCATTCCACTGTTGGCATCATCGAGCCTGGAAACAGAATTACTGGCCATCTACACAGCTCTACAGTTCTGCACTGAATTAGAGGCCATGCGGGTTTGCATTTTTACTGATTCCAAGTCATCATTGCAGGCGATTTCATCTTACAGACCTACACATTATTTTTACTATGTACACAGCATTCAACAATTACTTCAAGGCTTAAAGAAAGAAATATGCTTCCAGTGGATTCCGGGTCATATAGACATAATGGGGAATGAGAGAGCAGATAAACTCGCAAAGTTGGCGGCTATATGGAACCTAAACCACAAAAGGTGGAAATTCTTACATCCAGCATAAACTACATCAAGCAAACATATAAGGACGTGTGGACACATGAATGGAAAACATCGTGAGTCGCACGAAAACTTTACGAGATTCAACAAACACCCAGTGACCTCGAGATGTATAAAAATACCAACAGACAAATCCAGACTTTCATTTCTAGAGCCAGAATAGGGCACATAATCACAGAACACTACCTTCACCGATTCAACCTGACTGAGTCCCCCTTGTGCAAGAGGTGTGGAACTGGGATTGAGATACTGCAACACATACTCCTGGAATGTAAGCATCACCAGACATGCAAGAAAATAAGGGTGAAGGAGCAACAGTAAATTGGACCAAGACACAAAAATGAAAACAATTTTGAGAGATAAAAAACTACTGGTTCTGGCTGCTCAAGTGTACGAGGTGCATCGTGCCATCGATTGCTGATGAATTGGATGCACGTACGAAGAAGTAAGAAGTAAGTAGTAAGAGGTTTCACTCAATGTTATGTATAAGACTCTATTGAGGTTAACTACTTCGTTACACTGCTGATAATACTGGGACCAATATGTTATGAATTTACTTCAAAATATTATTAAACTTGTACATGAATTGTGAAATAAGTTTAAAAGTTGTTGTAATCATATTCATAAATTCACATCAAACAATTTATTACCAATGCCAAGAATGAGGGTGCATATTTTTTAAAAATAAGTAAGCGTGTTTACAATAAATACAATTCTGAAAGCATTTAACAATTTTACCTAATATTAAAAGTAGTTAATTATAATAATATTCTTCTTGATTTGTGATCACTAAAAAAGTCCAAGGTATTTTGGTTCTCTTGGTAACTGTTGGTATATATCATTACATTTTAAAATTTGTTATTATCAGATTCCTGTTATAATTCTTTATATGCTCACAGCACTGTCTTCCTTACAGCTTTACAGAACCTTTTTCATTACATAGCTAAGTTTCAAAAATATTTCAGCGTTCTTAGTGTTGATTACCTTTCTTCGGAGCTTTTCAAATATCATTTGTTTTAGTTTCTTTTGAAAAGTCAGTTAACTATTAGATCTATTTTCACAGTTATTATGGTCTCAACAGTCTAGTAGCAGTAGACTCTGCTTTCATGTATTTTGACTTTTTCATCTTAATTGTTAGACCTTAGTTTGTACATATATTTATTTTAATTTGTATTTTGGTATAGTTGTTGAATATGATCAGCAACAAATTATAATAACAGAATTTGTTATCTCCAACTTGCAGTCGAATTTAAATTTTCTTTTTGGTTTGTCTATAGTTTTGTTAAAATTAATATTAGAATAAGCGAAAAACCACATCTTTGTTGAAATCCATTTTTTTCTGGCAAATAACTCTATAAATGGTCTACTATTCCTTACTATATTATGTATGTTTGTATTATATTATGTTCATAAAGATTTTTTATAGCTTGCACTAGGTTCAATGGTAATGCATCCTTCCATAAAACCTTCCACAATTGTTACATTGAGATGCTCTCTAACGTTATTTTCAAAGATGACGAACGTCATGGGAATTGTTTGTTGCTCATAGTATAAAGTAAATTTAAGTTTAATAAACACGTTTTTAAAATAAACATACTTAAATTAATTGTGTAACTAATTAAATGAAACTAATTAAATAGATTAGATCATTAAAAATACAGAGAGTAAATAAGAAATAATGTGGAGAACTGATTTATTCATTGAAGGATAGAAGAATATGAGAAGGCATTATTCAATGAAAAGCCAACTGAGTCAGAAGCATTATATGCTGTTAAAAATTAGAAAAACAAAGGTGACCGATCACAAAAAGGCAGTTATAATGCCCCTGTTCATATGAAATTATAAAACAAAGCAACCTTTGTTTAAATATGAAATTATCTCGAATTGAAACAGTTTCTATTTCTTTTATGAATTTGCTAACTGCTATAATTTTTATTGTTCGACTATAAAAATAGTTTATGATATAGTCGAACAATAAAAATTATAGCAGTTAGCAAATTCATAAAAGAAATAGTAAGGATAGCTGCTAATTTAAACAATACGAAGAATGAAACAGTTTCACTATAACAATGTAAAAGTGTTAACCAGAGACACAGTGAGGGTAGTATTGGGTGTGAAAGCCCCACAAAGGTTTAAATTAAAAGGGAAATGTCAAAAATTAAGAAAGACATGCCAGCAAAAAAAAGTTGCTATATAAGTTGAATTAAATAAATAGGCTAATTAGTTATATGAATTCAAACACCTTTCATTGCAGTATGTTGTAGCAGTCTTGTATAGTATGAATTGCTTTTCTAAACATTAATAATAGTTGTCTAGTGGTTGAGCAATGGTTCAAATTGTTATCCCCAAAATGTTTGTGGTTTTGAGGTTATGTCCTCTAAGTGCATAGAAAAGAGGTAGCCTTTGAATGTTTATTCAGTCAACAATGTATCCAACTCTGTTTATGATGTTTGTAGTAAAGTTATTTATTATACAACAACTTAAAATATATCTACATTAAAAAGTTTGTTGCTTGCTATTTGAACCTTGTACACATGCACCTGCTGTTGTAATGCAGCCAACCATGTATTTGTGCATCCCATAGTGTGATTTTGAAATATCTGTTTTCAAGGCCCTCTACGGGCCATTTTATAAAAACCTTTTAAAAAAAATGAGTAGCCTACACCAACTTAATTCCATTTGCTGCAAATACTTACAGACATGTACTCACTAAGGGAAAATTTGAAAATTTGTTGAAAACATTATTTAATAGTATCTACAGAAGATAGAAGAAAACTTGTGCCAGTTTTCTGATATGTTTATTTTATTTACATTCTAATTTAGTGTATAATTTTCATTGATTTGTGACTTTGTTAAATTTTAGATATCTATTAGTATACTCCTTTTGTTTTTACACTCACCTTTTTGATTACAACAAAATAAATGGCAAATAACAATCTATTTTTACATTTTGTTAGTTTTATTTACAAAAATCTATCCCCACCCCAAGGAAATACTGGCTGCACCCCTGGTGCTAACTTATCCTGTCATACCACTTTCTGTCTGGTTAAAATATACCTAACTGATCCAGCGTTTGTAAGGAGCATACCCCTCACAAACATTCTTCATACATTAACAACCTTGAGAGATTTCTGATGCTTGCAGTCATTGGAGGAGTCACTGTGGCACTGCCACTATGTTGGGGTCTAGAGTCTTGTCTCTTCTCCACCTACATCTGCAGCTCTGATTAAAAGGGAGACTGAAACAAATGCTCTGATGGGAACTGAAGCCAAACCAATTGTTGCTCAACCAAACAATTCAAAATGCTAGATATTACAACATCACTGCTGATTATATTTTAATACTATTTTTCTTCTTGGATTTTGTTGTCCATGAGGTGTCCGTTGATTAACTAATTATAAGTATAATACTACTAACTCGGAACTCTTATTTGGTTTTTATACCAAAGTTTTATATTGGTAAAAATGTAATAAGCTTGTAATAATTGGTAAGCTTGTAATAAGTGAAAACTGGTTCAGGCTATAAGGTAAAACTTTTACATTTTACCAATAAAAGACTTAGTGTTCCAAGTCATTAGTATTATACTTATGTATAACTATTTTTCTGCCATATGAGTTAGACAAAAAAGCATTATTGTATAAAACTAATATGAAGTGCACTTTTACAACTTCAGAACACTTATTTTTAGAAAACATTTTAAATTAAATTTTACCTATGCCTGAGTCAGCATTTGCTTGTATTTATAAGCTTCATCAGAGGTAGTTGCTGAAAGTACAGACAAATCACCAATGCAAGTGGACTAAACAAGAAGACATTAACAGAAATCTTAGTTCAAGACACACTAAAACATAAAATAAACAACATAATAAAAACAAACATAAAACAACAAATATACAGCCTAAAATATATACAACAATTAAGCTAAAAGAAAATGCACATAAACATAACTGGTAACATCACTTTTGTAAATGCAGACAAAAGCACCACTACAGTTGTCATTTATATTAATGGACTCCACAACAAAGTACAAGACAATGTAATAACTCATTACACATTACACAATATTATTACACAAAACAACATCATAGAACTGAAACACAGTCAAACTGAAAAATATCAAAACACACTAAACCACTCAACAACAAAGCCAAATGCATGATTACAGAAAAACAAAAACTCCACCTTAAACAAATTAACCCATCTCCAGGCACTTCCCAAAATTTATAAAGAGGTTATGTATCAATCTGTCTAATAATAAGCTACCAACATGCTCACAGAGGCTTGCAGTGACTTTTCTCAAAGGGGCCTGGGTTCAAGAACACCTCTCATTAGCAGTCACAATTTTTAGAAATGAAATAAGTATATTATACATAAATAAAGATACAAGTAATATGTTAATAAATTAAACAAAGATATATAAATGAATAGGAGGAGAAGAAGAACAAGAAGAGAGTCTTTCAAGAACTCCCTTTTAGTCACAGTCTTATTTGAAAAATCTGGTACCCTACAAAACAACACTAGTTTACTCCACAAATTGCAAAAATAGAAAAAGTTACAGTAATTTGATTTAAGTGACAAAACCAGTTCAAGATTTTAAACTTTGAAGCATTGACATTTGTTTGAATATAACAGTTCAAAAAAATTGCAGCTCACCAAAGATCTTAAAATCTCATCTCTATTTGCCCAATCACAATGTCAATAGTATTTGATTGTAGAGACATATATATACAAATATAGTATGTATGCATGTACGAGGTGTGTTAAAAAAATACCGAAGTTTTTGAACAACACACTAACCAGCCCAAACAACGCGCTGCGACATTGAGTGCACCTAGCGACAGTTTTTGACAACAAATTGTCATTTATTCTGTTTCGCTATAAACATTAGTCTTTGAGCTGTATTAGCTTGCATGAGGACGTACACATGTTGTCCTGCGGGTTAGTGAGAAAGTCACTAAGATTGACCCTGAAGAACAACGTGTGCGTATGAAACTTTGCAGCAAAACTAGATTAAAATTTCCCAGAAACATTCTGGTTGCTTAGTCAAGTATATGGGGAGGCCTGCATGAGCTGAATAATTATTTTAAGAATTTTTAAAGACCGCAAAACATTGGTCGGTGAGATCAAAGTGATGTCAAAGATCAAGTCAAGAAACCTCGAGATGTGGTATTTGTAAATCATCATTTAGCTGCTGAGACTTCCTGAGAGACTTGGTATCAACATATGGTTGTAAAATTATATTTTTATAGAAAAACTTGATTGCAATTTAGCACTGAAAAATTTGTGCTGTGTTTGTTGACTGATGATTAAAAAGAGACCCATTTTGAAATTGGTCTGCAAATGCATAGGAATGCAAGTGGACTAATGACAACTTTGGATTGCAATGGAAATTTCTCTGTAAAGATTTGATGATGTTGACAGCAAAATTCTATACACACACACATTGTGTTAAAATCTTCAGTCTCACTTCGTTAAAAATTCACTGGACAGGATGTGCATGTCCTTATGCAATATGATACAGCTGAAAGACTAATGCTTATAGGGGAACAGAATAAATGGCAGTTTGTTGTCAAAACTGTCGCTAGGAGTGCTCAATGTTGGAGCGCGTTGTTTGGGAGGGTTGGTGTGTTGTTCAAAAAGTTCGGTCTTTTTTTGAACACACCTCCTACATTTACTTTTAGGATTTAGTGAGTCACCTTCTCAATGTTTCTTTTTAACAGCTTCTACGTTGTCACCTACTCCTAATTTTTCTTTTTCTGATTTTTTATATTATGCATCTTCAAAATTATTTCTATCATCTGTGAGGTGGCCGATCATTTCTTTTACTTTCTCAACGCAGTATCCCAAAGATTTCACACTTAAAGTTTTGGTTTGAAGCAGTGGCATAGATAGGGTTTTTGGCTCCCGGGGCAAGAAGATCGTCGGCCGCCTTGCCTTCACAATTAAAAGGAGACAAAAGAGCAAAAAAGAAGGCCCATCCAGTGAACAAGGTACTTAATAAATGCAAATGTGTAGATTTTTATAAGAATGCACATCCATAAAACATTTTGAGAATATTTGTTAAGTCAAAATTAAGAAATTACATATTATAAGTTTAATATTAGACCTACCGGTATTCTGTTTGTATGCATTTATTAGTAATACGTGTAGACTACAAAAAATGTAGTAATATAACAAATTTATAACATAGAAATGTTATTATAAATATGAAAATTCCTTGTAGGTCTAAAGCGCATCGTCAAAAGAATATCCTAAAGCAACATAAAGTTAAAGAAAAAACTAGATTAAAAGTAATAAAATAAATCCTTACCACTACTTCCGTTAATGGTTCCGTCTTCTATTAATAAACACTTAATATTTATTTTTAATATTTAATCTAAAGACGAAGCAGTGTTGTTTTCAGTTGAAAGTATCGCTAGATTTGATACCCTGTCCTGACATATTGTTGATCATAGGTACGATTTAATCAATTTAAATTTACTAAATGATCTTTCATAAGAAGACACAGTTGCTAGTGTTTTGTAGGCTTCTAATCCCATTGAAGAAATGTATTGTAGCAGTTCCTGAGGTGTAAAGTCCATTTGTTGTCCGTTAACTTTTGCACTTTTAATAAAAGTACGACGCCTTTCAAGTCACTGAACAGTTCTTCACTGTTTAGGTCATGTGAATACAGTTTTGCAAGCACTGTGCACTTAATATTGATTTGGGAAAGCTGTTCCTTAAAATGTATATCCCAATCATTTACGTACGCCTCAAACTTACAGAGGAATCCAAAGCGTTTTTCTAACTCTTTTTTGTTAGAGAAACGGCTTGAAATTTCAAAGAACGTTGCATTTCTTTCTGAATGGTTAATGCAGAGTCGTCTGCATAGCCTACTCCCCTGGCATTGTGAGCTTCTTTCTTATCCTTTTTGTGATACTGACGGCCCACCATCAATAAGTCCTCCTCTGTTTAAAGAACGTTCCAATTCCTTCCATTCCAAAAACGCAGACCGATGAGCAGGTCTATTTTCATAATCCTGAACACGGGGATTTAACTTTCACCATGACGAAAACCAATTTTAACTATTGAACTGGCTTCTTTGCTAGTTTTTTTGTGGAAATAAATTGCAACGAAAACAAAATAGAGATTTTTTAGTTGGAGAAAAACACATCCGAGTGCGATTTATCTTTTCACAATTTCGCACTTGTTTAAGGATCGTCAATCTTCATCTTCAGGAATATGGCTGTCCTTGTTCTGCAAATGACATGTTCCTCTATTCACCATTATATCTCAGAAGGACTGAGATATTTTACTTGGCCAAACTCCCATATCTTGTAGAGCAGCACCGAGAACTCGGTCCACATTGTTGCTAGTAATATTCTGTCCTTCATAGCCTGTAATTTCAAGACTGCAGGATGCAACATCAACCATGTTACTAGAATCAACTGAATCTTGTAGCTGTACTTTGACACTTTCACAGGTTGAAGTATTCATGCCGTTAACTTTATTGTATTTATCAACAGCCTCGTAGTTAACAACATCCATTTTATGATCGCAAGTTGATTTCTTGTTAATTGTAATATTTTGACACTTTTGGTTCAACTTTCCTTGAATAAACGACTTCATAAACTCTTTGGAATTTGTTGTAGCTCTTAATCTTTCTTCCCTCCTCTTCCGAAACTGGGCGCCACTGAGTTTACTTTGATTCATATCAGCTTCAACTAAAATTCAAAAAAATTGATTTTCAATAATAGTATTAGTATGATGACATACACATGAAGTATTATATGCCTAGATATACCCACAAGATGCACAAATAAAAAAAAAACCGCACACTCAAGATACTCATAAACAACTGATAATCAACATGTTTAATGCATCGAACCGGGAAGAACTGCACACATACGTAGCCCACGTAACGTGTTTTTATACGTTTATAAATAATATATTCATCTGTATATGAATAACAATTGAGAATATCTATACAAAGCTAATAGGGTATGATTATCAGTTTTCCTTTGCAGCACAACAACTCACTACAAAGTTGCAAAAAATATTGGAGACAGCAAGTGAATACAAAGAGCATGAACACTGATAAAAAACCGTACTGACTAAACATCCTCTCATCACTCGCATGCAAGATAACAAAACTCATTTAAAACAGCATGCACTATTTAAAAACACAAAGATAAGGAAACCGCACAGACTAAACATCCAAGAATGAAATACTGTGTTGTACAGAGAGGGACAAAGAGCCTCTGTTACAGCGTAATTTGTTGTCATAATGAACTGTAATTACGATTCTTGAGTACAAAAGTAGACTAATACTGTTTATTACGCAAGGTATGACAACAGCAAGCTGGGTGGTTATGCTTCTTTTATGAAAGGAATAGTGATATCAAAGAAACAAGTTGTTTGTACTTTTATAAACTGAAAACAATTTTTTTAAGTCTATGTTCACTTTGCCTCCTGGCTATGCCACCCAGGGCGGCTGCCCCCTTGCCCGCCCCTAGCTACGCCTCTGGTTTGAAGAATGTTAAGTAGTGTGTAAGTGAGAGAAAAAAAATACTGAACACTTTTTTTTAATGCTAAATCGAAATCCTTCAATGAAACCGTTAAACCTATGTTTTATTTTTATTCATCATATTTACAATTCTGGAACTGTAATTCCATCTTGTACTGGTAATAGTTGGAAACTGTTTCTTTGGCTCAGGCTGATTAAGTGAGTTGTGATTAAATGCACTTTGAGGAATGTGAAAAAAACTGGGAAGGCCACTCAGTGGCTTAATAAATATCTTACATTCTGATACATGGTTAATGGACTGTGAAACAATAAGATTGAGTCTGTGAGTATAACAGTTAGCTGTAGAGTGCATTTTGGCACTTATTTTTTACAAGAGATTGTAAACCACATAAGTGTCCAGAATATTTAGGGGCTTTATCATACCCTTTTGCTACAAGTTTATGGTCACAGTTGAAACAAGGGAGGATTTGAAAACATGTTCACTTAAAACAAGGTGGGCACTGCTGACATCTGCAGATAAATCATTCATGAATATTGCCATCTTTCATGTATCAAATGGCAGACTAAAGTTAAGAGAGTTTTGCAGTGTCCATCTCACTCAGCATTATTTCTTGAAAAAAAGCATTATTTATTTATGCTGTAATATAATCCAGCATATGTTACCGACACATTCAATATCATTTTGAATTCTGTTGAAGGTTCCTTTAAATGATTCCTATTGTGAAGACGAGAATTCAATTCATTATCATATTTAGAAAGTAACTGAAGTAGTTCTATGTACTTTCTATGATTAAGAGAATCTTACCATTCATTGTGACCAAAAAAAGGCACATATCAATCATTAACTTCAATAATTCCTGCTTTGAATCAACCTCTGCATTATGTTTTAAAACATCTAACATTTTTGCTCATTAAATTGAAAATATATTTTGGTTTTCTCAAAAGGTTTTAATTTAGGTTTGCAGATATGTATGAATGGGCCTTATCATAGTGCAACTTGGCCTAGTAAAAATTATTGATATAATAAAAGCCATTTTTATTTTACACTTCCTTATGTGTCTTGAACAGAACACAAGGACAACAATAGAGCCTGTTTTTTGATTACATGCAGTTAGCCATTTTGAAGAAGAGTAATACTCTGTTTTTTAATGTATGCATATTCTTTTATATTTGTCTTAACAGAAGTATCTGGAGTTGGGCTACTTTTTGTTACTATTTATTGGTTTTCTTTAAAACTGAGTTCCCAAACAATACAGTAGTATATAGAATATTGAAACTTTCAACTTGTGAAACTTACTTGTCTTTTCTTCTAGTACGCGTTTCAGCGTGGTGTTCACCTTCGTCAGGCGACAGTTGAAAGTTTCAATATTCTATATAGTTTAGTGCAGTGAAAAAAGATGATGAACAATCAAAACAACTAATACAGTAGTAATTGGTGAGAACTGCACTGAGACAGCTGATCAGCCACAGCTACGCACTTAATCCCATTGGTTGTCTCAGAACTTTCCCCAAAGATTTTCTATAAGGGACCAGTTTGCTCAGTAAAGTCCCTTTTCATATTTTACACTTTGAAAAACTATCAAAGAATATTGAGAATTGTACACTTTCACAGTTCACTAGATCTCTTTCATTAACTGGAACAGTTATGTAAGCTAAGTAATCATAATGCTAATACACATAAGAAGCAAATGAAAATTAAAGTTACTCATGACAGAACATCTGAGCTTAACACGTGTGAAACAGCACATATGGACTAACCACTAGTCCAAGGAAAGTTGATAGAACTTGAATGTTTCTGATTCCATCCATCTGATTCCACTGGGGACAAGAGTAACACCCATAATGTTTAGTATTATTGTGTACAAGATATATTAATGTTTTTTATCTTTTTTTTTTAATATCCTAAGAAAAGTCATGCAAAACAATTTTAATAAAATGTCTGGGGACTAGTCTAGTTCCCTAGTCCCTTTGACAGCATGCCACTGATAGACATACAGACTTACATGACATCTCTACAAAAATCATTAGACAAAACACACATGTAGATGACAAAATGACAACATTACGATAAAAAACAATACAGACCTGGTAACAAAAATTAAAATGTACATACATACTATACTCGTATTTCCTGCAATTTCACACTTGCCTCCTTCATAAAAAAAAAAATTATACACATATATTTCTAACTCTAAAGAGGTCACAATTCTACACATTCCAACAGAACGATGGACTGCCTATGGCTCCCACAGCTGCATCTGACATATTAGCTAAAATGTTTTTACAGTACTGAAAAAAATCTATATGAAATTGGCAAACACACAAATAATATGTTGACACAGATATATTGTGACAACACACTACTGTACACTGAGAATAAAGACAATGTGAACAACTTTTCACCCACCTCAACTAAATCCACAAAAATATCACCTTCACTGTTGAACATGAAAAAGACAATAGCATAAATTTCTTAGATTTTATTGTTACAAAGCTTGAACACAGACACACATTCAAAGTATTCAGAAAAAATACTGTAACTGACATAGTAATACACAATGCTTCTACTTGCCCCATACAATATGAACTAACAACATTCAAATCATTGCTACACAGACTTCAAAACATTCTACTTCTACAGAAAGACTATAAAGACAAACTAAACACAATTAAATAGCTAGCCAAAGCATCATATACAACGTCATTTGACAAACTTCTCCACAGATCCAAAATAAACAACAGAAAATTAAAGGACAAATAACAAATTCATAACTCTCCCCTTCATTAACAACCACACTGAAAAAATTGCCTACAAATTCAAAAAGCAGGCTACAACATTGAATAGAAACCACACACACACACACACACACACACACACACACACACACACACACACACACACACACACACACACACACACACACACACACACACACACACACACACACACACACACACACACACACACACACACACACACACACACACACACACACACACACACACACACACACACACACACACACACACACACACACACACACACACACACACACACACACACACACACACACACACACACACACACACACACACACACACACACACACACACACACACACACACACACACACACACACACACACACACACACACACACACACACACACACACACACACACACGCGCGCACGCACACACACACACACACACACACACACACACACACACACACACAGTTAAACAAATTTTATTTACATCAAATTTACAAACTAATTCACAATGCAACAAATTCTAATTGATCAGGCAAGATGCAGTTCAAACACAGATAAAAAGATGATGAGACTACACTTCACCACTTTTGAAAACAACTTCCTGAAACAGATCACATATGCACAAACATCAAGGACATACAAATCCTATACATAAACACACTTGTACAACTCACAATATACAAAAATACAAAAAAACATGCAAATAGCTTACATGATCAGATATACCGGTAGTTTAAATGACACCTAATTTTTTAGCACATTATACTCAACAGAGATCTGATGAACTATAAAACTGACAGCACTCCTAGGAGCCACCTCTAATGAAGGTTGTATATACAGAAGATGGTTCAGGCATGAGTGAAATTTAATTCAAAATTTCATCTTAAAATTAGAGTTCGACGTTGTGAAGTGTATTATATAATATTTGATCATCATGGACAACATAAGCCAAAATTATAAAAACTGTTAGACACAATTGCTATATATTGTAGCTACCATATTGTTAATTGCTATTATTGAAAGATTGAAAGTAAAGTAAAAAAGCATTATTGTGAGGGAGGAGAATTATTTAGATGGCAGCCTCAGAGGTCTTAAATACAATCATGTGTGTACTGACAGGTTTAACTGAGTTTATAAGTCACAATTGTCAACAAAAAAGTTTCAAAAGCTTTGTTAAAGATTATGTATGACAATTTCTTTACAAGTTCAATACAGATATTTCAGCTACTAAAACACATGCTTCTTTTTCTCCAATCCAAGGATAAGGTGATTTGCCTGTACCACCCCCTTTATTGTCACTACTTCTTTGGTCTACCTACATCTCTCTTTCCCTTTGATTTATAATTGTAACAATTTTAGATAGTTTTGTTACCTTCATTTATTCTTTATGATATTTCCTGGTAAATTTATTATGATCTTATCTGTCAGAGAAATTGTAAATCCTCCATTATCTCTGAACTCGTTAATTTTTTATTCAGCCTTCTCAGATTTCCTTTGATTTGCCTCAAAAATGTCATTTCATTTGCTTGGATTCAGCCACCATTAGCTACTGTGCTAATTACAACTTTGCTGTAATTACTTCATACAATTTTATTTTGTATCTCTTCTTGTATTATTTTTAATACTCTATTAATAATGTCACAAACTACAGGATAATTATTCACATTTGTTTCGTAAGTCACTAGTTTTACTACAAGACACATCTGAACTTAAGTACTTAAAAAGGGTAATTTGCTCAACAGTGCTGTCCTCTGAAACTATTTTAGATCTTACTGGATCTTGGCTAGAGACATCATCACGTTGATTTAAAATAAGATATTTAAATATTATAACATTTAACCAAAGTTGTTTCTATATGTTCCCCAAACGACATGTCATCTGCCCCATAAGATACAGTTTTTGTAGATTCTTGAAGTAGCAGAAATCCATCAAGTTTAAATCATCAGCAGAAAGACACAGTTAATACTTTATAACAGCAGTGATAAGATATGTAGCCATATCTGCTACTGAAACCACATGGTTCACAATTAGTGAAGAAGAAGAAAAGATGAGGGGGTTCTAAATAAAGTTCTCCAGTCCAAAAAGAACTTACGATGTCTAAGGAACCTTAAGTTAAAGGATATAATTAGAATGGAGAAAAATACAATTAGGCACATCAAAGTACAGACAACAAAACACCTATATCGACCTATAGTGGTACCTATAGTGAAGAAGCAGGAGACTAGCACCATTGATAAGGATGATAATGGAGTGGATAACAGTAAGGAGTTGACTGAAGGGAAGATCCAAAGTAAGATGGAAGTAGGTCTTCAAAGTAAGACTTCATCAAATATAACAAAAATTCATTATTTATTTTATAATTAAGAAAATAAGACACAAAATCAGACAGTAATCTAAAAAACATTATTTATTTAATTCAAATAAGTGATCTGCACAGTATTCAACTGTAATGTCTTTACCATAATTTAGTGCAGTTGAAGATGAATGTCTCCACTAATAAATCAAGTGACGCTTTCATTCCCACATATGATAGTAGTTGCAGTATGCATGCATTTTTATTAGTATGAGTGTCACAATGGAACCACAGATGTTTCCCTACTCCCTTTGGATTGAGAGCAGAATTGAGTGTAGTAAGGCATAAGAATGTGTGAATGAGGTAAAGAGTGAAAGAGGAAGAGGGAAAGGGGTTAGTGGATAGAGGGAGCTCCTTTCAATTTTCTCTAAGACATCTTTTAGCTTAGTCTTTTTGTGCCTTACCCTATTCCAGAGACCTTTCTATAGCCTATTACTCTTTATTCACTTTCTGCCCCATCACTCTTTCCTTATTTCTTTCTTTCACTTTTACTCTACATTTATGTAGCTTATTCCTTCTCTTTCTACCTTTAGTTTTCTTTATTGTTTGCTTTTCAGTCATTCTTGTTTTCTCCCACTTTCAAACATACTAATTTTCTGTTTTGATGTTTCAATTGTGACACTTATAATAATAAAAAATTTAACCCCAATTATTATTTTTTCTGGAGAATTAAAACATGAGGTTGATTTACTTTTGGAGACAAAAACATTTAAAAACTATAACAAGAATTGGCTTCAGCACTAACACTAGTATTGTTTGTACTTGTAATACATTGTAAATGTCTATCAAATATACAAATTTCAATAAAAAGTTTCATTTTAATAATTGCATTGTGTGTATATTTTAACTGATTGTATACATTTATACAGCATAAAATGAAGTGTATAATAATTTCTGTTTTTTGGCTTGAATCCTTGCCCATTATATTTATTATAAAAAAATCTGCATTTTCTTTCATTCTTGTAACCTCATAAAATGAGTATAGTGCTGACTGATCCTTCTTTATACAAAAACCAAGAAAGGATTATTTGATTTCTAATTACTTTTAGAAATATTTTTCTTAGATATATCTTAAGTAGTTTTCATGCCAATAGAGTAGTTACACTTCCTATAACACTAACATTTCTAGTGCTATATTTCATTCCCTATTTCTTATCCACTATTAAAGAACTGTATTGGGGGGAATCATAACCTGACACTATAAATGAAAGATATGAAAAACTTAACTGAAACTTGTACAAAAATTAGCTTAAAAAATAATAAAATAGCTAGTTTACTTAATGTGAAATCATTGTAAATTAAATTAAAATTTAGGTAACTCTTTGCCTTTCTATCTGACAATAAAATATTAGCTGAGATAAAATCACTTTTATATCTCTTAATGACACAGTTTTTACTTAAAAAACTGTTATTGTAGAATAATACATTTTTTTCAGTTTATCTTACATTCTTAAGTAGTTAAAGGTAAACTGCATTTTGCAAGACTCAGCATAATATTAAGAAATATATGTAATACTAAAGGTTTTGTTTATTTGTGTTTGAAATTCCTTATTCAGCATACCATGTAAATATCATCAGCCATTGACAAGACTGGAATCCAAGTGTGTTTTTGATGATATGTGGTTGTTACTAGTTCATTTATACGTTATTAATCACAATAACTATATATTCAAATGCTTCTATAAAAAGCCATCATGGTTCACAGTTTGCTTTCTTAAGAAAATGAAAATAATATAATGAAGTTTTTCACTTGTTACTCCCAATTTTGAAGCTGTATAAGAATACGTTTCTAGAAAACTTCTTTCATTAATGTCTCTTTCTCTCTACCAAATGAACCTCTAGATTTATGGTGCCCATTTTCTATAACAAACATTAATTTCTATGAAATTCTTATAAGGACCTTTCACATGCTCCAAATTGAAATAAACAGAATTATCACTGTTGCACACCACTATAGAACAATTATTCCGATCTGACGATGAGCTGAGAAGCTTGAAAGTGCTAATCGGAATAATTTTTCTATAGTGGTGTGCAACAGTGATAATTATGTTTGTGATTATAACCACTAACACAACTTTCTTCATTAAAATTGAAATAAAATTGATTAATAACAATTTTGAGTTTTTCTTGTACCTGAACCAAAGTCGCTATTTTAAGTTGGTTTGTGACCAAATCAATAAATTGAAAAAGTTGCTTGGAAAAGATGTTCCTTATATCTACAAGGTTACTTGGACAGTAGGAAGTCAGAACTTCTATATCTGACAATGGACCTTACTTATAACCAATTAAATTGAAGAGTTAAGATACACACAGTAGTTAGACAATGTATTTTTAATACAGCTCTCTTAAAAAATAAATGAATATAAAATATAAGAGAAAGAGGATGAGCCCTCTTTATCTGGGGGGGGGGGGGGCTCCTGGATATTTGCTAGTCTAGCCATCATGTACTTACACACTTTGAGGGTAACAGCACCTCTGGAATATAGTTTTTTCTCAGTTAAGAGTTGTCTGTTTCACTCAGACTTTCCCCAGAGAACCGAGAAAGCTGAAAAGGAATTTTATTAATCTCTTAATTTTTACTTTTTTTAAAATTATATTTTTTCAGTGGTGCACAATAATATGGTAGTAACACTTTCTAATTATACAAACAGACTTATAACATAGGTTTGCTTATATGTTTCAAATATGAAATACAGTTCCGTGACCCCGGAAGAAGTTGTCAATGAAATGGCAAAAAATCTGTAGTTATCAGTTTTGAATGCAAAATGTCAATAAGTATCTTGTGAACAATGTTAGAGTAGCACACATTTTTACTGTGTTATTACAGTTTAGTTTACTTTAATGCCATTGATTTCCAGATCTTATCACGTTTTTCAGCCACTTTGAAGATTATAATATTGATTATTCTTAACATGTTTTTCCTTTATATGAAGCTGACATGACTGCCCCCCCCCCAGGTCAAATTCTAGATATGCCATTTAGAATAGTGAGAGATTTGTTGATTTTTATTAATTACTTAAATCTGGTAAAACTTCCTTTGTTACAGTAAGAATAATAAAGCATGCAATAAATGCATGTTAAGTTTCAGTTAACAAATGAAAAGTAACTAATAAGATGAAGGAAATAAAATAATAAAGTAAATGTGATAACAAGTTATGTGTAGAATCATTCCATTCTGCCAATCAAGAACACAGATAAAAGAAAAGCATTCCTTTTATAAAAATTAACCTGCCAATGTTTGTAAGTACTTGAGGAAAACAACAAAAATAAACAAACACAAATTAAAATATCGACCACATTAATGCATTTCTGATAATTTTTGTGGTACTTAATTTTCAGTGGTACTTCCAGTATTTACAAATAGAGAATAGTCATGGGTGTATTTAGGAGGGGGGGTATGAACACGACCGGACCCCCCAAAGTGTTCCCTTTGCATGGACCTTTTGTTCATAATACTATAGAGTGTCCAGAACTGTGGATGAAGTTTTACTTACATCATTAATTAATCACCCATATCTATTAATATATGATTAATTATAAATCATTATGTCTCTTGTAATATCAGTATTACTGATTTAAATTACTTTATTTTGGTTTGTATTTTTCTGTCTTAGAGGAATAACTTCAGCTGCAAGGAAGGTCCTCTTGTTTGAATTCTCCAGCACTCAGAAAGGAAGAAGGGTGCATGTGCTAAGCAATGGTGAAATTTTGCCTACAGTTGTCAAAGTGTGGAGTGGGGTGGTTTGAGGTCCATCTCTCAGTTCAGAGATGCCATCAGCAAAGTGGCATATATTCATTACATTAACAGGTATTCTAAGCAATAACAATACAGTATCGATCTTGAGATAATTTTTTTATTCTTAAAATTATTATCATATTATTCCTGCAAATACATTATTCATTAATTAATCTTATTTTTATTGACTATGTGTGACAGCATCCTTTAATTTTGGCATTGTTTAAAAAAATTGGTCATAGTGTACTGTACCATAATATACTTGCTGCTATGAAAGGTGTCTTACCAAATAACTTTAAAAAAGTGTCATATATAAATTAGAGAAAAGGTCATGTGTACCAAAAACTGTCAAAGCTAACAACCATACAAAAGAACAATAAATGAACATATACAGGCTATATGTATCTAGGAACAAAGTATAAGAAAACACAGTAGTTGTTAGGTTGTTATTATCTGAATAAATTGGTTTACTGAAAGGTCTACTTTTCCTTTATTTGATTGAAACTTCTATGCGTTTGAGTGCCAGCTTCATGACTTAAAGTACTTATGTGAAGCAGTGACTAAGCAAAAAACAAATAAGATTCACACTATTTTTCCACTACAAACATTTGGTGATTCCAAAAACCAAATTTTTATTCAGCTGGGTAGTTTTCAAGCTACAGAAATTGCTAGACACAATGGGAATGTAAAATATAACAAGTACTAATATGTATTGTTTTGTTTAATTAATGGAGTTTCCTTTTTAGCAAAACAGAAGCTGCGTATTTGCTGAAATAATGAGAAACTGATATTGAATTCCTACTTACATAGCCCACCATGACAAGAAAATTCAAATGTATTTAAAAACAGCTAATGTGCTCTAAGGAACATCCCATTAAATACAGATTTCAGTTGTGAATAGAGTAGTAAACAATCTTATCAGGGAAAATATAAGTAAGACAGACATTGTCTCATTCTTCTGGTTGAGACATTTCACTGTTAACCTGTGTACATTATGTTGACAAGGATGGGGATATCCAAGAGAATTTATAAAGTTTACAGAAATAAGTAGGCCTAGTGACAAAAGAAATGAACCTGCGTTTGATGTTGTTAACACTTATTGCATTAAATGAAAGTTGTAGCGCAAACTTCTGATGGAGTTCCAGTTATGCATAGGATAATGGGAGGTCCTAAGTTTTAAGTTTCAATTCAAAGAAAAATATCCCGAAGCTCTTACTTTTTAACTGTTAGGAGCCACATTTTGATTTTAGCTGAAAGCAGACTGTGAGTAATATTATCAAAGGTAGAAACTGTTTTATTACAATATCCTGAGTAGGCATTTTCTTCTCTAAGTTAAAGAGTAGTTGCGTGTTCCCTAAATGTTCCCTTCAGTTCCCTAAAAATAAAGAGTAGTTGCATGAAGTCTAATAAATTTTTTGTTGAAAGCCTGTTATATTATATGACTGGGCCTTATGTTCATAATAAATTATCTATATAAAAAGTTAACTTCTCTGCCAGTTAGTACTGACTTTTGGGGTGGGGAGGTCACAAAGTGTTTAGAGATTACCCACTGTTTGTTTTCACCTTATACCACTGAATCTAAACAGCAGTGAAAATCTTGCTAAGAGCTTTTTAAAGAGTGTCAATTAAATCAGAGTGTTTTGCATATTACAATCACTATGCTGTTCTTTCAGTCTATGGACATCTTTTTCATTCTGATATATTTACAAGAAAGCCCGTAGTGGTATATATCTTAAATTTCTGTTATGTGTTAAATATTCCAGTCTTACAAGAAATTATTCACAGTTGTAATTCCACATCACAGCTGTTTTTCTGTCATTATTTTGGGGTTTTATCTTTTTCATATTTTCCAATACTTTAACAAACTATTTCTATAAAAATATCATTCCTGGAAAGTTTACGTTCATTACTTGGGTGCATAATTGGGTGCTGGATGTAACCAACTGAATTATATATTGTTCTGCAAATTCTTCTGCACAAATTATATTTTCCTTTTGTCTCTTTATATTTTAATTTTTTCTCTAATCACTTTTATCGTTTCTTGTCCAAACAATTTCTCTCTTTTTGCACACAAGACATAATGACACTCATATGGCCTTATTCTTTTCTGTTAATATCATTTATAAAGCTTTGTATTTTAATAGTTTTAAAATTTGTCTTCTTTTCTATATCACTAGTTTTACCTATATTTGTCTAAGTTAGTAGTTTTGTCTGAATTTGTCCATGTTAACTGTTCTATGCTTGTGTTTTTGAATTATTCCTTTCTGATGATTCAGTTATTTTTTTGCAGCTATCATTACTTCAGTTACTGTTGTTATTTCAGTAACTATTGTAAACTTCATGTTTATAGAGCCACAGATGATGATGATAAATTCACTTTTTTTGAGTAAATATGTTGATATCTACTAATACTGTATATGGTAGGTTTTTAATTTTTGGTACGGTAACCATTAGCAACACTTTGTTTTTGATATTTACTGATATGTTAGCTACTACAAGTCTATGATGTATACCTATATGTGTTAAAATTTGTTAACTGCTAATACATCTGTTAAAAAGCTCTTTTCTCTAGTTGTAATAAAATTTATTCAGTAATTGTAGCAAACTTACTGTTTAGGTCTCTGCATATCCATTATCTGTTTTTATTTTTCTTTCAAAATGTAGTGGCAATACATATTACATATAACACAGAGTCCCTGTGATGTTAGAATGTCTATGGAGCTGTGTTCTCTTCCATTAATTCTTTCTAAACTAAATTAACCTACTAATTTTTCTTAATCTAACCTTTTCCTCCCTGGAAGACTCCAGATAAAAGAAATGTTTTGTCTCAGTCCCATTGCATAAGCGATTTTTACCAACGTCTGCTTCACCTTCTGTTCTAAGAGGAAATCACTTACCTCTAGTAATGAATGACACAATATTGAACCTTATCATCAGCAGGAGCCACAGTCATGTCTCACATGCTGTCTTGTAGGATTATTCATTCATCATCACATTCATTCACACATCATCCAAGGAAGCTGAAAGCAGAAGAGGGCAGTGGCATAGTGTGAATTTATCTCATACACCCAGTGTTCCCTGCTATATAATTCATAAAGTTAGATGTAACAATTTAATTATCTAAATATAATTATTTCACTACCGACTCGGAACACAAAGTTTTTTATGGGTAAAAACGTAAAAGTTTTACCTTATAACCTGAACCGGTTAACGAAATCCAAGAATTTAATTATTTCATCTAGTGTATGTGAAGCAGAGAATAACGCGTTGTTCTCCGATATCCCTTCTTCCACTCTGGCAGTCTTAGTGCTCCATATGCTACACTGGCTTGGTTTATAAAGTGCATGCTGTTGTACAGTGAGGAGTGGTGTGAAGTGCATGTGCCAATGTATGATGCTCCGATTCCTTGCTCTTGTTGCAAAAGATTATTGACTTACTGTGCAGTTTCAGTTTGTTCAGAATGTACTTATTTGTTTTCTGTGTACATGTACATATTGTAGTGCTAATTATTTCAATTTAGTGGTAATTAAATTTTCTGGTAAAGAATTGTTTTTGTGTAGAGTTTTAACAAGTTCACAGTGTATGCAACACAAAATATCATGACTGATTAAAGTTTTGCATATACAGGTATAATATACTTACTTTCCTTAAGAATTTAAGGAATTAAATTAAATTTTCCTCTGTGTAATTTAATACACAAACAAGAATACCAGCTGAATACTAAAAGATTGACATCAACTTTGTCAACTAAAAAATAAGCAAACATTGAACAAGATTTCGTATCATAACAGATTTCCTTGGCTGAGAAACAAACAAAATGTTTTGATATGTATGTTTGTTGTTTAGCCCCATCCATCTTCAGATTTTGGCATAAACCAATGACAGATTTTAAGTACTTTGAATCACGACTTTAAAACATAGAATATGCTATTATTTTGTTGTTAATTTCATTACTTTGTATGCCTCACGACTAAAAAATATCGGTATGGAGAAACATACATGACTTCCATATTCTAAGATTTATATTTAAAATCATTTCCGAAATGAAATATTACCATAGAAACTACGTCTTTCTACTTACTGCTTCAGCCTTAACCACAGTACTGTGGTCACTAACGTATACCACCTCACGTTATCGCACTCGATTTTCACTGATGATGGAAGTCGATGGCATTGCCGAAACGTCTGGTTTTGTATAAAACATTGGACTACGGCCAAATATCCCGGGAAGGAATTTTAACAAAAACTACTTCTTTGTTGCCGATAACGTTGTACACATATATATAAAAAATATGCATAAAATTAATGGCTTGTATAAGTTAATGATTGATCTCCATTAAGTAGTGCTCAAGTTTCCAAAGTTTTAATATTATGATGTCCGTAATTAAAACATCAGAGCAGGTTTAGTGTGTATGAGGGTTCACCGTGGACAAAAATTTTCAACATTTCCTATTGAGCGTTGCTTAGAATAAATCTGCGAATCTACAGTGTACGTTTCACAGAACAAACACGCGGAAAAGAAGGAGCGCTCCGAAGTCACTCATGGACCCTCAGCATCTTGCAGAGGGTTCATTCCCTAAAGACGAAAAGTCTGTCTATGAATCGTTCCTCTGTAAACACGTGCAGTTACACTGCCCAGCGATCCACAGGAAGCAAATCGCTATCCACGCTGGACACTTTTTCGGCTTGCATGCGTTATGTTGGTATGGGTTCGGCACTTTCCATTTAAAAAGCGTGGAAATGTAAGAAAATAAACATGAATGAGACCAGAAATAACGCGAATTGTGTGTGTGTGTGTGTGTGTCTTCCCTGCCGTTTTATTGCGGTAGTGATAATAATAAAATGGAAACGTAAACAGTACATAACTGAGATATGCTTGCCTGCCACGCACGATATATTTTCTCTTATACATGACTAGCAGAATACCCGTGCTTCGCTACGGAGTTTCACGTTGTACGTAATGAAAATGTTAGTTTAATTAATAATAAAGTTTAATTAAAGTAGGCTTCTTAAAAATAAATAGCTGTTGCCCACAACTTCGTTCGCGTGGTCTTCAATTGAATGCGATAATATATTTAGAACAGAATCTATTCTATTCGGTTGCCATAGTAACCAGATCTAATAGTTTTTTAAGACCGCAAAGGACCCCCCAGAGGATCGTATCGAAAAAACACCTGTCCTATGTTGGTTCTCCCGTTGCGTAAAATATTTGTGCCAAGTTTGGTTGAAATCGGTCCAATGGTTTAGGTGGAGACGTGGAAGACCCCAAAGGACCCCCCAAAGGATCGTATCGAAAAAACACTTGTCCTATGTTGGTTCTCCCTTTGCGTAAAATATTTGTGCCAAGTTTGGTTGAAATCGGTCCAGTGGTTTAGGAGGCGATGTGGAAGACCCCAAAGAACCCCCAAAAGGACCCCATCGAAAAAACACCTATCCTATGTTGGTTCTCCCGTTGCGTAAAATATTTGTGCCAAGTTTGGATGAAATCGATACAGTGGTTTAGGAGGAGATGTGGAAGAAACCTTCGCGGACATGCGCACAACAACTCACCGAAGTTTCATCGCAATCGGATGAATGGTATAGGAACGCATACGGGACAAACAAAGAAACATTCATTTTATATATAAGATGTAAACTATACCACTTACTTGACATAAACCGTGATAGCTAAGCTAATGTACAACATATATGTATTAATTATACACATAAATGTTCCTCGATAGACACTCTATCTATTGGCGAAAACTTGAATAAAATCCGTTCAGTACTTCCTGAGATTAGCGATTTCAAACACAGAGAGAAAACGGACCGACGTTACTTTATACTATGTACAGATTTACATTAAAATGAAAAAATTATAATTTTATTGCCTGGCAACAAAATTATTTTATTTTTAACAATTACCATTGTTTCAAAAAGTTTAAATGAATTTTCAAGTACTTTACTCTTGTTAAAACGTAAAAGGTTGCAGGTAAACTACCCCTTCCCCTCAACCGATCTTCACCAAAATCGAAATTCCTTGAGACCTCTCCAATTCAGGGATGTATGCAAAAAATTATTTGATTCTGTTTGAATTTGCGGCTGTTATCGTTTGCCATAGAAAATACGCTTGATAAAAAAACGTTGCAGGTAAACTACCCCTTCCCCTTAACCGATCTTCACCAAAAACAATAGGTCTTAAGTACTCTACAAATCACGGTTGTATGCAAAAACTTATTTGATTCTGATTGAATTTACGGCTGTTATCGTTTGCCATAGAAAATACCCTTGTTAAAAAAACGTTGCCGGTAAACTACCCCTTTCCCTTAACCGATCTTCACCAAAAACAATAGGTCTTGAGAACTCTACAATTTAGGGCTGTATGCAAATAATCTTTTGATTCTGTTTGAATTTGCGGCTGTTATCCTTTGCCATAGGAAATACCCTTGTTAAAACATAAAACGTTACAGGTACACTACCCCTTTCCCTTTACCGATCTTCACCAAAAACAATAGATCGTGAGAACTCTACAATTCAGGGCTGTATACGAAACATTATTTGATTCTGTTTGAATTTGCGGCTGTTATCGTTTGCCAAAAAAAAAATTTCCCTTGATAAAAAAAACCGTTGCAGGTAAACTACCCCTTTCCCTCAACCGATCTTCACCAAAAACAATAGGTCGTGAGTACTCTACAAATCAGGGCTGTATGCAAAAAATTATTTGATTCTGTTTGAATTTGCGGCAGTTATCGTTTGCCATAGAAAAAATATCGGTATGGAGAACCATACATGACTTCCATATTCTAAGATTTATATTTAAATCTTAATATCGCCTGCCGAGCGCGATATATTTTCTCTTATACATGATTTACATTAAAATGAAAAAATTTTAATTTTATTGCCTGGCAACAAAATTATTTTATTTTTAACAATTACCATTGTTTGAAAAAGTTTAAATAAATTTTCAAGTACTTTACTCTTGTTAAAACGTAAAAGGTTGCCGGTAAACTACCCCTTCCCCTTAACCGATCTTCACCAAAATCGAAAGTCCTTGAGACCTCTACAATTCAGGGACGTATGCAAAAAATTATTTGATTCTGTTTGAATTTGCGGCAGTTATCGTTTGTCATAGAAAATACGCTTGATAAAAAAACGTTGCAGGTAAACTACCCCTTCCCCTTAACCGATCTTCACCAAAAACAATAGGTCTTGAGTACTCTACAAATCAGGCTGTATGCAAAACATTATTTGATTCTGTTTGAATTTGCGGCTGTTATCGTTTGCCATAGAAAATACCCTTGTTAAAAAAACGTTGCCGGTAAACTACCCCTTTCCCTCAACCGATCTTCACCAAAAACAATAGGTCTTGAGAACTCTACAATTCAGGGCTGTATACGAAACATTATTTAATTCTGTTTGAATTTGCGGCTGTTATCGTTTGCCATAGGAAATACCCTTGTTAAGACATAAAACGTTACTGGTAAACTACCCCTTTCCCTTAACCGATATTCACCAAAAACAATAGGTCTTGAGAACTCTACAATTCAGGGCTGTATACGAAACATTATTTGATTCTGTTTGAATTTGCGGCAGTTATCGTTTGCCATAGAAAAAAAATCTACAGACACACACACAGACACACAGACACACACACACACACAGACACTTTTCGGAAAACGACTTTTTTCATGTTTTGAGTGTAGTAGAATCAGAATCTGCAATAATCTCGAACACGATTTTTTTTGCCATCACCATACTTCCATTCCTTAAGGAATATGGAAGTAAAAATCTACAGACACACACACAGACACACAGACACACACACAGACACTTTTCGGAAAACGACTTTTTTTCATGTTTTGAGCGTAGTAGAATCAGAATCTGCAATAATCTCGAACACGATTTTTTTTGCCATCACCATACTTCCATTCCTTAAGGAATATGGATGTAAAATGTATTTGTGTTTTTGTATATTAGTACAAAACTGAATTCATCTCTTCATTACGATGGTATGTAGGCCTATTCCGTTTATCGTATCTTCAATAGAGCACACATTGTTATTCCTTTTTTTTTTTTATCGGCCATCTAAGGACCACATGCCAATTTCAATTCTTTATTCTTTTCTTTTTCTCCAATATTCTTTCATCTTTTCACTGTGACTCTTCTTCCTGTCTTCAGACCATTTTTAACACTTTTGCCCGAAAAACTTCTCTTTCAATTGCTTCTTCTCTGTGTATATTGTTTTTTCTAAATCCTTTTGGGCTTCTTTAATCCAACTTGATGTTGACTTCTTCCCCCACAGATATTTGAAGATCTGCTTTGTTAACCTATTGCAAAACCTATTATATTCTATATAAATGTCCAAAAAATCATAGTCTTCTTTTTCTAATTGTTTCTGTTATATTTTCTATACATTGATATATTTCATCATTACTTCTTAATTTTCAACCTTCTGAAGTTTTTCGTGGGCTTAATATTTTCCTAATATTCTCGTCTTTCCAATACTTCTAGTTTGTCTAAATTATAATCCAATGCTAGACATTCACTTGCATATAGGCATTCTGGCTTTTTATATTCATTTTTTATTCCTTTTACTTCCATATTCCTTAAGGAATGGAAGTATGGTGATGGCAAAAAAAATCGTGTTCGAGATTATTGCAGATTCTTATTCTACTACACTCAAAACATGAAAAAAAGTCGTTTTCCGAAAAGTGTCTGTGTGTCTGTCTGTCTGTCTGTGTGTCTGTGTGTCTGTGTGTCTGTCTGTCTATAGATTTTTTTTCTATGGCAAACGATAACTGCCGCAAATTCAAACAGAATCAAATAATTTTTTGCATACAGCCCGGTTTTGCAGAGTTCTCGCGATCTATTGTTTTTGGTGAAGATCGGTTGAGGGAAAGGGGTAGTTTACCTGCAACGGTTTTTTTTTAGCAAGGGTAATTTTGTTTGTTTGGCAAACGATAACAGCCGCAAATTCAAACAGAATCAAATAATGTTTCGCATACAGCCCTGAATTGTAGAGTTCTCAAGACCTATTGTTTTTGGTGAAGATCGGTTAAGGGAAAGGGGTAGTTTACCTGTAACGTTTTATGTTTTAACAAGGGTATTTCCTATGGCAAACGATAACAGCCGCAAATTCAAACAGAATGAAAAGATTATTTGCATACAGCCCTAAATTGTAGAGTTCTCAATACCTTTTGTTTTTGGTGAAGATCGGTTAAGGGAAAGGGGTAGTTTACCTACAACGTTTTTTTAACAAGGGTATTTTCTATGGCAAACGATAACAGCCGCAAATTCAAACAGAATCAAATAATTTTCTGCATACAGCCCTGATTTGTAGAGTACTCAAGACCTATTGTTTTTGGTGAAGATCGGTTGAGGGGAAGGGGTAGTTTACCAGCAACGTTTTTTATCATGCGTATTTTCTATGGCAAACGACAACTGCCGCAAATTCAAACAGAATCAAATAATTTTTTGCATACAGCCCTGGTTTGTAGAGTACTCGCGACCTATTGTTTTTGGTGAAGATCGGTTGAGGGGAAGGGGTAGTTTACCGGCTACGGTTTTTTTTATCAAGGGAAATTTTTTTTTTTGGCAAACGATAGCCGCAAATTCAAACAGAATCAAATAATGTTTCGCATACAGCCCTGAATTGTAGATTTCTCAAGACCTATTGTTTTTGGTGAAGATCGGTTGAGGGAAAGGGGTAGTTTACCTGCAACGTTTTTTTAACAAGGGTATTTTCTATGGCAAACGATAACAGCCGCAAATTCAAACAGAATCAAATAATGTTTTGCATACAGTCCTGATTTGTAGAGTACTCAAGACCTATTGTTTTTGGTGAAGATCGGTTAAGGGGAAGGGGTAGTTTACCTGCAACGTTTTTTTATCAAGCGTATTTTCTATGGCAAACGATAACAGCCGCAAATTCAAACAGAATCAAATAATTTTTTGCATACGTCCCTGAATTGTAGAGGTCTCAATGACTTTCGATTTTGGTGAAGATCGGTTAAGGGGAAGGGGTAGTTTACCTGCAACCTTATACGTTTTAACAAGAGTAAAGTACTTGAAAATTTATTTAAACTTGTTGAAACAATGGTAATTGTTAAAAATAAAATAATTTTGTTGCCAGGCAATAAAATTATAATTTTTTCATTTTAATGTAATATAATATTTTTCATTTAATACAGCAATAAAAAGGCAGGTAAGACACAGCCTGGCTGTTTGGCTGAAAATGATTTTAAATATAAATCTTAGAATATGGAAGTCATGTATGGTTCTCCATACCGATATTTTATATTTACATCACATTTAAACAAAAATATTATGTATCTAAAAACTACATTTTCCAAGTAGGCTATATCTGTTTCCTAAGCTTTCTACACCTCTCCATTTTTCCTAAAATTAAAACATAACACGTAAACATTATTTTTCTAACACTTTACATATATTTATAATTTTTTATGCTTAGGCCTAACACATAAAATGTTAATCCCATAAGTTAAATTCAATCTCAGATATTTATATGTTCCAGTAAATAAAAGTGATGCTTAGAAATTATGTACTGAATTTATTTCATTTATTTTAATAACTTTTAATTAAACAGTTTTTCATTTCATGTTTGCCGAAGTTCTTGTGGCAACTAAATGTGATGTATTCAGGTAACTTTACTTATAACAGATGTTTTGTGTGAAGAGCTTTTTTTAATAATTTAAAGTAAAAACTAACTTAAACACTGTACTTACTGTATCGTATGCAATTAGAATTATAAGTTGTCTTTACTTGCATCAATAAAAGTCAAATGTATTCATATTACTGACGTGTTCATCTTAATACAAATATGGATGAATTTATTATTACATTTGAACATAGAATACATTAGATTTTGCTGTGTATATTGTTACAAAACAGATATTTAATAAAGTAAAGTTGATGTGTAGATATACTCCAGTCAAGTATAAGTTAAATTGAATTATTATTAATAAGATTGTGATTATTAATACAGTTGGTGTGGGTGTTCCCGTTTAATTCTTTTAGTTTAAAAGAGTATTTAGCACTTCACTGTCAACCTCCCCACTTACCATATGTGGATGTTATCAATGTTCTGTTTGGTGACTTCTGCTGCAACATACACTTTATACACATATACGGATATTCTATTTGAATATCCTAAACAATGCACATGCACAATAAAGTAAAATAATGGTTTAACTGTAATTTGAATTGTATTGAACATTCAAATCCTACCGCCACCTTCTGATAGAACTGATCGTAAAAATTAAACTATTTTAAAAAAATCAAAAACTCCTTCCACTGGTAAATAAATTGGGATTTATTAACAATTCTAAAATGCCATGAACTCTTTTAAGAAACAATCAATTAATAATGTCTTTACAAAATAATAATTACTATAAACAATTCTTGAGCTCTTTATATCTCAAGGCTGGTAACACTGGGGTCTGGTACAATAGTTTTAGTTAACGAGGTTATGTCCTCTTTACTCAGTTACATTACCAAATTCGTGTGTTCTTGGAAGTTGCATGATACCAGATACAAGATGTTATCTTAGTTAACAATATTTAATAATGAATTACGATAAAAAACAAACAAATATTGAAAATTATAAAAGTCGGTACCATAAACCGATATATATCGTACTATTGTACGGTGAGTAAAATGGATACAGCAGTTGTTTTGATAACACGTGCTTTGTGCTGCACTGTTAAAAATTACTATTATTATTTATTCGTTAGTTATAAAAACCATTTATTGGCAAGAGAAAAAATCTATAATAAAAAAACTCTTGTGATAGCTTTCATTGGATTGAAATTATTTGAGAACAGAATCATTACTTGGTGACAAAGTTGTCGTTGTTATTTCTAGGTTAGTTAACAAAAGTAAGTAGTTATTTTGAATAAGTAAATTATTCATTAAATTCTTAATAATATAAACACATATATTTTATTCATATTGCATCTGATGTATAATTATCAGTTGGTTAGAATATTTTTCGCAATAAACTAGTTATTCGTCAATTCAAACGAAATGAGTCAAATGAGCGACTATTCATTACACTCGTATTTTCGATATTTAAATTAATACCGATTTCTTTAATCACGATAAAATTGTAATATATTTATTCTTTAAATTAATGATTGCGATATAATTCACTTTTTTCAATTCTGATAATTTTCATCATTGGTTATGCACTTCGGTACTTATGACTAGTGCAGTCCCAAAACAATAATTCTTCGTTCACTAACGAAAATTATCATTTCAATTCAATTCGTTAAATAATAAAAATAGAGTACTCCCTGTTTTTTATAAAACACAAAACACCAAAACACGACCTTTATTATACACTGGCCGGTTTATTATTTTAATTCACTTAGCACTGGACACTTGTTATTATTCTGTTGTGTACAGGTTAGTGTGTGTAGCGTAACTTATGTAGGTGACGCGCACCGTTTAAATAAAATCTTGACACTTTTCTTCATGAACTTTGCTCGTTGAATGATGCGGAACGACTGACTGTTTCATCAGAGCGTCTCCTGCTTGTCTGGTTATTTTAAGCCATTTGATTGGTTTAAATTGTCAAACTCTCTACCCCAAAACACTTTAGTTAAATAAAACTTTTAATTTTTTACAAATTTTTGTCTGGGTTAGAGGCTACGGGTGACGTAAGCGTCGATATACAAAATGACTGAAAAGTTTATAATTGCTATAACTTTTTTATTAATTATCGTATCGTCGAATGGTTAGTGGCAATAGATTGCGGACACTTGCGGCTTTAATTTAAGTCTAAACAAGGATGAAATCCGTCCATTATTAACTCACTAAGCCATGTCACAAACTCATATGGCGATTCTTAATATAAATAAGTTTATTTCACCATATCTTGCTCCAATTACACTATAACACTCCTTATTAAACGTCTCGAGTCCATTTCTCTTCCGTTTTCATACAGAAAATAGTTGTAATTACCATTCAAACAATATTTGGTAATGGCGTCCTCAAACGACCGTATTCGATTGTTTATAATCGCTTATAACGCTATTATTTCTTACCTAATTACATTTGTTTGGCATTCTAACAATAATATATACATTTATTTACATCTGCTCACATTTTGTTTTATGAAAAATGTTGTTTTTCATATATTAATAGTCTTATCAAAAAACCTTCTGTTCTCATTTCTTGAATTTGTCACTTTTTCAATTATTTTACCACATAAGGTATATAATGTTATAAATTAAAATAGTGTACAATTATAGTACCTTGTTTATTTAATATGTTTATCAGTCTTTCGTTATCTGAAAGCTTTCCAATTCTTAGTATTGTGTTTGTTTACATCAGGTTTTGCAATGATAGTCAGTTAGTTTCTAATAATTCAACTACTAAATTACTACTATTACATTTGAGATGTGTTCTCATAGTAGTATCAGATATTTCTCTAACTACTGATAACATTTTTAGTAATCTTTGAACAAGTTTTGATAGTGCATTTTGCTTAACTATCTTGTCACATTGGGTTTCTGTTCTTCTGGCTTTATGCTATCATATTTAATCTGCTTTATTTGCTGTGTATTTCAGTACAAATATTATTTATTAGTTTGCATTACTGTTCATAATTAGTCTTTGATTGAAACAATTGTTGATAGTTGCTTGGTTTAATTAATATATATGATTTTATGTTATAGGTGCACTTTCTATGAGGTTATGTATCAGTTATCTGGTAACAATTGTGCAACATATTCTTATGCAGTATTTGATTCTACTATTATGATTTCATTATGGTATTCTATTACAATGGTTTAATTGTTAAGTAATACACATGTTTACACTATTTTTCTAAACAATAACACAAGTATTCTTAATCTAATAGTATTACATTTCTTGTTGTGTTGTACCTAATTTTTGGTACATTGGTTGTTTGATACCTAACAAACTAGCTTATTTGTTATTATTTGTTCTGGACTTTCTTTATATTTTATTCTATCTTGCCGTGGCATTCAGTTATATCTCATTTTAAGGTTTACAAAGCTTTTACTATCAGTTCCTATGAACAATGATTTTACTGTTCTATCTCACATTTCTCTTGGTGGTCTTATGATTATCTATTTTGGGTTACAATCTTGATTAAACTGGTCACACTAATTGTCTGTGCATTTTAACTATTTAATCTTTGATTCTTCCACTGTAATGGTAACGCATTTTCCTCTGTTATAAACCTTCTCACTTGTATTGTCTGTGGGGTTTATTTGGGTTAAAAATGGTTAACTTGTTACAGGTTCTCACACTTACATTAAGTTTTCACTATTACTGTTTGTGATTGCTTAATTATGCTAAACACTGGTTTCTTCATAGTTGATAATCGTTATACTTTTTCCGGTCATTAGTATAGTTCCTTGTATACTTGGTGAATGGTGATTTCTCGTATTGTCCATATATTATCTTCATTCTTCATGTTATGTTTCCTTTGCTCTTCTTCTTCCTTTCTTCTTCTATTTATTTGTTGTTCACTATCGGTGTTCTCCTGGGTTGTACTTTACTTGTGATAATCAATGTTCACTTATTCTCGTCATCTTCTTCAATATTTCCATTTGTGGTAGTCATTGTTCCATAGTATTTATATTAATAAATAAATTGGTTGTTTTACCATCATGGTGGTTGTTCTTGAGTTGTCTCTCCTTCATTTTAATGGTTGTGATTTTTGTTGTTTCCCCTCACTGGTTGGAACCTATTGGGCCTGGTTTCTAACATTTTATATTGGCTCGTTGTCATTTTCTTTCTCTCTTTTGTACTCGATGATGCAATATTACTCTTCCTTCTTCTTTGTTGGAATTTTTCAATAATATATCTCTGTAGATACACACTTTTCATCTACATTATTTTATGTACTCTGAAATATTTTCATGATCTCCCGTCACTTGACGTAATATTTGGTTACTCTATGTAACTGCCAAATTTGGTACGTTACATATGCCTTCCTATAAGAATTGATTAATTCTGAATTAGTGTATTTATTTTTTATTGAAGAATTCATCAATTGTTGTATATTTCCATGTCGACTCTTATGCTTTTTTATATATCCCTTCACTTTCTTCTATTTGAATCATAATTATTTCTTTTCTATGTAATTATCTCCCTTGTTTATTTAGTTCCCTATTTCCCTAACATAAGTTTAGCTGGGGCAGTTCAGAGTGGCTCACTTTGTCATAAAACTCCACTGGCCATACTAACATCAATAAATACGGAGGCACATCATCTCCATCAATAATATAAATGATTGCTGGCATTATTCATCAGTCAATTCATCTCAAATAATTAAAAAATATAAAGTGGTCGTTCTTTCGACAAATAATAAATATCCTTGGGATTATCTCACGCATCTGCGGTTTATACATTGTTATACTCTCTTCTTCTTGATTCAACTTAACTAAATTCTTCACATATTACAGGGATAGTTTGTTTTACATTTCATCACTGGTATACTCTCATAAACCTCTTCGTTAATATATTATTTTTTCATTCTTCTTTGTCATCAATTAATCCTTTCTCTTGGTATTGCATTAAACGTCATTTCATAATCTTCTTCATTTTCAGGATTCACTTCTCTGGATACAATTCATGAATATATTCTCATGGTTTCAAATGAGATATAGCCCATTTGATATAGGCTCTCTTCTAGTGTCTTCTAGTGTCGATGTGATACACTATGGTTGTGTGTTATCTATTATCTACATTAATGATATTTATTTGGTTTCGTTCCTCCAACTTCTTATTTTCTTCTTCTTCTATATATCATCTAGTTCATTGTCTCCTCTTTTTATTTGTATGGGTATGTTGTTACTTTACTGTTGACGTGGCTCTTGGAAATATTTTATATTATACATATATTTGTGCCATGGTTGTAAGGTGTCGATCTCGTATTATTTTTGTTTTTATTAATAGTACGGGTAAGTTGTTGTTTTACTTGTTGACTTGGCTCTTGGAAGTATTTTGTGCCAAAGATCTTGGGTGTCAGTCTCGTATAGTATTAATTATAGTATGGGTAAGTTGTTGTTTTACTTGTTGACTAGGCTCTTGGAAATATATTTTGTGCCAAAGGTGGTATTTGTCTGTCTCGTATAGTATTAATTATAGTACGGGTAAGTTGTTGTTTTACTTGTTGACTTGGCTCTTGGAAATATATTTTGTGCCAAAGGTGGTATTTGTCTGTCTCGTATAGTATTAATTATAGTAGCAGTATTACTGGTAAATACAATTTTCTTTATCCTTTACATAACTTCTTTAGAACATATTTTTACATTACAAAATTACAATATAGTCAACATTTATTCTCACAATTAAATTTTCATTTTTCACTTAGTATCGATAACAAATAATCTTCATCGCAATAGTTCACTTTTACTTTATAATTTAACCTTCGATATACCGTTTCATTGAAGCTTGGTTGTATGTGCCCTTTATTTTCTTATTTATTGGGTCTTGTAATTCATAAGTGTTATTCATGTTGTTTTTGGTAACAGTATATGGGCCTGTGAATAGCAGTAGCAGTTTTTTCGCAATACCTTCAATTGCACTTGGGAGTTCTCGGTTTTTTATGAGTACCTTGTCTCCCACTTCGTATTGTATGATTTTGGGTTGCGACTTCTGGTATTTGAGCCTAAGTTTATCAGCTCGTTCAACTGCATTATTGTAAAATTTAGTCTTGTTAAATTTGAATTCATTTTCTGGTGGAAAGTTTATAATTTCTGTAATTTCCCGGGGTGGTCTTCGCTCATACATAGCCATATAGGGTGTCTCATCTGTTGATTGGTGGCAAGCTAAATTCAGGAAGTCTTCAGCCGGGGATAGATATTCTTCCCATCTCCTCTGCTGGCTGTGACAGTAGGTTCTTAAAATCCTTCCTACTTCTCTCAACACTCTCTCAGCAGGGTTGCTGTTGGGGTGATACACAGACGTTTTGTATGTTTTCACACCTTGATGGATTAGAGTTTCTCGCCATCTTCGGCCTCGGAATTGCGTTCCGTGATCTGTAATTACTGATAGTGGTTTTCCTACCTCGAGTATATATCTGGATACTACAATGTCTAATATTTTGTTAGTTGTTGCTCTGTTTATTGCATAAAGTTTTGTGAACTTCGTATAGTGGTCAAACATGATTACCACATATTTGTATTGGTGTCTCCCACCACTTCGTGGAAATGGTCCACAAATATCTAAGAATACTTTTTCTAATTTTTCTGTTGAAGTTATGGGAATCATTACCCCTTCTCTTTTCTCATTGCTACACTTGACCAATTGGCATACATGACAATTCTGAATATATTTTCTCACCCTGCGGTTCATGTCCTTAAAGTATACATGTTCCTGTAGTGCCTTGACTACTTTGACTGCCCCCATGTGACCGTAACGCCCATGGTAATCAATTGCTAGTTCTTTTTCAATAGTTTTCGGTATGACAACCTTCCACTGTTCACTATATTTTTGAGTTTTAGTGAATAGTATTTGGTTGTGAGTACAGTAATATTGTATTATTTTTTCATTATTTTCTGCCAATCGTTGGATTATTTGTGAGATTTTAGGATCTTTATTTTGATGAATTTTTATGTCAGATAATATGTTGGTCAATTCAGACTTGTTCTTTAAGATATGGTAGACCTTGGCTATGGTTTCTTTTTCTCCCTCGAATGTCTGGGCTATGATGTTCACTCGGGACAACACGTCGGCCGCTATGTTGCTTTTCCCAGGGATGTATTCCCATTGGATGTTATATTCTTGGAGCGTCAGTGTCCATCTTGTCAGTCTACCATGTTTTAACCTACAATTCTTTAGAAAAGATATAGACTTGTGGTCTGTTCGTACCATAATAGGGTATCATAAAATGTATGTTCTAAATTTCTCACATGCAAACACTATACTCAGGAGCTCTTTTTCTGTCGTATGATAGTTTCGTTCGCATTTGTTGAGTGTTCTACTTGCGAAACTAATCACTTGATGATTGCCTTCCTGGTCCTCCTGATATAATACTGAACCAAGGCGAACATCACTAGCATCGCAGTTCATAAATAATTGTTTGTCAAAATTAGGATGGTGTAGCATTACTGTATTTAGAAATTTTTCCTTTATTAGCTCAAAGGTTGTGTCTTTGTCAGGCCCCCATCTCCACTTTTCCTTTGACGATAATTGTGATGAAAATCGAGCCGTTAATTCCGAATAGTTGTGCTGGAATTTCCTATAGTAATTACAGATACCGAGGAACGACTGTAATTGTTTTTTGTTCTTTGGTATCGGGAAACGCTGTATTGCTTCCATTTTTTCTTGGGCTGGTGTTATTCCAATTTCCGACAAGTTGAACCCCAAAAATTGCACTTCCTTGGCTATTAATTTTGAATTTTCTAGTTTGAGCGTTATGTTATTTTCTTCTAGTTTATTTAGTACTTGTGCCACCCGGTTACAGTGTTCTTCCCAATTATCTGATGCAATCAACAAATCATCTACATACACTGTAGTAAATTGCAATGTATTATGTCCTAATATTTCATCCATGCATTTAACAAAAACGGCCACGGAATTTACAAGGCCGAAGGGTAACCTTTTAAATTGATAGTTACGGCCTTCGAAAATAAATGCTGTAAATTCCCTGCTATTGGGGTGTAACTCCACCTGCCAATAACCACATACAGTGTCCCATATACTGATATACCGTGTGCCATAAAATTTCTTTAATATCGCGTCGATTTCTCCAGGCGACGTCCTGTCATTAATTATGGACATATTTATTTCCCTCGCATCCAGACAAATCCTCACTGCGCCGTTTTTCTTAGGTACACCACAATGGGATTAGTGTACGGGGAGTTGCTAACTTCAATGGTATCATTTTCAATTAATCTCTGTATTTCTTCACGAACGGCTTCTTTCAGTGAAAATGCGATCGGATATGACTTTTTCTTAAACTCCGTTTGACCTTTGAATTTCAATTCACACCGAAAGTTTTTTATTTTGCCAGGTGTATCCGAAAATACATGTCTGTAACGATTATAGATTTGTATCAGATTTTCTCGTTGTTCGTTAGTCAACACATGGTCAATGTTATCAGTTTGGAATGTTCTAATTTCGTTAATCTTCTCTACCCATAATACATCTTCTGGATTGCTGCGAACTTCTCTGTTGATGGACATCTTCTTATGGTCATGGCCTTCCCGTATATAATAGATTACATGCTCTGGGGGTGCCTTCCTATGTTCTATGAGATTTGCAGTCCATTCAACTTCATCTGTTTTTAATAATACCGTAGCTTTATCCATGTCGATTATGGCGGCATACTTTCGCAGTATGTCGCATCCCATTAGTATTGTAAATGGTAGTCCACTTGCTA
Organism: Magicicada septendecula; assembly: GCA_034769895.1. Lineage (NCBI taxonomy): Eukaryota > Metazoa > Arthropoda > Insecta > Hemiptera > Cicadidae > Magicicada > Magicicada septendecula. Next base: position 1,203,217,297 of record CM068367.1, read on the forward strand.
CGAGGAAAACCATTGGAATCGTCTCTCCATTGCTCGATACTTCCAACTGTACTTGGTGTCGAATGGTTTTATTCTGTCGCCCAGTGGCTCCAATGAGTATGATATTATTTATGGGTAGTGTTGGTATTGTTGTTTGGTTTTCCAACTGTATTCGGTTTAACTCTAGTTTGTCGATTAAAGAGACATTCGCTCCGGTGTCTACCATAGCTGTTGTACTTATCCCATTGACTCTTACTGAGATATACGCTATCTCGTTATTGGTCGTGTCGCTGATACTGTCTTCTTTTTCTTCCATTAGATCCTGTCTAATGTTTCTGAGGTAATTATTGCGATGTATTTTGATAGATGCCAATTCAGTCGCCAATATGTTAGACCCAATAGTCCAGTTCAGTGAGGGTGTTGTTATGCTTTTCACTGCCGGTTTCCATTTAAAGGCAGGTCACCGTTGTTTGTGTGCCTGTCTGTTGAGGTTGATGCTAGCGGTTCCTGGGATCCTTGCCCATTTCCATTGTGGTAGATTTCGGTGGTTCGAGTGGTTGGTCGGTTACCTTCGCTGCTGTTACTTCTGTTAGATCTGTAACCAGACTCTCGATCCTCTCCGTCACTGTGATTTGAATTATTATGGTGATTAGGGAAGCTTCTTCGCCCTTGGTAATAATTTCGCCTACCTCCCCCTCTGCTAGCATGAGTGTAATTCACTCTTCGGAACTGGTTGTTGTTGTGGTTTCCATTACCCTGTCGATGCTGGTTATTTGGGGATTGATTATTATAGGGTCGGTAATAATTATTACCTCGTTGGTAATTACTGTCCCTCTGATATCCATTTGGTCTGGGATTATTGATATTCCCTCGGTACGCATGATCATTATGGTTACCACCTCCATTCTGTCGTGGTCCCTGTTGGTTATTAAAACGTGGAGGGTTGTTGAATGTCCTCCCATAATTGTTCCTGTCACTGTTATTGGTGGGATTCACGTTTCCTGGTCCGCCCCGATCATACGTCTGTCCGGGACCCTGGCGGTTCCTCTGGTAGTAGCGTTCTCTCTCGTGACTTTCCAACAGGGTGCACATTCCTTGTATAGTTTTTATTTGTGAATTGAGTCTACCCTGTGATACTCCCTGATTGAAATGGTAAGCTAATTTCGTGACTAAACATTCCTCCGGGATGGCTGGCTCCAGGTTTCTGGCCAGGCAGATCTTACCTAAAAAGTAAGTAGTCATGGATTGTCTGCCATTTGGGTCATATTTACCGTTGGTGATGTCGTCCCTAATAATGTTTTGGGTAGAATCAGACCAATATTTCAATTTGAATGCTACCTTGAACGCAGCATAGTTCTCCACTTCATGCCGGGTCGCTGTCCACCAGTTGTCAAAGGTATTACGGAATGATTCATCTAACATTCCTTTTATAACGGACCATCTATTTTCTCTGTTTCTACTTATTATTTCCTCCACCCTCTCTAAAAATTCAAGTGGATTCTTCATGTAGGCACGGAAATCTATCTGTTCCCTACCGTCCAGATGTGTCAATCCAGATAAAACACTTGGGAAGTTTCGCAGGCGGTTCATTTCATCTAGAATGTCGTTGAACTCCCTTTGTTGGCGCTCTGTCAATTGGTCTCGGTCACTGGTTACCTGGTGTTTGACTGCATCCACTTTGACTGAAATTTCCTCGCATCTTTCACCCAGTGTGGTCTGTGCTGTCATCATTTCTGCTTGCTTCCATTCCACGATTCCCATCTGGTTGTTGTGGATTTTCTCCATACTGTCGATCCGGTGGTTGACATCTGTTTCCGTTTGTATTATTTTTTGTTTGTTAATTTCTCCTTCTCTCCGTATGTCTGATATTTCTTCATGGATCTCAGTTGTTAAGATGGGAATCCTCTCCTCCGTTGCTTCTAAGTTCTCTTCTAACTTTTTGTCAACTATTTCAATGGTATTTTTGGCAATTTCTTCCGCTCTGTCATTATTGTTGGCCATTTGTTGCCACATTTTCTCGTTATCGTTCTTCATTAATTCGATATCTCGATTAATTTTCTCATTGATTTCGTCAATCTTCTTGTTGGTCTCGTCAATTTTAATTCCCAACTCGGCAGACAAATTCTCCTTCATTATTTCCATCTTCTTTTCCAATAGCTCTTCAGTCTTTTTCTGTCCGTCTTCCATCCTCCTGTTGGTTTCACTTATTTTGTCATTTAACTCCTCCTTCAACAATTCTATATTTTTCTGGCTCTCCTTCTGGCCTTCTTCTATTTTCTGGTTAGTGGACTGACTGGTCTCATCTATTTTGCTGTTCAACTCTTCCTTCAGTGACTCAATACTTTGCTTTGTGAATTCCTGGCCTTCCTTCAAAGATCGATTGTCCTCCTTCAATGACTCTATATTCTTCCTATTTTCTTCCTTTGTGGATCGGTTTTCTTCTTCCATCTTCTTATTCATTGTTTCTATTGCTCGTAATATTGCTAAGATGTTGGGATCCATTGGTGGCATTGGTCTCTCAGGTTGGCTTATTTCTGGTTGGACTTCCTGCGGTATGACTTCCGGTTCATCATCCGGTTGCTGAACCTCCTCCACCGGTTCAGATTGCCTATCTTCAACTTCTAACAATATCTCCTCAACATCTTCTGCTGATGTCGCTTCTTTTTCTTCTAATCTGGCCTCCCTCTCTGCCTCTGCTGCTCGTTTTTTCGAAGTCGACCTCCTGTACATCTTGTTACCTTGGTAATGCACTTGCTGTCTTTTCGTCGAATTAGGTTAGGAAGTTATTTGTTTAATTACCTAAATTGTTAAGCGTTTTCTTCCTAATTCGCGCTCAGACGTTGGGCGCCAATCTGTTACAAAACAGATATTTAATAAAGTAAAGTTGATGTGTAGATATACTCCAGTCGAGTATAAGTTAAATTGAATTATTATTAATATGATTGTGATTATTAATACAGTTGGTGTGGGTGTTCCCGTTTAATTCTTTTAGTTTAAAAGAGTATTTAGCACTTCACTGTCAACCTCCCCACTTACCATATGTGGATGTTATCAATGTTCTGTTTGGTGACTTCTTCTGCTGCAACATACACTTTATACACATATACGGATATTCTATTTGAATATCCTAAACAATGCACATGCACAATAAAGTAAAATAATGGTTTAACTGTAATTTGAATTGTATTGAACATTCAAATCCTACCGCCACCTTCTGATAGAACTGATCGTAAAAATTAAACTATTTTAAAAAAAATCAAAAACTCCTTCCACTGGTAAATAAATTGGGATTTATTAACAATTCCAAAATGCCATGAACTCTTTTAAGAAACAATCAATTAATAATGTCTTTACAAAATAATAATTACTATAAACAATTCTTGAGCTCTTTATATCTCAATGCTGGTAACACTGGGGTCTGGTACAATAGTTTTAGTTAACGAGGTTATGTCCTCTTTACTCAGTTACATTACCAAATTCGTGTGTTCTTGGAAGTTGCATGATACCAGGTACAAGATGTTATCTTAGTTAACAATATTTAATAATGAATTACGATAAAAAACAAACAAATATTGAAAATTATAAAAGTCGGTACCATAAACCGATATATATCGTACTATTGTACGGTGAGTAGAATGGATACAGCAGTTGTTTTGATAACACGTGCTTTGTGCTGCACTGTTAAAAATTACTATTATTATTTATTCGTTAGTTATAAAAACCATTTATTGGCAAGAGAAAAAATCTATAATAAAAAGACTCTTGTGATAGCTTTCATTGGATTGAAATTATTTGAGAACAGAATCATTACTTGGTGACAAAGTTGTCGTTGTTATTTCTAGGTTAGTTAACAAAAGTAAGTAGTTATTTTGAATAAGTAAATTATTCATTAAATTCTTAATAATATAAACACATATATTTTATTCATATTGCATCTGATGTATAATTATCAGTTGGTTAGAATATTTTTCGCAATAAACTAGTTATTCGTCAATTCAAACGAAATGAGTCAAATGAGCGACTATTCATTACACTCGTATTTTCGATATTTAAATTAATACCGATTTCTTTAATCACGATAAAATTGTAATATATTTATTCTTTAAATTAATGATTGCGATATAATTCACTTTTTTCAATTCTGATAATTTTCATCATTGGTTATGCACTTCGGTACTTATGACTAGTGCAGTCCCAAAACAATAATTCTTCGTTCACTAACGAAAATTATCATTTCAATTCAATTCGTTAAATAATAAAAATAGAGTACTCCCTGTTTTTTATAAAACACAAAACACGAAAACACGACCTTTATTATACACTGGCCGGTTTATTATTTTAATTCACTTAGCACTGGACACTTGTTATTATTCTGTTGTGTACAGGTTAGTGTGTGTAGCGTAACTTATGTAGGTGACGCGCACCGTTTAAATAAAATCTTGACACTTTTCTTCATGAACTTTGCTCGTTGAATGATGCGGAACGACTGACTGTTTCATCAGAGCGTCTCCTGCTTGTCTGGTTATTTTAAGCCATTTGATTGGTTTAAATTGTCAAACTCTCTACCCCAAAACACTTTAGTTAAATAAAACTTTTAATTTTTTACAAATTTTTGTCTGGGTTAGAGGCTACGGGTGACGTAAGCGTCGATATACAAAATGACTGAAAAGTTTATAATTGCTATAACTTTTTTATTAATTATCGTATCGTCGAATGGTTAGTGGCAATAGATTGCGGACACTTGCGGCTTTAATTTAAGTCTAAACAAGGATGAAATCCGTCCATTATTAACTCACTAAGCCATGTCACAAACTCATATGGTGATTCTTAATATAAATAAGTTTATTTCACCATATCTTGCTCCAATTACACTATAACACTCCTTATTAAACGTCTCGAGTCCATTTCTCTTCCGTTTTCATACAGAAAATAGTTGTAATTACCATTCAAACAATATTTGGTAATGGCGTCCTCAAACGACCATATTCGATTGTTTATAATCGCTTATAACGCTATTATTTCTTACCTAATTACATTTGTTTGGCATTCTAACAATAATATATACATTTATTTACATCTGCTCACATTTTGTTTTATGAAAAATGTTGTTTTTCATATATTAATAGTCTTATCAAAAAACCTTCTGTTCTCATTTCTTGAATTTGTCACTTTTTCAATTATTTTACCACATAAGGTATATAATGTTATAAATTAAAATAGTGTACAATTATAGTACCTTGTTTATTTAATGTGTTTATCAGTCTTTCGTTATCTGAAAGCTTTCCAATTCTTAGTATTGTGTTTGTTTACATCAGGTTTTGCAATGATAGTCAGTTAGTTTCTAATAATTCAACTACTAAATTACTACTATTACATTTGAGATGTGTTCTCATAGTAGTATCAGATATTTCTCTAACTACTGATAACATTTTTAGTAATCTTTGAACAAGTTTTGATAGTGCATTTTGCTTAACTATCTTGTCACATTGGGTTTCTGTTCTTCTGGCTTTATGCTATCATATTTAATCTGCTTTATTTGCTGTGTATTTCAGTACAAATATTATTTATTAGTTTGCATTAATATTCATAATTAGTCTTTGATTGAAACAATTGTTGATAGTTGCTTGGTTTAATTAATATATATGATTTTATGTTATAGGTGCACTTTCTATGAGGTTATGTATCAGTTATCTGGTAACAATTGTGCAACATATTCTTATGCAGTATTTGATTCTACTATTATGATTTCATTATGGTATTCTATTACAATGGTTTAATTGTTAAGTAATACACATGTTTACACTATTTTTCTAAACAATAACACAAGTATTCTTAATCTAATAGTATTATATTTCTTGTTGTGTTGTACCTAATTTTTGGTACATTGGTTGTTTGATACCTAACAAACTAGCTTATTTGTTATTATTTGTTCTGGACTTTCTTTATATTTTATTCTATCTTGCCGTGGCATTCAGTTATATCTCATTTTAAGGTTTACAAAGCTTTTATTATCAGTTGCTATGAACAATGATTTTACTGTTCTATCTCACATTTCTCTTGGTGGTCTTATGATTATCTATTTTGGGTTACAATCTTGATTAAACTGGTCACACTAATTGTCTGTGTATTTTAACTATTTAATCTTTGATTCTTCCACTGTAATGGTAACGCATTTTCCTCTGTTATAAACCTTCTCACTTGTATTGTCTGTGGGGTTTATTTGGGTTAAAAATGGTTAACTTGTTACAGGTTCTCACACTTACATTAAGTTTTCACTATTACTGTTTGTGATTGCTTAATTATGCTAAACACTGGTTTCTTCATAGTTGATAATCGTTATACTTTTTCCGGTCATTAGTATAGTTCCTTGTATACTTGGTGAATGGTGATTTCTCGTATTGTCCATATATTATCTTCATTCTTCATGTTATGTTTCCTTTGCTCTTCTTCTTCCTTTCTTCTTCTATTTATTTGTTGTTCACTATCGGTGTTCTCCTGGGTTGTACTTTACTTGTGATAATCAATGTTCACTTATTCTCGTCATCTTCTTCAATATTTCCATTTGTGGTAGTCATTGTTCCATAGTATTTATATTAATAAATAAATTGGTTGTTTTACCATCATGGTGGTTGTTCTTGAGTTGTCTCTCCTTCATTTTAATGGTTGTGATTTTTGTTGTTTCCCCTCACTGGTTGGAACCTATTGAGCGGTTGGAACCTATTGAGCCTGGTTTCTAACATTTTATATTGGCTTGTTGTCATTTTCTTTCTCTCTTTTGTACTCGATGATGCAATATTACTCTTCCTTCTTCTTTGTTGGAATTTTTCAATAATATATCTCTGTAGATACACACTTTTCGTCTACATTATTTTATGTACTCTGAAATATTTTCATGATCTCCCGTCACTTGACGTAATATTTGGTTACTCTATGTAACTGCCAAATTTGGTACGTTACAATATATATTAACAAAAATATGGTAAAAATTGTTTGTAATGTGTCAATTGATCAAAAAGCCATTATTGTTTACATGACGATTAGAAAATATTTCCCAGTAGCCAAGAAAATAATTATACGAAACCATCGTATTATACAAAAAACTGACATCCCTGGTTTACCTACTGACAACAGTTCTCTTTCCAATGGGAAAAAATACAAACATATAAATTATTTCTCATAATAAATATATTAGGGATAAACATGAAATTTGTCTATTTCAATACATTACTAAATTACACATTTCACACAATTGAGGCATGTTGAAAATAATTCCAAACTGAACAGACATAAAGTAGCATTCATGTAAGACAAAAACTGTTTCAGCTGTACAATGTAGTAGCTCTTCAATGTCATCAACATTTATATTTTATAAAAATCTTCGTATCTTCTTAAGCAGAATAATTCAATTTTCTTGCAAGCGGATGAGGTGTAGTCCATGTCTGAATGCCAACAACCCATTACTTGTCATCATTATGTTTGAATAGCGACCAAATTACGATGAATACTAATTATTCAATACTAACAGGATAATATTATTGAATACTAACAAATGAAGTATCATGTCTTAAGTTAAATGAAAGTTAGTTACTATGTAATTATGACACTTCATGCACTTTGACAATACAAAAATATCTTTTATGTGTTTCAAAATCATGATTGTAATGTTCGCATGTTTCTTGAAGGTACCTACTGATAGCCTATGTGTGTTACTTTCACATATATGGGAACATACGGTACATCACCAGCCTATAATTTACTATACTACAATGTCATATAGTATAATATTTACCAGAGTATAAAATTATTTGCTTGTTTATCAAATAAATTTCAATGGTGAAACATTAAGTGAGTGTCGGTCAATTAACTGGATACAATTCAAAAACATTTTGTTGAAAGTTTCTACAAAACATATTGTCACCATCATAGTCAGAATGATTATGAACGACTTGTTATGGAATACAAAACAAACTTGAGATTTACGTTTGTACTTTGTGCGTCAACTACAATTGTCCTGAAGATGTACACAGTTATTACATAATGGTAACAAAAATACTTTAAAATTGTGTCCAATTGGTAGACAGGACTTTTGATTTCTTACACAATTATCTTTAACATACTTTTTGGTTTTTTCCACAGCTGATCACCTGAAATGGGACTTGTGACCACGGTGTGCACATGTAAGTTACACTTTATATTACATATTTACTGCTGTAAAATAATTTGGCTGCTATAAAATATCATGCACATACTACATATGTATTAAAATATAATCATGAATACAAATTGTTGTGGATTAAAATTCGTCTGTTCTACTGCTGGATGCACATAAGTAATATTAATTCAGTAGACTTTTTTACATATGGACATGAAATATATAAACACACACACACACACTCACACACACACACACACACACACACACACACACACACACACACACACACACACACACACACACACACACACACACACACACACACACACACACACACACACACACACACACACACACACACACACACACACACACACACACACACAATTATACATAACACATATTTAGTACATAAACACATACTACACATACTGTTTTAATGGAAAAACAAGAAACATTTTTTGGAAGGCATCAGAATGATGATGATGAAAGTGGTTGTGGTAATGATAGTTATATGGCAAAAAAGAAAACAAAAAACAAAATTTCTTGCGATTCGCAAGACAATAAGTATTTCTTTTCTTTAATGCTACCATGGAAGAGTTACAGAAAACCAAATCACACAGCCCAGTTTAGTAGTCACCCATCATACTACTTGTACTGAGCATACCTTATCAGTGCAAATCGCTGCTTCTAATTTATTCTTCTCCCTTCATCTTTATATGACTCTCACAGCCCATTCTTAACTTTACATATTTAAACTACATTTTCCTACGTCTTCCTCATTCTTCCTTTCCATAGCATGAATGTTCATGATAAAGTTACCTAAAGATATGATTTATAAATTTAATCTTCCTAGATTTAATTTCTTCCAGGGACTTCCATTCCCACTTTACTTTTCATTTCTATATTTAAGGAATATTAGCAAAGTAATTCCTTAATATTTTTGTTATCTTTTCCTTAAATTTAACAAAGTTATAAAGGAAAGGAATTCTTTGATGTATTTCCTGTTTTTTTTTTTATAATGTAATTAAAATATTAAGGAAAGACATTAAAGAAATTAATTCTTTAATACGAATTTCCTACTACTTTCCTTTCTCCTATTTTCTACTTTTTCCTTTAATTTCAATAGTTTTTGTTATTTTCTTCTGTACTGGCATTTGGGCTGCTTCGAAGTGAGTCCTTTTCTGTCTTCCCAAACATGTAGCTCACAGTAAGTCAATATGCTCTACATGAAGATTTCACAAAAGTTTTCAATACCTCCCTATTCACGTGCTTATTTATTTAATTATTTACTGATCATAAATGCTTGTTTTGTCAAAGCTATTCATATTTTTGCTTCTACTGTTATTTCCAGTAATTAGTCTTCCGAGATGACACCCTTCTTTTACCTGCTTGGTTAAATTTCTGTTTTACCTGTTACGTGTTTTACTACTTTGTGCCAACAAGAATTCTACAAAACGTATCGAAATATGGCTACCACGGCTTTTACGGTATAAAATTAATTAAGTGCGTTATGTTTCTTGGTTCCCTTTCTCTCTCCCTCTCCATGTACCTGCTTTTGTACCTCACTACTTCTCAGTATATCTAATTGACGATTTATACATTATCTCCCTAATTCCTCCAATTTCTACCTCTTGCACATTATTACATGATTACTGTTTTATAAAATTCTAATATCTTTATTGATGTTGTGCCGAACCTGTGGTTCAGCGCGATTTCAGTTATTTTACTATCGGAGAGTGGGCTGATCTCTAGCGGAAAGACTGCGCGAAACAACAGAATATACGGCATGTAGTTATAGGCAGTACGGAATTACAGCGGTGTAATTCGTGCTGCACTCTTTCCGTGGAAATAAGCCCTACCGATTTCTAGTCTACACTGCGTTGATCGGTGTCGGCACCTGACGACAACTGGCAGTATGAAAACTCCAGGTGCTGCTTCCTGGCGTCATGTGCGGTACGCAAACGGAGAAGGAGCTGTTGCTTCTTTTCAAGTTGTCTCATCAAATAACTCCGTGGCTGACGGTCACGCCATTTTTTCTCCGGTAGAGAAATGAAGATTTTCAACAACTACACGCCTTCAGACTATGTATAGATAAATCTATAAACGACTGCGGTAAGTCTCGATAACTTTCATATTAATTAACTACAATATTTCACTGGAGAAAACTGTTTTTTTAGTAAGCCTAAGTAAGTTCATTCTGTTCACCTATTACGACCTCGTACACTTGTGCAATACGCAATTTGTTGGTAAAGTTTTTAAAACTTTATAAAACATTCCATTCAAGTGTCAGAATTTCGGCACTAAAAAGTAAAGTAAATTGAATACAAAATATTTAAGTTTAAAATTTGTCTAACATCGATGTAATGAGATTCGTGTAACATCAATGTAGGTTATTTTAACAATGCGTAGTTGCTTTGGGTAGCATACAAGTTTTGCTACAATTAACAGTAAAACTTTATTAATATCTGGTAACTTACTCAGGCACGTTTTGAAAGTAAATAATGTCCAATTCATATTATTTTCTGTAATAAAAAACTATGTATTTGAAACAAACTCTTAGCCACGTGGTATCTACATATTCACACTAAGTATAAAGTTTATGAGATGGTACAAAGCCATAATTAATTGTCAAATTGCAAACAAGGTAACTCACATTAGGTGAAGTTAATATTATGAAGAATTACTGTTATAAAGATTTTCAAATAAGGCATGTTGGCCATATAAATTTTATCAAGTTTAATTAAGTAGCTCAATAGCGGTGTTGACTTTATATATGTATTTTGGAGGGTGTGCAAACTTTAGTGGGGCATTGTGTTATGTACTCTGACTAAAAAATATAATGGTGTAATTAGGGTTCACCGATATAGTGTGCTGAGTCAAAAGATTCAGCGCTATGTCAGTTATTTACAATTGGAGAGAACTGTAATTGACGATCCTAAACTTGGCTGCTATCTAGCGGTGAGTCCGAGCGAAAAGACGGAATACACTGCTTGTAGTTATAGGCAGTACACAATTAAAGCTGTTTAATTCGTGCTGCGCTCTTGTACCGAAATAAGAGAGACTAATTCACAGAGCCCGATCGCTATCGGCATCTACCGGCTTGCTGTGGTATGAAAATTCCCGTGCTGCTCCCTGGCGTTAATTGCGGTACGCAAAACGAAGATGATGCCGAATTATCCAAGTTTTGTCTGACGAAATAACTTGAAGTAAGTGGACGACGACATATTCTCTCTGGTGGAGAGATGAATTATTTTAACTACAACTTCTTCTAGCTATGAAGAGATAATTCGTAAACGGCTGCGGTAAGTCTGTCAAATTACTTTCATATCAATTAACAAAAATATTTCGTTGGAGAAAACTGTTTGAAGTAAGCCTGAGTAAGCATGCCCACTTGTTGAATCGGGCATTGTGCAATACGCAATGTGTTGCTAAAGTTTTTAAAACCTAATAAAACTATATTGATTCAAGTGTCAGAATCTTGCCACTAAAAAACAAAGTACATTGACCACAAAATAATTAAGTTTAAAGGTGATTTAACACCGATGTAACGAGATTGTGTTGCACACTTAGCCTATTGCACAATGCGTAGTTAGTTTAAGTGATATAAGGTTTTGCTGCGATAGCAGTAAAACCTTATACATATATATGGGAACTTACTCGGGCACGTCTTAAATGTAAATGATGTCCCATTCAAATTAATTGTATTATCAAATTATGTGTAGTAAAAAACTATGTGTTTTAAACAAATTCTTCACCACGTGGTATCTACAAATTCACTCTAAGTAATAAGTTTATGAGATGTTACAAAGCCAAAATAAATTGTTATATTGCAAACAAGTAACTCACATATAAAGAATTATTGTTATAAAGATTTTTAAATAAGGCATGTTGGCCAAATAAATTTCATCAAGGTTAATTATGTAACACATAACTAGAGGTTGACTTTATATATTATGTATTTTGGAGGGTGTCCAAACAGTGGGGGCATTTGTGTGTGGTCTCTGACTAAAAATATAATGTGTAAGCAGGGTCCGCCGAACAGAGAAGAAAGTCCTGCTGCATGGCTGAACGTTGAACATCAAGAAGCTCCACTCGATACCAGAGAGAATTAGATCACCACAACAACACCTCAAATGCCAATCATGAGATCGCCACTTTACTAATAAAAGAGACCACCCTTCATGGACCAAATCAAGGTGAAAAACAACCATTTAATATTTACACATAGAGTCAACACGGCACCACACCCCGTGTCCAGTTATACATAACCATCAGTTTCTACATTTCAAGTTAAACATTCATTTGGATCCCCAATTGATGGGACAGTTTAGTGTGTACACTGAGTAAAAAATTAATTGTAAAATTTCAGTATATTTATAGTAGATTGTCAGTTCAGAGACTGATATGGTTACAAGACAGCATCCAACATAGATTTCCACTCATTTCATTATAGGGGTTTCTCTACAGATTTTAAGTCAGTTTTGCTATTAGTAATTTAACATGTTCAATTCCCTATGTATAAAAATATATATATATATATTCTCTTATTTTTAAAATCAGTTTATTTCATTTGTATAAAAAGATTACTGGGGAGGTAGGTGAATTTTTAACTAGTTTCAACCAAGCTATGCATGTCGAAACACCTTTCAACTTGTTTGTCGAGACAAGTTTGTTGAGACAAGCCGAAAGTTGAATGAACATGTCCGTCTCTGACCCAAGTGTAGTTTTTTTTTATAAGGTGCTAATATTATGCAATTTTCTCTTTTCATTTATTGGCCCTATTTTAGTATATATAAATTCTTAATATTAATTATGATAACTGGGGGGGGGGTTCATTATTTTAAACAATTTTTATTTCTCACCGTAATTAGGTACTTAGGCACTTAGCTACTTAGGCACTTACTTTTGAATTTTATTAGGTCCTGGGGACAATTGTATACTACACATTCTCGTACACCTGAGGTGTAATCAACCCACACCATGAGGGTAATTAATAAATGTAAATTTCTAATCCTAATTGGGATTCGTATAAAGAAGAAGTCAGAATTTATATACACCAGAAGGGTAATATAAAAAAGGGCGTGGCAAGAGACCTTTATGTATTTTATGTATACTATTGTATAATGTATTTTTGTCTTGTGGAACATGTTATGTGTGTATATTTCTGTGTACATTTTGGGGGTTAAAATATTATGCATTTACTGTACTTTTGGTGGGAACTTGGGATATAGGGATTTATTGTTCAATGTCTTGTTACAACAGAAAGTTAACACATGTAGTCATGTGGGTATATCCTTTTCATTTATTTTAAAGGGAGGTATTCTATCTCAATAACCGTTGCTGATCATTTCTTTAAGGAAATAATTTATTTTATTTAACCTTATAACATGTATAGGAATTGTCACCTTTAAAATTTATTTAATTTGTTGAGTAATTATTTTTATTATTAATAGTAACAAGGAATGAAATCATTTATCTTCATTAATTTAGATGCAGCATTATAAAAGGAACATATAAAATAAATTTTATATTTTATTAAATAGTTTAATGGGAGCTTTATTTCAAGGTTAATTATTATTTTAAATTTCAATTCATTGATAGAGTGACATAGCAAATTATTTTCTTGGTTTCTATAAATATTTTTCAGGTGGCCTTGTTGAGAGAGTATACTTATTTATTTAACTATTTAAAGGGGAATTATAGATCACTGTTGTATTTATTTATTATTAAATTGTTATGAGATAGAATAATAAAAAGGGATTTGTTAATTATTTAATTCTTGAGTTTTCATTGCAAGTCCCGTCTCACTGGATCCAGCGCATTTTTGGCTTCTCTAGGCCTTAGCCTAGTTTTAATTAACTTGTGGCCCCTCTTTACAAAAAAAAAAAAAAAAATTCTCAAAAATTTTCTCAATAAAAAAATATTCTTTTTTTTAACTGCTCAAGATAAAGTGGGGTTACATTTGGTAGCAGAGCGCGGTTACGATGAGGGTCAACCCGTGGGTCCTGTGGGTGTGACGGGGCTTGCAAACTTAGGAAATATTTTGGAACTTTCACAGTGTTAAGTTCAAATAGAACTTAGAAAATTTTAAAGGCCCTATATCCGAAGTTGAAAATATTTTTTGTTAGCTTTAAGGTTTTGAAATATATGTACATGTACTTGCCCGCCTTGAATAGTGAATAGTGCCACGTGGTAGGAAATTTTAGAAGGGGAAATCCCTGGGCAAGACTTATCGCAGTTCGGTGCTTGGTTAGTTTGAGTTTACCTTGCCCATGTTTGGGGAGGTGTAGCTGTTTTTTTTGTGATTATGCGGTATGGCCCGATCGGCAGTCGGTTTCTTCCGATAGATGGTAGCCGGAGTAACATGAAATTGTTAAAATAAATTTTCGTAGAAGGTATTTTGTTTTTCGTGTTGTGTGTTGTGTGTGTGTCGCGTTCCTTTTGTCTGGTAATCGAGTGTGAGCAGTTCAGGTAGTGGGCTAGTTTCTCGCATCGGTAGGTGGACCCGCAGTCTACTCTTTGGAAAGTAGAGTACGTGAGTTTTTCTTATTCTAATCTTATTATTGTCATTATGTTTGTAGGTGTTAGGTATTTGTAGGGTGTTGTGTTTTGTTGATAGTGTATTTCAAATTGTGTAATTCTGGCGGCGCAATGCTTTCAGAAATTGCCCCACCCTCTCACAGGGGTTCTCCAGAAACTTTCGGTGGTAGATGCATTTAAGGAGGACCAGCTGCTGGTTTTCTTGGACCTTGTCCTGCAGTTGGCAGACTATCCGGGTATATCCGATAGGGAGGTCTTGTGCCTTATATACCCGTATTGCCGGGGTTCGTTGGCAGAGAAGGTCACCAACACTTGGCGTCGGGGCGGCACGGTCGACACCTTTCATGGGGAAGTGTTGGATTACTTCATATATCCTCCACGACGTTCCCAGCTTAAGTGGGATTTATTCTATCGTTATCAGGCCAACGGAGAGGCGTTGGAGGACTACGTGCAGGACATACAAAAAGCTGCCCGGGTATTAAGATTAGGGTTGACCGACACCGAAGTCCTAGATATAATTATGGGAGGACTGAACCCCCAAGACAGATCCCGTTTAATGTTTGCGGGACGTCCACGTTGTTTCGTGGAGATGGCCCGGTTTTGTGTTGCTTCAAATACTGTCCGACCAGAGCTCGCAGTAATTGTTCCGGTAAATCCATTTCTGCCAAAGGTGGATCCAGAGCCGATAACATCATCATCGCCTACGCTGGAAGATGAGAAGTCACTTGATGGTGGAGCTTTACCATCGTCAGTAGAATTTAATTTAGACATTGCACATGGACCTGGACAGCTGGAGTCCAGGTTGGGTAATGTTGAGGAAGTAGTAGTTGCTGAGAGTGGTGAAGAAGAGGAATCGAAGGAGGAGGCAGCAGAGTGGTCTGCACATGCTACGCAGGGGAGTATAAGTGTAAGTGTTTCGGAGGCTGCAGGTGTTTCTGAGGTTGCGGATGGACTAGGGGATGTCCAGTCTGCAAGTGTAGTAGAAGTAAATGAGGTAGAAGTTGGGGAGAAACGGGGTGGCAGCGTTGTGGAGTTTGTGGGTGAGAATGATGTAGTGTGTGAAGATGTGCAGACGCTTTCTGTAAGTAGTGTTGAGGATTCCGAGGAGTGGAAAGAAGTTCCAAGGGGACCAGATGAGCAACTAGACGATGAAGATGTGCAGTGTCGTGATGGTGATTTGGATTATGTAGAGGAGAAAAAGGAAGAGGTGGAAGAAATAGAAACAGGGGAAATTGTAGAAGAGAAGAAGATAGAAGCAGAGGAGTTAGAGGTTGAGGATAATCCAAATCGGGGTAAACGTAGAAAGGTAAGTTACCTTGATTATAATTTAGATGAAGTAAATCTTTATTGCTCAATTCTATCTCAATTAATCATTGCTGATCATTTCTTTAAGGAAATAATTTATTTTATTTAACCGTATAACAAGTATATGAATTGCCACCCTTTAAAATTTATTTAATTTGTTTGAGTAATTATTATTATAATTAATATTAGCAAGGAATCAATACCATTTATCTTCATTAAGTTATATGAAGCATTCTAACAGGAACATATAAAATAAATTTTATATTTTATTAATATTTTAATGGAAGCTTTGTTTCCAGGTTAGTTATGGTTTTAAATTTCAATTCATTGGTAGAGTGACATAGCAATTTATTTTCTTGGTTTCAATAAATATTTTCAGGTGGCCTTGTTGAGAAAGTATACTTTATTTAATTAACTATTTAAGGGGAATTATAGATTACTGTTGGGTTTATTTATTTTATTATTAATTGTTTACTGAGATAGAATAATAAAAAGGATTTGTTACTTGTTTAATTCTTGAGTTTTCATTGCAAGTCTCGTCTCACTGGATCCAGCGCATTTTTGGCTTCTCTAGGCTTTAGCCTAGTTATAATTAACTTGTTGCCCCTCTTTACAAAAAAAAAAAAAAAAAAAATTCTCAAAAATTTTTCTCAAAAAAAATAATCTTTTTTTTAACTGCTTAAGTTAAAGTGGGGTTACATTTGGTAGCAGAGCGCGGTTGCGATTAGGGTCAACCCGTGGGTCCTGTGGGTGTGACGGGGCTTGCAAACTTAGGAAACATTTTGGAACTCCCACAATGTTAACTTCAAATAGAACTTAGAAAAAATTTTAAAAGGCCGTATATCTAAAGTTGAAAATATTTTTTGTTAGCTTTAAGGTTTTGAGATATATGTATATGTACTTGCCCGCCTTGAATAGTTGATAGTGCCACATGGTGAGAAATTTTAGAAGGGGAAATCCCTGGGGAAAAGGGACTTATCGCAGTTCGGTGCTTGGTTGGTTGGAGTATTACCTTGCCCATATTCGGGGAGGTCTTGTTTTTTGAATTATGCGGTATGGCCCGATCTGCAGTCGGTTTCTTCCGATAAATGGTAGCCGAAGTAACATGAGAAATTGTTAAAATAAATTTTCGTTGGTCGGTGTTTTTTTTTCGTGTTGTGTGTGTTGTGTGTGTGTCGCGTTCCTTTTGTCTAGTGTAATCGAGTGATAGCTGTTCAGTTAGTGGGCTAGTTTCTCGCATCGGTAGGTGGACCCGCGGTCTACTTAATGGAAGATATAGTACTTGAGTTTTTCAGATTCCGGTATTAGCTAGCATTTGTTTTTAAAGTTGTGTGTTAAGTGTGCCGACCGCGAAGTGAGGATGAGTACACTTAATCCTGAGTTGTTTTTGCGGGAGGAACTTGAGTTCGAGCTCCGGGCCAGGGGCAAAGAACCTCGAGGCAATGTACATACTTTACGGCGGCAGCTCCGAGAAGCGCTGGCCGCGGGTGATGCGCTCTCTAGGGTCACTATTACTGACCCCGAGAGTGAGTGGGAAGGTTGTACGGAGAAGTGGGATGAGCTGCGGGAGTTAGCTCACTCCGTCGAAAGTTTGGAGGAGGGACCGGGATGCTCTCTCGGTGTCCGGCGGATCCGGCAACGTATGCAGCACGTAATTCTTCGGCTGCAGAATTTACAAGCCCAAGGCGGTGAACTTGTGCCGCCATATAATATACCCGAGAAAATTCAAGAGATTACCTCGACCCTCCAGGGGTCACAACCTGTAAGAGCATCCACTCCGGTTCCGGTTGCTGAGGAGTCCGTGGTCTCAGCCGTGAATACTTCTTCGTATAGAGACGTAGATCCTGTGCAAACTGGTTTGGGGGCGGCGACGTACAATAAACTGCCCAACCCACTTGCCCACATTATACAACAACTACCAGTCGTAGACGGACTGGAGGCGGACAAACTCATACCTTTTTTTAAAACCGTCTTCTTGTTGAAGGACTACCCGGGCATGTTGGAGAGAACGGTGCTCGAGCTCATCTTCCCCTATTGTCGCGGTACCATGGCTGACAGGGTGGCGGAGGTGATGCGACGCAAAGAAGGTGTGGACGGTTCCACCGGGTGGTGCTGAGGGCGTTCATCCCTAGTAGACTGATGAAGCAATTGCGCCATCGTCACTTTTATAGAGTCCAGGCGCGGGGCGAAACATTGGCCCAGTACGTGCAGCGAATACGCGAAGTAGCTCGTATACTGGGAATGGGCATGTCGGAAGAAGAGGTGGTCCAACACATTCTCGACGGCGTCTCTGCCGACGACCGTCTGCGACTAGTTTTTGCCCAGCGGCCGCAGTGGTTTGCTGACCTGGACCGGCTCTGCGTTATGACGGAGGCCATGCAGATGACCGACCATGCGAGAGGAGATAGTAGAGGAGCCGAACCAAGACCACAGAGATCGGAAGGGCCCAGAGAGCCTGTCTTCCCCCGACAGGCCCAGCCAGCTCGAAATCGCGAGCAAACGAAAGCCGTGATTTGCTATAATTGTAACCGCCCGGGACACGTGGCGAGAAATTGCACGCGAGGGCGCGCGCGACCAGCACCACCTTTGTCTAGACCAGCACCAAAAAACTAGGTAGACAGGGGAAGATATTTCGGAGGATGTCTTCCCCCCGCTCTAATTCTGTTCAACTTCCGACGACCTCCAGGCAGTTGTTAAAATCCAAATCTTCTAACATCAAGGTCCAGTCCGCTACCTCGCAACAACTTTCTGTATGCCCCTTTCTGTCGCTCGAGGTAAAGGGGGGTCAGCTCAGAGCCTTAGTTGACTCCGGTTCAGCCCGATCCATCATCTCATCTCGGGTATATGCGGACCTTGAAAAGCAGGGCTTGATTAAGGAGTCGGACTTGTCATCTGCAATATGCTGGACTGCATACCGGGAAATCTTGCCTATCTCCCGGGTTACTACCTTTAAAATCAAAATCGATGGGTTTTCTTGGGTGTGGCCTTTTCTGGTTTCTCCTGCTCTGGGAGTGGATTGCATCATTGGTGCCGATTTCATCGCAAAAAGTGGTCTCGTGCTGGACATCCAAGCGCACCAATGTTTTTTTAAATTCAATCGGGAAGTTTTAATTCCGTTCCTTGGGTACCAGGGCGCCAAGCCGGGTATCCAAGAAGTAGCTTGTCCCGATTCTGCACGAGATCATCTCATTCCATCCCAGCAGACGGCCTTAGACTATTTGTGTGAGGAATTTCCCGAGGTGTTAACTCCAACTTTGGGACTCACACACCTGCTGGAATACAAAATTCGACTTACTGATTCGAAAATAGTAAGGTCACACCCTTACAAGTTTGCTCCTCCAAAGATGACCATTCTGCGAGAGAAGGTTCAAGAATTGTTGCAACAAGGGGTAATTGAACCTTCTCATTCCAGCTATGCCAGTCCAGCATTTTTAGTGCCAAAGCCTGGGGGCAAACAAAGAATGGTGATTGATTACCGGAAGTTGAACGCCAATATAGAGGTGGATTTGTTCCCCTCCCAGATTTACATTCGGCCTTTGATTGGTTCAGTGGGGCCAGATTTTATACTATTATCGATCTGAACGCGGCCTATCATCAGATACCTCTTGCCAAAGAAAGTAGACCATATACGGCTTTTTGTGTACCCTGGAATTTGTACCAGTACACAAGGGTTCCCATGGGTTTGGCTGTGGGGGCCCAGACACTTACTCGCCTTCTCGATACGGTTTTTCACGATGTGAAATTCCGTTTCGTATTTCATTATCTCGACGATCTTTTAGTATACAGCGAGACTTTCGAAGATCATCTGGGGCATTTAAGAGAGGTGTTGGGTCGCTTAAGAGAGGCTGGCCTCACTGTCAATCCCGAAAAGGTTCGTTTCGCCCAAGAGAGTATTTCTTTCTTGGGCCATTTAGTTTCACACAGGGGCGTGACGGTAGACCCAGAGAGGACACAGGGCATCCGTGACTTTCCTCCCCCTAGGGATGCGAAGGGCATAGCGAGATTCGTCGGTATGATAAATTTTTACCGGCGTTTCATACCGAACATCGCTGAAATTGCCGCACCCTTGAATGAACTGAGAAAGAAGGGCGCAAAGTTTACATGGGGGGAAAACCAACAGAAGGCTTTCGCTACATTAAAGGAAGCCATTATCTCCCCACCGGTGTTGCGGATGCCCGACTTTTCGAAGCCGTTCATACTGCAGACGGACGCGAGTTCGGTTGCGCTCGGAGCGGTTCTCTCCCAAGTTATAGACGACGCTAGGCAGCCTGTGGCTTTTATCTCCCGGACGTTGACCCAGCAAGAACGTAAATCATCCGTTTATGAGCTAGAGTGTTTAGCTGTTGTGTACGCTCTAGACAAGTTCAGGCGTTTCCTGGAACATGCTGAGTTCCTGCTCGAGACCGACAATCAGGCTCTCTCATGGCTTCTGGCTCATCCCCGGCAACTGGGTAAAATTGGTAGATGGGTGGTGAAAATCTCATCATTTAAGTTCACCGTGCAACACATCAGGGGATCTCAGAATGTGGTTGCAGATGCCTTGTCCCGCATGTTTTCCCAACCCAGTGATGCCCAAGCTGAGCAACCCTGTTCCGTTCTTCTAGATTTTCCATTAGCCTTCACTGATGTGTTACCCCATCAGTTAAACGACGAAGTGCTGGGTCCAGTCATCCAAAATATCAAGGAGGGTAACGTACAGGCCCCTTATTTCTTGTCTAAGGGAGTCCTCTGTTGTCGAGAGAGAAAAGGACGAGCACCTAAAATCGTGCTGCCTAGCAAATTAGTGCCCATGGTCTTCAGCTATTACCATGATTCCCCAATCGGAGGCCACAAGGGAATTTCGAAGACCATTTCCAGTATTAGGAAACATTTTATCTGGAAGGGCATGGATAGAGACATCGCGACAAGGGTTAAGAGCTGTCATCTTTGTGGCTTGAGCAAGCCTGCCCAGAACACCAAACTAGGGTTGTTATCATCTGAGGTGGCGAGCAGACCAATGGAAAAGTTGTTTATTGACTACGTGGGGCCGTTCCCCCGTAGCAAGTCAGGTAATGCTTACCTGCTTGTTTGTGTAGATGCTTTTTCAAAGTTTGCCTGGCTACTGCCCTTACGGCAGGCAACCGCTCGTTTGACCATCAACGCTCTACAGAACCATGTATTTCAGCATTTCGGTCTTCCGACCATCATTGTTTCGGACAATGGCCCGCAATTTATTTCGAGTGAATTCAGGCGTATGTGTTTCGCCAGTGGCATCAAACACGTAACCACTTCCCCTTATTACCCACAACCGTCCCATGCGGAGAGATTCAATCGGAATCTCCGGTCCGCCTTGATTGCTTATCACGCTGAGCAACAAACCACCTGGGATCAGAATTTGAAGTGGTTACAATTAGCTTTCAACACGGCCAGACACGATAGTCATCAGGCCGTGCCCTTTGAAATTCTGTTTGGATTCTCGCCCGCACTCCCGTTGACCAACCTGTGGGATATCGAAGATCTTCTGCCGCGGGAGCCCAATAATAAAACTGCGGAGAGATGGAAAGTGGCTCGGAAGAATTTGCTGCGAGCGCACGAGCGGGTCCGTCGGCGTTATAATCAGGGGCGTATTGCAAACCCCTTCCGGATTGGTGACTGGGTCTATTGCCAAAGCCACCCACTCAGCTCAGCCGCTGACAAACGTGCCGCGAAGCTATGCTACCGTTGGTCGGGGCCATACCGTATCCTAGGATTCACGTCACCGGTGACGGCCCGGCTGGGCGTACCGGGAGACAAACAAAAAATGGTGATAAGCCACATTTCCAAACTGAAACGTTGTCGAGGGCTATCGAAAACGTTCGAAGGGGGTTAGTCCCCGTAAAGATAGGGCGGAGGTCCTTGTTTAAGGTGGAAGTCGTGTTCGGGCGTTGGTGGGCAAGCCTCAGGAGGTCGGAAGATCCATGCATGCAAGAATCTTTCTTTAGTCTTTGGCTGTCTCTCTCTTGTGCTGTATGCGGACCCTGATCAGGTCAGCAGGCAGCACCCGCACACTTACATAATACATATCTTTTTTCGTCTCTTTCGTTTTCCTTCTGAGAATCTGTTCTCCTGAGAGCAAGCTCTGCTGAGCCAACCTAACCACGACGTCCACCGGTTTGTTTTGAGGAGAGGTACACTGCAGGGTACTTTCCTGGCCTTTAACGTTGGGGCAACTATGTTGCCCTTTTGGGGTGAGGGTGTGCCGAACCTGTGGTTCAGCGCGATTTCAGTTATTTTACTATCGGAGAGTGGGCTGATCTCTAGCGGAAAGACTGCGCGAAACAACAGAATATACGGCATGTAGTTATAGGCAGTACGGAATTACAGCGGTGTAATTCGTGCTGCACTCTTTCCGTGGAAATAAGCCCTACCGATTTCTAGTCTACACTGCGTTGATCGGTGTCGGCACCTGACGACAACTGGCAGTATGAAAACTCCAGGTGCTGCTTCCTGGCGTCATGTGCGGTACGCAAACGGAGAAGGAGCTGTTGCTTCTTTTCAAGTTGTCTCATCAAATAACTCCGTGGCTGACGGTCACGCCATTTTTTCTCCGGTAGAGAAATGAAGATTTTCAACAACTACACGCCTTCAGACTATGTATAGATAAATCTATAAACGACTGCGGTAAGTCTCGATAACTTTCATATTAATTAACTACAATATTTCACTGGAGAAAACTGTTTTTTTAGTAAGCCTAAGTAAGTTCATTCTGTTCACCTATTACGACCTCGTACGCTTGTGCAATACGCAATTTGTTGGTAAAGTTTTTAAAACTTTATAAAACATTCCATTCAAGTGTCAGAATTTCGGCACTAAAAAGTAAAGTAAATTGAATACAAAATATTTAAGTTTAAAATTTGTCTAACATCGATGTAATGAGATTCGTGTAACATCAATGTAGGTTATTTTAACAATGCGTAGTTGCTTTGGGTAGCATACAAGTTTTGCTACAATTAACAGTGAAACTTTATTAATATCTGGTAACTTACTCAGGCACGTTTTGAAAGTAAATAATGTCCAATTCATATTATTTTCTGTAATAAAAAACTATGTATTTGAAACAAACTCTTAGCCACGTGGTATCTACATATTCACACTAAGTATAAAGTTTATGAGATGATACAAAGCCATAATTAATTGTCAAATTGCAAACAAGGTAACTCACATTAGGTGAAGTTAATATTATGAAGAATTACTGTTATAAAGATTTTCAAATAAGGCATGTTGGCCATATAAATTTTATCAAGTTTAATTAAGTAGCTCAATAGCGGTGTTGACTTTATATATGTATTTTGGAGGGTGTGCAAACTTTAGTGGGGCATTGTGTTATGTACTCTGACTAAAAAATATAATGGTGTAATTAGGGTTCACCGATATAGACGAGAAAAAAGACCTACTCCATGGCTGAACTATGAACATCTTAAGCTCTACTCGCTACCGGAGGAAGTTGGACGACCCCACGAACACCTAAAATGTCGGCCACGAGATGTCACCTCAATAAATAAAAAACCCTTCATGGATGAAATCAGGTGATACAAAACCAATTATTAATTACACATAGAGTCAACACTCAATCATACCCAGTGACCAGTTATATATATCTATCAACTACAACATTTCAAGTTTTAAACATTCATTTAGATCCCCAATTGATGGGACAGTTTAGTGTGTGGACTGGGTGCTAAATTAATTGTAAATTTCAGTATATTTCTGGTAAAATTGTCAGCTCAGAGACTGGCATGATTACAAATGCAACATTCAACATAGATTTTCCACTTATTTCATTATAGGGGTTTCTTTACAGATTTTAAGTCAACTTGCTATTAGTAATTTATCGTGTTCAATTCAGTAGTATATATATATATAGTTTCTTAATTTAAAAATCAGTTTAATTCATTTGTATAAAAATTACTGGGGAGGTAGGTGCATTTTCAACAAGTTTCAACCAGAAGGAATGCATGTCGAAACACCTTTCAACTTGTTTGTTGAGACAAGTTGAAGGCTGAATCATCAAGCTATTAACATGTCCGTCTCTGAGCCAAGTGTATTTTTTTCATAGGGTTATAATATTATGCAATATTTCTATTTTTATTAATTGGCCATGTTTCAGTATATATAAATTCTTTATATTATTTATGATAACTGGGGGGCGTTCATTATTTTATATATTGTAATTTCTCACTGTTATAAAGCCCAGAAGGGCAGTATGGTGTAACTGCATTAGGCACTTAGCCACTTAAACACTTAGTTTTGAATTTTATTATGTCCTGGGGACTACTGTATGCTTAGGCATTCTCTTATACACCTGACGTGTAATCACCCACACCATGAGGGTAATATAAAAATAAATTTGTAATCCTAACAGGGATAATTATAAAAGAAAGAAAAGTAAGAATTTATATACACCATGGGGGTAATATAAAAAGGGCGTGGCAAGAGACCTTTATGTATATTGTATTGTATACTATGGTATAATGTATTTGTATTGTGGAACATGTTATGTGTGTATATTTCTGTGTACATTTTGGGGGTTATAAGTATTATGCATTTAGTGTATTTTGGTGGGGACTTTAGATATAGGGTTTTATTTGTTCGATGTCTTTTTATAAAAGAAAGTTAATACATGGAGTCATGTAGGTATATCCTTTTCATTTTTTATAACAGGTATTCTATCTCAATTAATCATTGCTGATCATTTCTTTAAGGAAATAATTTATTTTATTTAACCGTATAACAAGTATATGAATTGTCACCCTTTAAAATTTATTTAATTTGTTTGAGTAATTATTATTATAATTAATATTAGCAAGGAATCAATACCATTTATCTTCATTAAGTTATATGAAGCATTCTAACAGGAACATATAAAATAAATTTTATATTTTATTAATATTTTAATGGAAGCTTTGTTTCCAGGTTAGTTATGGTTTTAAATTTCAATTCATTGGTAGAGTGACATAGCAATTTATTTTCTTGGTTTCAATAAATATTTTCAGGTGGCCTTGTTGAGAAAGTATACTTTATTTAATTAACTATTTAAGGGGAATTATAGATTACTGTTGGGTTTATTTATTTTATTATTAATTGTTTACTGAGATAGAATAATAAAAAGGATTTGTTACTTGTTTAATTCTTGAGTTTTCATTGCAAGTCCCGTCTCACTGGATCCAGTGCATTTTTGGCTTCTCTAGGCTTTAGCCTAGTTATAATTAACTTGTGGCCCCTCTTTACAAAAAAAAAAAAAAAATCTCAAAAATTTTTCTCAAAAAAAAAAAAAAATCTTTTTTCTAACTGCTTAAGTTAAAGTGGGGTTACAATGTTACTAAAAAAATGTCATTACAACTTTCAATTTAAACTTATACCAACTGTTAAATGCCCTTAAATGAGCAATTTTTCAAACATTTACCCTTTCTTTTGTTAACAGGTTGATATTATTTTTTTTAAATTAAAAATAAGTGTATCAAGTGTATATGTGTGTGTGTGTGTGTGTCCAAATTAATGTATGACGAGAACATAAAATTTAATATTAAAATTAAACAAATCCCTTTTTGAAAAATCATTGTTTTCCAAAGTTTAAAATGGTATAGCAATGTTAAGGAGAGACCCCACCAAAACAAAATTAACAAATACTAATGGTGTATATGGTTTTCAGACATATTGTGCTGGTGCTGCTGCCTGAAGACAAAGAAGAAGAGGAAGAACAAGCAGAAGGGTAAGTGACTTTAAAACTTATTGTGTAATGTATGAATAAAAACTTAACAGTACATGTCATGCGATTGTTTTATGAGATAGAAATAAGGCTTGTCTATTTCGCTTAGACAAAAAATGAATAAATATCACTATAATATTGACGACTCGGAACACTAAGTTTTTTATAATTAAAAACGTAAAGTTTTACCTTACAGCCTAAACCGGCTTTCACCTATAGAAGGCTTCATCAGAGGCTGTCGTTAGTAGCGCTGTTCGTCTTGTTGTTGGCGACGAGATAGTGTTTCGAAAGATCGAAGCTGTGTGTGTGTGGTGAGATGTGTTCGAATAATGCGTGCGATTTGAATTGTGTCTGTTCGTTTAGGATGTCGTTTTTATTTGTTTTTGTGTGTTTGTATATTTCTAATTGTTCTAGAGTGTCTAGTTTTTGGCCTTTTGTGTGTATGTGTAGTATGTTCATGTTATTGTCGATGTTTTTATATGTGTGGTTTGCTTCAATGAGGTGGTTTGCGAAGGTAGATTCTGTAGTGGTGTGGAGTGCTTTTGTGTGTTCAATGTATCTCTGTTTGAAGCTACGTCCTGTCTGGCCTATGTAGAATTTATTGCAATTTGAACAATTTAGTTTATATACACCGGGTAGATCGAATTTGTTTTGTGCTTTGGGCATGCGTTTTGATAGTGTGTGTTCTGTTTTGTTAGTAGTTTTGTAAGCGATTCTGTATCCTGCTTTTTTGAATTTGTGGGCAATTTTTTCTGTTTGTTTGTTGATGTATGTTAGTGTTATGAATTTGTTGTTTTCTGTCTTTGTCTGTTGTTTGTTTTGTGTTTTGTGTAGGAGTTTACTGACTATTGTTCTGTCATAACCGTTAGATTCTGCTAGATATTTTATCGTGTTTAGTTCGTCTTTGTAGTCTATTTCATCTAAGGGGAAGCCTTCTATAGGTGAAAGCCGGTTTAGGCTGTAAGGTAAAACTTTACGTTTTTACTTATAAAAAACTTAGTGTTCCGAGTCGTCAATATTATAGTGATATTTAGTTAAGTAACGGACACGTCATGGACAACGAAATCCAAAAAAATGAATATAAATTTCATACTTTAAACAATGTTCTGTTACATGTAACAAGATAACAAACCACTGTGTTTTTTAGTATATTATCATGTAATCAAGAAAAGTAACAAGAAAACTTTCAAATAACACAGTTCTCCAAGAAATCGGTTATTAATTGCAATTAAATCACTAATTAAATCCAAATAATCTTTTCAGTTTTTGCTTGAAGCACAACAAAAACAAAGTTATTTCAAACCACAGTTAGTTTAAATACACTTGTTTAAGAGACTACCAACACTGTTTTAAGAAAGAAGAAAATAATCAATAATACAATTTCTATGCACCATACATAATTTTTCTTAAGTTCAATACCTTAATACAAAATCAAGTCTCTGTAGTTTGCATCCAAGAGGATACTGTTTTAGTCCAGGGTTGTTTGTTAATTTTCATATAAACTAATTAGAAATATAAAATTCACAGGCAGTTGTTGAGCTTGCAATATGGAGAGGCCATCTTAGTGTATGGGAGCTAATACACTAATAAATAGACATGAGAAATTAATGTGGGGATCATCGTTTTAGATGGAAATACTAATGTTAATTAAACATAAAAATTAATTTGTAATTACACTTAATACCAAACAGTACATACAATATACACTAATATTTAATAGGAATTTAGGTGTCTTGGAGCTAAGATTCCCCTCCACGCGTATGAGCTGTAATCACTATTGAAAGAATACACAGTAAAAATGTCAAAGCACTTGATAGTACTAAGGTTATGAGTTGTTCTTAGCAGCTCTTTGAGAATAGCCTAATATGCTGAAACAATTGTCAGAGGATAAGAATCAATTGTAAAACTACAAAGTATCTGTTTTTTTATCTCTTTGTAGTAATATGTTTCATCAAGTGATAGAAAACAAGGAAAAAATGTAAGTAATTTGAAGAAGAATTGACAGAACAGGTGAGCAGCTTGCAATATTTGACAATTAGGTTAAAAGAACAGAAAAACAAAAAACTGACTTCAACAACATAATAGATAAAGCAAAAAATATATTCTGTAATGAGCAGAGGGATTTATAAACACAAAAATGATAGTACATAGGGGAATATATAGACTTACACTTTATCTGAGTGGGCATGGTAAGTATTAACAAAGTGTAGCAGAAATGAAGTCTAAATGAAGAGTACAAGGAAGGCTGAGGTTATAAATCTATATAAATAAAAGGCAATGTTTGTCTGTGTGTGCCCTATAGACTCAAAAACTACTTGACCGATTTCACTGAAAATTTCACAGTTTGTTCTTATTAGTACCAGGAGTGTTTAGAGAGTGGTTTGAATGAAATCCGATAGGTAGCGCTGTTGTTTTTACAGTGTTAATTTAGTGCCAGGAGTGTTTAGTTGTTGCATAACAATGCCACCAAAACGACAAAATATTGGTCGTCGCACAAATAGTGCCAAGAGAATGAGAGAAGAAAGAAGAAATGAAACAGAAGAAGAAACAGCATAACGAAATGAACGAAATATATTACATACGTCACAGTCACGTGCTACTGAATCATCACAACAACACGAAGCACGAAATGAAGCAAGTCGAGTAAGAATTAGAGAATTAAGACAAAATTTGTCATATGCTGATCGAAATGAACAATGTGAAAATGATTGATTACACATTCAAATGAATCGATTGCATCAATTGGTAACACTTGATCGAATTGCATTTCAGTATAATTCTGAAATTGAATATAGCTTGCATCCAGTTGTTGTTGTTGAAAGTATGAATAAAGTTTGGAGACATTGCAAAGCATTAAAATTAAAAAAATGAAGCACCTGGAATATGTTGTTTGAATGGTAAAGTTAAATTGCCAGTATTGCATGCACCACCTGAGCCATTGTTCTTATTGGTTGCAGGTACTACAACACAATCGAAGCATTTTTTGAATAACGTACAAAATTATAACACATGCTTTCAAATGACTTCGTTTGGTGCAACGAATGTAATAACTGACATTTATATGCCAACATTCAAGATTCAAGGTAAAATCTACCATAAAACAGGCTCTTTGTTACTATTTCCGGATGCTGAACACAAATTTTTGCAAATTGATTTCATTGGAAATTCAAATGATCAAGTAAATCAACGTTGTGGAATTAACAAAGCCACAAAAAGAGAAATAGTTGAATCAGGAATGGGTAAAGTACTGCAACAATGCAAGTTAATTGTATGGGATGAATGCACAATGGCGCATAAAAAATCGTTGGAAGCATTGGATCGAACATTGCAAGATTTACGTGGAAACGAACAGCCATTCGGTGGTGCGCTAATATTATTAGCAGTTGATTTTCATCAGACATTACCTGTTATACCATGTTCAACACCAGCTGATGAACTGAATGCATGTTTAAAAGCATCAAATTTGTGGAGACACGTTAATAAATTTACATTGACGACAAACATGCGTGTTCAATTGCAAAATGATGCTTCTGCAGAACGTTTTGCAAAACAATTATTGGATATTGGAAACGGCAAAATTACAATTGATGAATCAACAGGCTGCATTAAATTACCAACCGATTTTTTATAGTATCACACACTCAAAAGAAGAATTGATTCAATGCGTATTTCAAGATATCACACAACATTACAAAAGTCATCAATGGGTAAGTGAACGTGCAATATTAGCTGCAAAAAACGTGGATGTAAATGTTATTAACATCATCATTCAACATGTGTTACCAGGCGAAACATATACTTATAAATCAGTAGATACTGTTATGAATCAAGATGAAGCAGTAAATTATCCAACTGAATTCTTGAATTCACTTGATTTAGCTGGATTGCCACCACACATCATAAATTTGAAGATTGGTGTTCCTATCATTCTTCTTAGAAACATGGATCCACCCCGTCTTTGCAATGGTTCCAGATTGGCAGTCAAGAAATTGTTAAAAAATGTCATCGAAGCAACAATTTTAACTGGCAAATTCAAAGGAGAAGATGTGCTGCTACCACGCATACCAATGATTCCAACAGATATGCCATTCCAATTCAAACGATTGCAATTTCCAATTAAAGTGGCTTTTGCAATAACGATAAACAAATCACAAGGTCAATCGTTGCAAGTATGTGGATTGAATTTGAAGAATCCATATTTTCTCATAGCCCGTGTAGGATCAACATTACGTTGCATGTTCCCGTGTAGGAAAACCAAGCAATTTGTTTGTATATACGCCAAATGGAATCACCAAAAACATCGTGTATCCAAGAGCATTGGAATGATCTTGAAGGTAAATAATTCATTAATTTCAATTTATTTAATTCAAATAAAATTAATATTGAATTGATATTGTACATTTTATTGTTTTCGTAAAATATCCAGATGGCGCTAAAGCTGAAGAAGAAGAAGAAGAAAAAAAAACAATATCAAAAACAAAACAGCAATGAAACAGAAAAAAATGAATTATCACAAACAATTCAATTCATGTCATTTTAATTGAATAAATGAATTGATATCGAACTTCAATTGTATTTACTTAATTCATATATATACTCAAATTTAGCAATAGCGAAGCATTGCCGGGTCCACTAGTGTTCTAATAAAATAAAAATTACAATGAAATAATTTTACAGATTATAAATAATCAATAAAATAATTTAACAGATCTTTACTTTGTGCTAACTTGATACTTACATACAAATACAGTTAACGGCCTCATTATTTTGAATACAGATATTTTTTTTTGTAGCGTGTTGTGGATACACTTTTTTTGTTAATAAGAGTTTCCATGTAAACTGCATGTACTTAGAGATTTAAAAGTTAAAGCAAGTGCTGTTACCTTAGTATAAAGTATTTACAGAAAAGTCAATTGCTTTCTGATGTTTTGAACCCTCAGTCTGAATTGATGGTTGTCTATACATTCTAAAATTGTTACATCAGTAATTGAGAAAAATTTTGGCATCTCTACGGAATCAATAATCTAGTGATTATGCTAGGTAGTTATTTGTTTTAGATTAAGTCTGAGATACCTATAACCACAAGTTTTAATATATAATTGTAGCACACATAGTAATTAAAATTCAACGTACATTTTACGAGTTGAAAAACATGGAACTTATGTAAACAACTTGATTTTCAGTATCTCGATTGTAAAACTTAATTTTAAAAATTGCAGCACTTTATGATAATTATACTGAATGATTTGGCATTCACCGATTAAACATGATTGTAAACATTCCTCATACTGTTACCTGACATCAATTTGAAACCTCTGTTCCACTTCAAAGAAATTTATGTAGCTATTTTACCAAGAAAGCTTTACCTTTGCTTACACAAGCAGTTCTTCCAACAACCTTTCACATCACCCAGTTCAATATTCATTTTGCACTGAGCCTTATAGTCTACCCTCTTTTCTTCCATATTCTTCTAAAACTCAAAAATCTTCTTCTTATATTAAGCAGATTGTCTTTTTTGTAATTAGCAAAATGTCGTATAAACAACAATGTTGTATATTGTTTTATGAGCAGAAAGACCTACATAAAATGAAGATAACAATGACTGACGAATAAAGGTAAAAATGTGTGACAAAGTACTGACGCATGGACTTTTACTCTGGTATCAAATATTCTTCCTGACACCTCTCTAGGTGTTAACCCAACAGAAAGGAAGAAATACATCAACACAATCAGAACAAAGGTAAAGTTGCTTTTGGATAAAAACTGTGGTGTACAAATATCACATCGCAAACGATAAGTCTAAGGAATGTACATAATTATTACCTACCTCAGTTAGAGAACAACCCAAGAACACCTGATGAAGAGAGCCCACAGGCAATATTTCAAAGTGATCTTGAATAGGAAGACTATTAGGGTAGTTTATTGTTGTAACAGTATCCGGAAGATGGCCTTAACAGCACTTATAAGGCATAAATAAACATAAGGTAAAAACCAAGGATGGATCTAAAGCGGAGTAATTAAGCAGATTCCCCCTATGCTCTAAAAGAGTAAAGAAACCTTTGCTGTAATACAAATTGATTTATTCTTTTATTCCTTCTGGCAGGATAGTTTTATTTTTTTTTTCAGAAAATTCACAAATTCTTTCTGAAAATTACCAAACACGATGTTTGAAATCTGTCACTATTTCTAAATCTGTAGCTATAATCCTAGAAATTTTCCATCCCAAAATTCCTAGCTGAATCCGTCACCTATAAAACTCTTTTTGTTGACTCCTACTTAAATACTCCTACTCTGCACGACATTGTTTAATAACTTATTAAATTCATTTCCCTGCACATTTATTTCATGATATGTTGTGGTTATTCGGTAAATCGGATATTGGAACCTTGGACAATTAGAAGTTCACTCAAGATTTTTACAAGGGCTATTGCAAAATAAAATTCCATTTGGCTGATACAGAAAAATGAAAATAGAAATATATTTTAGTATACATAAAGTTACATAAATATCAGTTCCATCTAATTACCACTCAAATATAAGCAGTTATTATACCATTGCAACAGTTATTACAGTCCCTCGACGAAAAAGGTTTTAGCCAAGTTATGCAACCAAGAGTTTATGCCATTAATGAAAACCTAATTGGTTTTAAAACACTGAGTAGCTAGGCAGACCTTCATCTTGGCAACACACATCAATGCCCTGACTCTGTTTGGCAGTGTATCTCTCTATATAAGCCTACAGAGGATTCGAATACAATCGTCCACTAGTGCCTAAAGATCAAACCTTTTGAATATGCAAGTCTACTAACGTGACATTCAGGCTTCCTCTCCTACATGATGACTTGTCCGTGGTGAACCAGGTCAACTGACCGCCTGGTAAAGTCACATACATAACTGTGCATTTGACCCAATGGTGTTGGTTGATATGAATGCAATCCAAATCAGCTCGTTAGGGCATGATCCCGTACAGCACAACAGACTATGGAACATTTCAACAAATACTTTATGGGTGGTGGCAAAGGAAATTACAGACTCTATGCTATATCGGGAACTACTCAAACAGAAACAAACAAAGAGACTGTGGACTTGTGTGTGACAGTATAGAAGGATACTGGTTGCTTCTGCATAAGCACCTAGTTTCTGTGGCACCTAGTTTGTGTATATCAGCCGATCGGTGATTATTTTGGACTAGCCCTCGTATCTATTATCATTCACACTAACACCTACAGATTATATAATTTTTTTACTTTTGCATTCACAGGTTGCCCAAATGACAACGTGCCAGCGACATGCCACAACTCCAAGAATGGTAATTATTAAATTATTATTGTATCTATCACAATTATAAAGACTTGTTATTAAATATGTATCCATATGTATGTATGTATGTATGTATGTATGTATAATTTGCACAGTAAGAGCTTTTATCATACATAGACTTACACTACTCATATTGTGTTTTTGATATTTTAAAAATATTGTTAATATCATTCTGATGTGTTTTAAGAAACATAATTTTAAACACATTTTATGAACCAGTTTTATGGTGCAATAAGTACGCCTTAAAACTTGCAAAAACTAAAAATTCCTCGAATAATCGGAAGTTGGTCACGTTTCATGTTATTGTTCTCTACCATTTCAAATCCATTTGTGTAGCTATATGATTTACCAAACACGTTTTCCATCACCCATAACATTTTTGCAATCAACGTTTCCATATTTTGCATAGGTAGTAGCTGTCAGTATTTCACTGTGACAACAACAAAACTTCATATTGACAACATCCCTGACTTACCATTTCTTTCACACTTATTTCGCTTGTCTTCACATGCGAAGTCTTTTGCAAATTACTCGATATTCATCTTGTCGGTAATTTTTATGTGTTCACTGTGTATAAACCGTTTTTCCCTATCTTAATTAATTTAAGTTTTATTTATATTTATTTTCACTATATTCACACTTTTTATTATTTTTGCACTAATTTTTGTACACACGTGCATCTTTATTTTATACACACTGTGGCATATTTGGTTTTTTATACACACTGTGGCATATTTGGTTTTGTGATATTATGCACACACTCTTTACAATTTAAATAATTCATATAATTAATAGCGCTCATTTAGGGGTGACGCTCTACAGTTCACACACACACACACACACACACACACACACACACACACACACACACACACACACACACACACACACACACACACACACACACACACACACACACACACACACACACACACACACACACACACACACACACACACACACACACACACACACACACACACACACACACACACACACACACACACACACACACACACACACACACAGAGAGAGAGAGAGAGAGAGAGAGAGAGAGAGAGAGAGAGAGAGAGAGAGAGAGAGAGAGAGAGAGAGAGAAACACACACACACAAAATACATGTGTACACACAGACACAGCTGCGTGGCATGATCAACCTGTCCAAGCATGAAATTTGGTTGTTCCATTTACAGTTCAGATTGAAAGCTGAATTATTATTACTAACATATGAATTATTTATTTAAATATATTAATTAATTGTGCAATGCATGGTACCCTATACATTTGTACTGTTGCATTATATATATATATATATTGCAATGGTTCAAATTTAATTATACTAATAAGGATATTATGAGTGTGTAAAAATTACAAACAAGTCTATTATGGAGGAGTTGAAAAATCATTTATTATACACAAGAATACGTATAGTGTTTTAAGATGTATATTGTATTACAAATTGTCATGCATTTATATTTGAAATAATAGTTTATATTGTTCGATAATAATCGATTTTACTTGGTTGATGCTACGTCGTCCGTACGTGCAATCCTCCTCTTGCTATCCGCGCTCCCGTCCTGGGGTCCTCTTCTTCAGTGTCACTCCTTCCTGGGGTCCTCTTCGTCCTGGCATCCTCTTCGTCTTGTCATCCTCTTCTACAGTGGGTTGATCCAGCAGCGATATCTCGAACAGTCTCGTTGGTGTTTAAGTCTAACTGTTAACATCAATTAGACTCTTCACGAATTGTTAAACTCACAATGATTATTGTTTTTACTCGAACCGTTTATTATTAATTAATATGTTAGATTTTATCAATCTCAGGGTAAATTAGTCTTACACCTTCCAAGAAATCTTGAAGTGTCTTTAATTCCCTATGCGGACATCTTAAACTAACACGAAAAAGCACTATAATATACTATAATTTTATTTAAATACTTAACCCACTCAGTTCTATACGCAGAACTTCGTAAAGAATACCAAGGTTTATTTTAAGTTAAATTTTGCTATGGTCGCACGAGAAAAACTCTCTAACGCCGAGCACAACTTCCCCTTGCAGATCCTACAGACGAACTGTGTCGATCTTACCTCTACAGAGAATGAATGTTACTGAATTTAGAGTTTTCCAATTGGCTAAACCCAAGTCACATGATTGATGCTTTCAACAGATATAAAGTTTTCCAGAAAGAGTTTGTATTGCACTAACTTGCATTGAATTACCTACAAATTTTTATGACCCCATTAATGATAAGTGTTTCAAATTGAGTTTTCCTACTTAAAAAAAAAAAAAATTTCTAAAATAGTTATACACCTCAGAGTATACACAAATTGAAGCTATTTACATAAATAATCCATTGTCAAAGTTACACGTCGATCGGTTAGTTACCGCGGAAGATATAGCGATCACAAGTTATCACACCCGCACACGCACACAAATTCACTCAAAAAATACATGACAATAAAGAACACCTTTTTATGAAGAATTTGGTGTACCCTACATGCTTATCCATTTCTAAATACAAAACTTATGGTTAAAAGACAATTATTACATAAAACCAATTTAAACATGAAAATGCTTGTCATCCATGTGCTCTGATACAAACAACATAGCTTATCATCCTGTGTTCTGTTGCAATATATATATATATATATTGTTACAACACAAATAAGCCACCCCAATACCAGGGATAAAAAAAAAAGATGAATCTACAATATAAAAAATAATTCGTATAGTAAAATGTTTAAAATAAAATAAAATGACAATGACGCGACAAACGACAACATGACCTAACCCAAGTGACTGACCAAATAAAAAGAACCAAAAGAAGAAGGGAAAAGACGAAACCAAATAAGAAGGAAACCAATTGAAGGAAGAGAATGACTCCATACAACCAAATGAAATAAAACCAAATGAGAAGGGGAAAACCAAAATAAAATAAAACAAAATAAGATGAAAGGGAAGAAGAAGGAAAATGAACATGAAACAAACCAAGTGTAAAGGAAATAAAGTTAAACCAAATCATAAGACACAAACAAATAATATAGAATATAAAAAGGAGAAATGGTACACTCAAGTGTAATATTGGAAACGAAACCAATAACTAACCAATGTAAAAAATAAGTATTATTATCGATTCAAAAATAAATGTAAATGATTTGATAGAACCCAATAAAGTAATATGAAAAATAAAAGTACACTAACCCAAGAATTAGAGTTAGATGTGATAAAAAACTCTATAAAGACATAAACTTGTTAATAGTATATATAATATTTATAAAGAGAGAGATAGTGAGATAGTAAGAAAATAAAATTCACTAAGTGACGAAGAAAAAGTAATTATAGGGATTACCCATTTATAAACACTTAAAATAAAACATTTAAGAAGTGCAAAAGTGAAAGTGTAAAACCCCCAAAATAATTAGGAAATAAAGTGATAAATAAAAAACGTTTAATAAATAAGCTATAATAAACACTAAATGATTAATGGTGAACCATATTAATAATTAAGAATGTTATTAATGATAGTATTAGATGTAAACACTTAATAATATGAAATTAACACTGAAGAGTGATGATGACAGTATTATTTAAAAAAGAATCTTATTGTTAAAGAAATTAAGTTTAATTATATACAATAGTATTTAAAAGGGAGAATCCCATGAAGGGTAAACAGTTGGTGTTACCATGGATAGAAGGTAGATATTATTTAAGATATAAGAAATCAAAAATGAAATCAATAAACACCTCAGGTTATAAGGGATAATCAATTAAGGAAGTTTAAATGGAGTGATGATGTTTATCACCCAAACAATAATAAAGAATGAAATGAATTGTAAACAAACTTTACCTAATAACTGTTAAAAAATGGTTTAATTAAAGTTATGAATAGGATATGGCTGGAGGAATTGCACAGACCATAGGCCTAGATGTTATGTATTAATAGTAAGTAATAGCCATATTGTTAACAAGGGCAACATAGATAAAATAAGAAGGTGAATCAATACATATACAATTACACTGGAAAATCAGTTAGGAAATAATTAACAAGCCATGAGGTTATAATTATAATAATAGAAACCTACAAATAGTATAAATTCAGATCCAAAACACATCAACAAATAAACCAATCAATTATAATAACAAAACAAAACACATTAAAATAAAATGAGATATAATCTGTATAAAATAAGTAAATATAATCAATGGCTGCTTAGACCTAGGAAATGCCTAACTGTCAAAAACAAATAACTACAAATTGTATAAAATCAACAAGGAAATTAACAAATCCAAGGTGAATAAATAGCCAAGGATAATTTGTAAATCATATTAAAAGAAAAATGTTAGAATAAGAACTTAAATTAAAAGAGAAATGTAATTAACAAATATTAACATAATTGTACAAACATTAATATTTTATAGAACCCAACCTTATGGGATATCAAAACAATCTTTGAAAGGAAATAATAACAGTAGTGATAATATTTAATACATAGGAAGGAAGACAGAAGAATAAAAGCATTCAGAAGATATACAGTAATTTTGAATAAAAATTCAAATTTGATAACAATGGTTACAAGCCAAGATTAACCAATCAGGATTAATTTGTAACCATGACAACAGACATTGGTTACGAATTTTCCGTTAATTTATAGTACTATATAAGTGACGCTCATGCAGATTAGACGCCAGATTTTGAATGGCCTAAATTTTCATTTAAAATGTATAAAAAGTAGTCAAAATTCAAAACCATGAACAAGTAAGAAGAAGACGAGGAGCAAGAACATTTAACTGATGCCAAGCAAGGCCGTAACTAGGCGGTGGCGAGATGTGCCCCCGCCAAGGGCGCAGATACAAAGAGGGCGCAAAATTGACCATGAAAAATATCTTTTTTTAGAGTTAGATTGGTACAATTTGTCAAGGAAATAAAAACTCCACATTATTGGAAAAAATCTTTCAGTTTCAGATTGTTAAAAGTTACTGTATGTGAACTGTCTAATTTGTGTCTATTATACAATAAACAAAAAGCAGCTACGTAAATTTAGTAACTGCACTGGACTAACTTATAATTTTGTAACTTATAATGACTTAGTAACTTGCCCTACTGATGGGCGCGGAGTCGGGCCAGGCGCAAAGCGAAAATCCCTTCCCCTCCACCCATCACATGATGAGTCAGTCACTGGGTCACTGCACTGCACCTGCGCCTTCTTGGTTTTAGCAACGAATATAGACGTAACTAGAAGAACACTTCTTATGGAGCGAGTGGGGTCAGCTTTCTGGGGTGATAAATCGTAGTTCATCACCCCGGCAACTAGATGGCGCTGGCGTTTCCAAGTAATTTTTTGTATTATACCGCGAAATTTAGTAAATTTCAAACATTTTCGTTAATATATACTTGGAAAAAGCTACAACTTATCAGATAAAAAGTGGTAGATGAAAAAATGTTTGTAGGGGTTAGACTAGACACAACCTCCAAAATTTTTCACATTTGTTTGACACACTGGGTACGAAGGAATGAATCAAATAAATGCAGCCTACTCAAAAAATGCACTTTTGATGCATTCTTTATTATGCAGTGCGCAAAAGAATTTTAAAATCGAATACAAGAACATGCGTCTTATTATTACAAACATTTTTTTCATCTACCACTCTTTTATACAAAAAGTAGTAGCATTGTTTCAACTACGCTTTTAATAACCCAGAAGTGTGCTTCTAGTAACGTCTATATTCGTTGGTTTTAGCAAGCTTGTCATAACTTGAATAGTACTCATACTCATACCCCTCCCCCCGCGCCCTGCCGCGACACGTCAGTCTATTGCTCTATTCTAGTTTGTTCTGTTGGTTTTGTTGAGACTCAGTGTAATTACAGTCGTTGGTATTATTTTCTATTGTAATTTGTGAACTAAGTGATTTTCACACTCAGCGATTAGACGACACTTATAGTGTTTGTGTTGTTACTTGTTGATGTTGGCGTTGCTTCTGTTGTACGGGTAAGAATGATTTCAATAAAATGTACCATAGCTTAGTCTACATTAACCCTAGAATTGGCGCATGTTATTCCCCGTGGTGGCGGCCTATTTTTTCCCTTTTTGTACAGTTTTTGAAAACACTACATATTATTATTATTATAACACGATATTATTGCAAAACAATACATTAATTATACTATTTACTCTTCAACATCACGAAAACGTCAGTGAATCAAACAATCAATGGAGGTTACCGTGCGAAACTTGACTCCAGCTGTCAGAAATAATTTCCCAACATTCGTTCTGTCTTTACTGCCAGACAGACAAAGCCAAATAGGCCTAACTAATATCACTGTGTTCGCCGTTTCATTTTCTAGACCTACAGAAAATAAAAAAAATACCGGAAGAAAGAAGAAGAACGGGCCCGTTCCATTGGTATAACTTATATTCCTATTGGTTCATTTTTAGCGGAAGTGGTCGTGGTTGAAAATGTCCAATTTGTCAGCAAGTGTCAGCTGATTTTGTTGCGCAAGTCTGCTGACTAAAATAGTCCCGATTTCAAAATTAGTTTACGTAAATATTTCAATCACAAGTTTCATGAATATGGTATCAATTTTATTTTTATAATTTGATGAGCGATCGCGTACACGGAAAACCCGAAGCACTGTAAATACATGTGAGCCTCTCGCGGTAAGAAAAAAGAAACGATGTCTGCGACGTTTTAACGCTATCACCGAATTTTTCGGTGAACGCAACTGTCGGCACTGAACATAAACACGAATTTCGTAATATTTCGTGTTTATGTTCAGTGCCGACAGTTGCGTTTACCGAAAAATTCGGTGATAGCGTTAGAACGTCGCAGACATCATTTCTTTTTTCTTACCGCGAGAGGCTCACTTGTATTTACAGTGCTTCGGGTTTTCCGTGTAATCCTATTACTCAGGATTCAAAAAAACTTTTTGGCCGTCTGTGCGTCTGTAACAATGACAATGACAGCGGCAGCGCCCAAACAAATTTACCGATTATGACCAAACTTGACACACAGGTCCTTGGGCAGTGGGCACAATATCTTGACGGAGTTCGTTAATGTTTGAGATCGGTCGAGTAGTTTTTACATGGCAGCCATTTACAACTGTAATACAATGTAAATTAAATGGGAATGGTTTGTTTCAGAAATGGGGCCAAAAAAAACCTTCTGGAAGTGAATTTAAAAAAATCAAAAAACGAAAGAAGAAGACAACGAAAAATAGCATCGGTGCTTGGAAATTGCCTGCGAAATGAAGAGAAAGAAGTAGGTGAAAGTGATAGTGCCAGTAATAGTAATGCACTTCAAGAAGAATAAGAAAAAGAAGACGACCAAGAAGAAAAGGAAGGAGAAAATTAAAAAGAAGATAGCAAGACTGAGACTGTTTCAGAAGACAACCACAGCCAGATCACTCCAATGGAGTTCGTCACAAACGTCATTGATTTTTGAAGAAGGAAGTGATCCTGAGCTAAGTCATTCCACAATGGGCAGGCAATCTACTGATCTTGAAAAACCCAGCACATCTTGCACATCTAATTATAATGAAAATGATGCATTAAATACTACTGATGTGGGAATATAAATTATCTACGAGGATCCCAAAAAATGCCCAGCAAATTTTCGATCAGACACAGTTCGTTGTAAATTTGTTGAACGAGGCCCACAAACAATTGACTTAGATAGCTACAAATTCCCCTGTGCAGATGATGGAAGACACTTTTCTCAGAAATGGGTTTATAAAATTCTACCAAACGAGGAAAAAGTAAAAAGGCAATGGTTGTTGTACAGCCAGTCTAAGGACGCACTGTTTTGTTTCCCTTGCCTTCTCTTTTCAAAAGACGACAAAAAGGACAAATCTGCTTTCTCTAATATTGATGAGGGATTCAATGATTGGAGGCTTGAACCCATTTATTGTCAATCACGAAAGGTCGATACCTCACCGACGTTCTTATGTCGATTGGAAAGAATTAGAAATTGGACTGAAAACTAGTAGATCTGTTGATGCAGAACATCAAACATTGATACAAGCTGAAGCAGAAAAGTGATGCAATGTTCTCAAATGTATTGTGGATGTAATGCTCCATTGTGCCAGGAATAACTTACCTTTAAGAGGAGGTTCCGATTCGATCAGTGACAGCAACTGTGTTGTATTTCTGAGTACATTAGAACTTATTAGTCACTACAATCAACTATCTAAGCACATAGAAAATGTTAAAAGTGGAAAACATGTCACAAGCTATTTTTCACCTCTAATTCAAAATGAGGTCATAGACATTTTGGGAAATAAGGTTCGATCTGAAATACTGAAGAATGTAAAAAGTCCCAAGTATTTCTCTATTGTGTTTGACAGCACATTTAGAACAAATGAGTGAAATAATAAGGTATGTTAACATTAAGGATGGGAAATGCTCAGTTGAAGAAAGTTTTGTGGACTTCATCATAAGTCACCAGAAAAAAGAAGAGGGTTATCACAAGAAATATTGCAAAAGCTAAACAATGACGGCTTGGATATTCAGAACTGTCGTGGTCAAGGCTTTGACAACGGCTCAAACATGGCAGGAAAATATGAAGCCATTCAAGTGCACATATTCCAACTAAACGACCTTGCTAAATTTGTGCTTTGTGCAGCACACAGTCTTAACCTCGTTGGCGTGCACGCCGCGGAAGTGTCAGTTATGATGACAAGTTTTTTTGGAAATGTGTTGGAGTTTTTCAACTTCTTTAGTAGCTCTACCTTAAGGTGGGAGACTTTGATTGGTTGTCTCAAAACTACCCTTAAGAGACATTGTGATAGAAGATGGTCTTCCAGGCGTCAAGCTGTGACAGCTCTTAAGAAGAATTTATTATCTGTACACAAAGTTTTACAAAACATGGCTGATAGAGACAGAGACAACGACTGGAACACTGACACACTGTCTGGTGCTATGAAACTTCTTAGACAAATTGATTACGAATTTGTGTGCCTTTTAGAGATGTGGTCTGATGTTTTGATAAGTTTGGACTGCACCAACAAGTCACTGCAAGGAAAGGGCACAACTCTTGACGTAGCATCAAGTTTGCTCTCAGGTTTGGCAAAAAAAGTTGAAGACCTACCTAAAGAAGGAATTAAAAAATACACAGAAAAAGCCAAAGCTATTTGTGATTCCATGGCCATCCAAAGCAGTTTTGCTCTTAAGAGGCTGAGAAGAGGATGGCTGGGGAGACGGCTGTAGACGAAGCACACTTGTTGAGTTCTGACAAATCATTTGATATAATTAGTAAAATAGTTTACCTTTTTCTTGTCCGTCTGGTGGCCTTTTCTCTATATTTCAATCGACGCGTTTCAGGGCATATGCCCCATCATCAGGATATCCCTTGTTAAAGGTCGTCAATGGTTAAAATATTAAAAACACTGCACACACAATAAATATAATACAAACATAAAAACACATAAAATGCCCAGATTTTTAACACACGATATCGATGGTGCGCACCACGACATGCTATAGTCGACTGCAGTGTTCATGTTGTTATATGTCGTGCACTATGGACCTTGTTCTGTATTCTTATCGCTGTGTCGTATAATAGATTGGACTGGAAATACAGCTGATCGTTAAGGATGACTTCTTCTGTTTTTTTATTTTTGTAAGCTTTATATATTTCGTATTCTTCAATAGCATTCATATAATTACCTTTTTTGCATATGTGGAGGGGTTGAAAGTTCGTAGTGAAATCAGTATAACTATGGTTGTTGTCCATCAGATGGCGCGCGTAATTTGACACTGTTTTACTAAATTCTTTTCTAGGTAAATGTTCTTTGAATCGTCTTTTAAAAGGTCTACCAGTTTGGCCAATGTAAAAGCTGTCGCAGTCATTGCATATTATCTTATAAACACCCGTCCTGTCTTCAATTGATTTTGAATGTTTAGGTAAGAGTATCTTATTAATGTTATTATTAGTTCGGTAAGCCATTTTAATATTTATCCCACCGAATACTTTGTTTAAAATTTTGGGTAGGGTGTTACCATATTCCGATGCTATATACCTAATTTTATTTTTATTATTTTCTTGTAATTCTATGTTGTTTTTCTTTTTTCTGTGTTTCTTGACCAAATTATCTACGATTGATCTTTTATAACCATTGGCCTTAGCTATGTATTTGATCGTGTTCAGTTCTTCGTGAAAATCTTTGTCTTCTAATGGTATGGAAAGTAACCTATGTATTAAACTATGATAAGCTGCCATTTTCTGAGAAAAGGGATGATGTGATTCAGCATTTATCGTGAGATCCGTGGTTGTCGGTTTTCGGTATATTTGGTATTGGAACTTTTCATCCAGTCTTGTAATTGTCAGGTCGAGGAAGTTAAGTTTATTATTTATCTCTGTCTCGAGTGTGAACTGTATGTTTCTATTGACACTATTCATGTATAATTTCATATTTTCTATTTGTCGTATTGTGCCATTAAAAACTATAAACGTATCATCAACATAGCGTGTATATGATATTATGTTCTTGGAAAGTTTATTTATGCCATTGAGCAAATATGTATTCTCATAGTGGTTTAAGTATGGACAACAACCATAGTTATAGTGATTTCACTACGAACTTTCAACCCCTCCACATATGCAAAAAAGGTAATTATATGAATGCTATTGAAGAATACGAAATATATAAAGCTTACAAAAATAAAAAAACAGAAGAAGTCATCCTTAACGATCAGCTGTATTTCCAGTCCAATCTATTATACGACACAGCGATAAGAATACAGAACAAGGTCCATAGTGCACGACATATAACAACATGAACACTGCAGTCGACTATAGCATGTCGTGGTGCGCACCATCGATATCGTGTGTGTCAAAAATCTGGGCATTTTATGTGTTTTTATGTTTGTATTATATTTATTGTGTGTGCAGTGTTTTTAATATTTTAACCATTGACGACCTTTAACAAGGGATATCCTGATGATGGGGCATATGCCCTGAAACGCGTCGATTGAAATATAGAGAAAAGGCCACCAGACGGACAAGAAAAAGGTAAACTATTTTACTAATTATATACTATAAGTGGCTTGGATACCGAAAAACATGGATCTAAAATCATTTGAGATAGAATGTTACACTGTATTTGATAGAATTGTAAGTGAAATGGAAAAAAGGGCACACATTTACCACACAGTTTCATCAGACTTCAGTTTTTTGTCAGGAAAGTCCTTAAGTGAATGCTCTGTTTCTTTTCTTGAAAAGTGTGCAGCTGATCTTGGTGCGATATATAGCAGAGACATTGATAGAGTTGAGCTAGTTAACGAAGTAGCTGCTTTCAAGTTTCACGCAAAAGAGCTGGTGAAGAACATTTACAAGCCCATCTTGATATTCTGAAAGTTATTTCAAACTATGGCTTAAGAGATGCTTATCCAAACATCGAAATAGCATTGAGGATATTTTTGACAATGCCCGTCAGTGTGGCGTCTTGCGAGCGTACTTTCAGCAAGCTGAAGATAATCAAAAACTACTTACGGTCAAGTATGTGTGAAAACAGATTGACAAACTTAGCTATCCTGTCCATAGAATATGAGATTGCTTCAAAACTTGATTTTAGTGAAATAATTAGTGAGTTTGCCTTGTTGAAAGCAAGAAAGGTAAAGTTTTAGTTCCATGG
Source organism: Magicicada septendecula (assembly GCA_034769895.1). Classification (NCBI taxonomy): domain Eukaryota; kingdom Metazoa; phylum Arthropoda; class Insecta; order Hemiptera; family Cicadidae; genus Magicicada; species Magicicada septendecula. The sequence goes on from CM068367.1 coordinate 1,203,261,948, forward strand.
CTTTTCTGCTGTATACTGTATGTAACAATTTGTAAAAGCAATATATTTGTTTACTGAAGAGTTTCAATTTGTTATTTACAGCCTCCAGAGCCAAAAAAATGGTACCTGCAGTTACAACAACAGAATGTTGTAAGTGCAAGTCCTGAAGTCCTGTGTAAAAAAAATCAAGATAAATTATAGAACTAAAGCACCGACTAAAGTTATGAATTATTTCTCTGGTAGTTTATGTTATAATCAATACCTCATCAGTTATATAATCTAACTGTTAACTAAAGAAGGCCTACTGTAATTTGATGTAACTATTAATAAAAATATTTTGCATTTTTTTTCTCATTTTCTCATATTGCAGGTTGCAGAAGCTGCTATAGTTTACTTAAATACTGTTACTAGAAGTTTAGTTTTTATTCTAAAAAAGTTTGTAATTGTATATTACCTACCATAATGTAGTGTAAATATTAAGTTTTAGTAGGCCTTACCATGTACTGTACTTTGGTAACTACGTTTTTTTTTGTTTAGTTACTTTTTACATAGTTCAATCACCTGCAAATTAGGTTTTATACCTCCTACAGATTCCACCACTTTCAGTTAGTTTTTAAAAATAGTTTTAAGTTCAGTCTTTCTCTTACAATAGTAATGCTTTTATATTCAGATAATATAGAATTTTACAGAAATTCGACCAAAAAGTTACCTTGAAAAGAGGCAAAAAATTGGCTCAAAAAGCTTAAAAACTACTATTTTTGCACTTTAATTTTAAACATTTTCCGGGGGAGGAACCCCGGACCCCCCGCTACACTGGTGGGTATTCCAGACCCCCCAGACCTCCCGGTATTGGTATTGGGGGCGCAGCTTTGTCAAAATTGCCAAGGGCGCAGGAGTACCTTGTTACGGCCCTGATGCCAAGGACCATTTTACCTGAGAATTAAATGAAAAAATGACTACAACTAACATGAAAAGGACGCAAGACATACTTAAGCCCCAAGATTATTGAAAACTGAATCGATTGCAGCCCAATTACATTACGACTGAACGACTGTTTATACCAAGTCGTCTGATTTGATAAGTATCATTGAATTACCCAATTTCCTGAAATAAACTCACTTTAAATATTTCTCACAGTTATCTGAACTCTCACTATAAACTGAATATAATTTCTTTCAAAGATTAAGTAAAATAAACAAACACTGAAAATTTATTAATTAAGAAAATAACCTAATGTTAAACTGCGAACTTTTGAAACACACTTTACTATACAGCAGGAACAAATTGTAGCTACACATTATATTATTTAAGTACGAATAATGTAAGGTAGTGTACTTTTTATTGTAATCATTATTAATATTTTTCTTGTAATCACAAGAACTCCAGACTTTGAACGAAATAATTGTGAAACAACAAACACAGTCGCCATACTTGACTGGAAGATTCGTTCAATATCTATTTTGCCATCAATATTGTCTCACATCAATTGTCGGTGCAAACTTGTTGAATAAGCAAATATAATTTTCTTGTCAAACCAATCAATAATTAAAGAAACTAGTACAGAGTGTAACCATTGTTTTTATTTCATAGGGAAGTGTATTGTATAATTTGTGCATTTTAGCGAACTTCCAGAATTGACGGCCAGCACTCACGCTGCAACTCGACAAACTATCTGCTTGATTCAGTAGGTCGTACGAAGGCGGGAACAAATTCGAAAACTCCCGGCCGTCATAGCTTAAAACACTTTTGTCACATTATTTATTAATTTAATTGTTTTAAATAAACAATTTGGCGCCACCCGGGATTCATAAACCCCTATGGAATAACAGGTAAGGTTTCCACTCGCATTGTACTGGTAATTTGAAACATCGCTGCGTACTTTGTTAGCGCAAAACATTGAAGTAACGACACCAGTGTGAGGCGAACACACAACCTATACATAATTATAGAGACAACAAAAGTTATTCGTTACAATATATATATAGTAACGGTACATATCTTCACCGTACATTTAAAAACAACTATAAGGAATGAAACACTCATTAAATAAAACTAGAACACCCAAGAGATGAATGATAAATGAATAACTGTGTACTAAATGTTATATCTGGTCCACGAACTAATTAAAATAAGTAAATCAGCAAACAAAGAATAATAAGTAGTAATGAAGAAGAAAAATAGAAGATGACATAGCAATGTGATTAACCAAATAACCCAATAGATATGGTAAGTGAGAGGACAAAACCAAATTATAATGACAACAAACACCTACAAGATACAGAAGATAAGATGAACAAACACAAATAAAATGATAAGCGAAGAAGAGTTAACAAATCTATTATACAATGTGCTAATAAGTGTACCAAGAGATAATGAAACAAATAAAGCAAAGAGTATACAGAATTAAGAAACAGTAAAGACACACAGACATGGACAAACTATTACTAAAGACTTGGCCATGATGAAAGCTCTTTATTCTAAAATGAAAATATAATTAATCAACAATAAAGACAATGAAATAAGATATTGGAATATAAGAATGAGTTAGTTATCATAGCAATAACAGAATACCATGCATGCTTTTAATACAAGTAAACCCAATTAAAATATATAAAAGAAAACCTGGTAATCACCAGTAAACATGTAAAGATAATGTGAAAAAATAATAAATAATGGTTAACAAAACCAAAAGTGTAAAATAATAACCTTAAAACACTGAGATCAGGGAAAAAACATAGACCATTGTTGTCAGACAAGGGGGTCACAAATAACCTCAATTCCGGTACAAATTCACTTGTAATTAGAATAATCTAAGAATAAAACATTGTAAAACTAGTTTAGGTTATGCAATAATGAAAATAGACGTTATAAAGACAAACCTAGTGCTATGATTTAGTAATTAAGAGTGACATGTGTGGTGTTTAATGTAATTACACAGACCGAAATTGGACAGAAAGATGTACCCATTAAACACACTCAGAATTCCCACAATATTGTAAACCAGAAAAGAACAGTGACATAAGTGTGTACTGCAATATGTAATACTACTATTATAGTATAAAATAATTATAATGAAATATTAATTAAACCAGGGGTGACCATCCCCCCAAAGGCTATGGCACATGCCCCCCCCCCCAATTCAGTTATCCACTAGTCTTTTATTTATTTGCCCCCCCTTTATCATAAAAAATGCTGTAAAAACATGCTCCCCAAAAAGTTTGATGGCGCAGCTTGCGCCATGCACCCCCCTTCTGGGCACCACTGAATTAAACCATAATTATGAAAAATTAAGGTAACTGTCTGACTTGCAGTCTCAAAGGAACCACGAAAAATTTGTAAAACTAATGAACAAAGATTCAATGCTATATATTTAAAATTTATTTTAACCAAAAATAGTTTAACTACCCTGAGAGTAAGAGTTAATAAACAATAATGTCAATGATTAACAAGGCAAACAGCCAGTTATAAATATCAACTAATAAATTCCAGTTTATTGAATTATGTTAATAAAATCAAATTGTGTAACAGATAAAGAGTTGATGACTTTCATTTAATAGACAATACTGATACCTGTTAGTTTACATTAGTACTTCCACAGGTGGCACCATTTAACTCTGATATATTAAAATCGAGTTATCTATTCGCTTGTTGACTGGTTTGCTAACGAACTAGACCTTCGAACTCTGTAAGTACATGGTGAGTACATAACTTGTATTTATTTCAGCAACATTAGAATCTACGATGAATTACACCTATCCACGTGCGCTTGCGAGGGAATCAACCCGACTAATTCGTATCTGAGCTTCGATTTAAACGAATCACTCAGTGAAAAGAAGAGCTATTAAATAATTCGTTATCAAAATCAAATTTTTTATTACACATTATTATACCAATTTTACAAAATTGACTAATTCGAACAACAAAATACGAACGAGCAGAATAACAACATCATCACTAATTATAACGTTACAATATATATATATAAATTTATGACTGGAAATGATTAAATTCATTTACTGAATTTCTAAAAACATCAATGCTTGCACTAAAACTGAGAATAATATATTCGTTTTTTGAATCCTTTAGTTCTTCAGTAATAGCATTTACAAGTGTTTTAACAGAAGAAAGTTTCTTTTTATAGTCTTTATATGTGTGCATTCACTTTTGAGTTTGTTAAAATACTGTTCACAATTGGGTACAGTTTCAGTTTGTTTTGGAGTTCATGAATTTCAGTCAATATTGTGGGGTGTTATTACAAAGACTGGAGTAGCCCACACGCTTTTGTGCTTTTAACACAGTAACATCAGTTGAAAGAGTGGGTTTCATTATTTCAATTTTTTATATTTTAGTTTACCATAAGTGCCTATGGCATGAGTGAGACAATAAAATTGTCAAATGTCATAGGGACTTAATATACTCAAGTTATGCGACTTTGCGACGGAGCACAGCTTTGTTCAAGTCGAAGTCTTACTCTATGTTTTTTATCCATCCATCCGTTGCGAGTCTTCTACAGCCCTGCACATCAGACACTTCTGTTGTACCAATCATAGGCGTGTGCAGGACTTCAGTAGTGGTGGTGCCAAGAATGGCTTCGGGGGGGGGGGGGACCGGGGTCCTCCCCCGGAAGATTTTTGAAAATTTATTGCTTAAAAATGTGTTTTAATGCTATCTGGAGGCCATAAAAAACATTTTGAAAAGCGAGGTTTTTTGAGGGCCTTCAAAGAAATTTTTACTGTTTTAAGGGACTCAACTCTTTGCACTTACCGGACCGATCAAAAGTTGACAACACACACATGTTTAACAAAGTAGCTTTATAAATATCAATTTAGACGAATTTTGTCTTTTAATGAATGATCCAGTTAGTCTATCTGGTTAATTTGTATAACAAAACGGAAACAACTTTGATTTTTAGAATATTTATTTATATCCAATATACAATATTAGTAAAAAAAAACACAGAATTGAAAAATTGATTAATTTGTACTGCTGACAAATAAAGCTGCAACAGGTTCAAGTTTAGTATTTAATAGTTAGTAGTGTCCAGAACAAAATATAAAAGTAAGGAAATATTTTACATTACATTACAGGGTCATCCGACAGTCGAATGCAACACTGTTTTTGAAGTTGTCAATTACATCATATGTTCTTGCGTTAGCAGCCAGTTCTTGTTCCACAAACGGAATCATCAACTTTTCCAAACGATCTTGACACATCGTAGATCTGAGCTTGGATTTTATGATACTCAGCTTTGAGAAGGTTCTTTCACTTGTACAGCTAGTTACAGGCATCGTGGAAAATTTATTAATAACAGCACTAAAGTTTTCAAAGGTTGAACTTCGCTGGAACTTCGATAACCAGTTAATCCAGTCCGGAACACTTTTATGCGGAAAGTTTGAATCAGTTTCTCCACGCTTCTTTGATTTCAACAGCTTAAATTCTGCCTCTAGTTCTGCATGCAGCATTGACATTGAATTGTTTTGCGAGAATTTCGAAGTCCTTATTTTCACACTTGTAACAATCATTAAGATTCAATCCCATCATTTTCCCTGTGGCAGAGATAGCGTTTTTTGTTTCTTGAGCAAATCGAGAATTTAGATTTTCCACAAGGCGGTCCAAAACAGGATTGTAAGTGAACAGTTTCAATTCCTCTTTTTTTCTGTCTGCGTAGAAAGCAGAAGAAGGGCAACTTGTGTCTTCTAAGAGGACTGATACTTTCCTTTTCCGAACATTAGGGATTTGAACATCTAATGTACTACACATTTCCTTTGTTTTGATAAAAATATCCTCAAACTCTTCTTCACTATTTCTCATTTCTACCAAAGCAAGAGCTAGGCTTTCAACATCTTCAACTGCTTGGCAAAGGTCTATTTTAGGACTTTGCAGAGCTTTGCTCACTTTCAACACAAGCTGAAATACGGGATGCATAATTTGCAAAGACACAATAAAATTAAAAGATTTTACTTCTAGCAAAATACCTTTACCTTTGGCCCGAAATTTTGAATCGGAAGTAGATTCCGTACACTCTTCAATGGCTTTTACAATTTCGTTTAATTGAACATAAATAACAGACACCGCTTCTGAAAGGCAGGCCCATCTAGTGTCTGAAAGGGATTTTAGATGTTTTAGTTTCATTGTAGTTTGTTTGACAATATCCTCAAAGACTGCGTGCCTCTTTGGACTACCTTCGATTAAGTTAAAAACTAGCTGGACTATTCCAAAGAAGTCGAAAATAATTGGATTTTCGTTGTGACTTGTGCAGGCACTTACCAAGGCAAGGTTCAAACAATGTGCATAACAGTGCACGTACATTATGGATGGATTGACTTCTTTACATGTGGCCTGTATTCTGGTAAATTCACCGGCCATTGCCGAAGCCCCGTCAAAACACACACAAACTACATCTCTCCACACCACACCTACTTCAGACAGCACACAGTTTATTGCCTTAAATATGCTTTCCGCATCAATAGACGTCAATCGCTGTAAGGACACCAATCTCTCGACAAGATATGCATTTCCTTTCGGTATGTAGCGAAACACGACCAATAACTGCAAAGGGCTGTCCCTTGATTTCATCACTTATAGTTTTCAGTATCACTGCTCTAAGTGACGATAAGATGTCATTTTGAATGAGGTTGCTAAGATAAGTATAGTTCTTAGGAGCATTTTTTAAGTAGTTTTGAAAAAAGGGTCATTTTTTTGCAAGATAGCAACAATTTCCAGGAAAAGACTTTTCTCTGTACTATCTTCGCTCTCGTCATGTCCCCTAAGAGGTTTTCCACCTTTAGCCAACAAACGGACAATATCGAAAAGCCGCGACATGTACTCACGATTTTCTAGGCGTTTTTCTCCTTCTCTTTTAGTTCAGCTTCCTTAGCATCATCCAACATTACATCAACTGGTTTGCTAGTAACATAATTTTCCCAGCCAACCATACTCGATACATGGCATCTAATTTTTTCATGGGCTCTGAACATTTCATTAGCTTTATACCAAAAACTAAACCATTTACCAAATGTAAAAGCATTTTCAACTACGGTAACCCAGGAAGTGAACTGTCATTTAAAGCAAAACAATAAGCAGCATCTTTTGCCACGCTGTACTCCAGCCATTTGTAATTTTCGAACCATTTGGGTTTAAACGATCTTTTCCTAGAATTTTTCCCCTTACCAACTTCTTTTGTAGGGTAGTTTGAAATTCATGGTTGGTATGGTCCACGAGAAATCCTAGCTGACTTTTCTTGCCTGTTCTTTGTCAAGTCTTGACAAGGATCATAGAGCTCAGCTGCTCTCTTCACTGGCTCACCGACATCATCCTTTTTTTCATCATCATCATTATAAATAATTTCCGAACTGGGGCTAGCAACAGCATCAGAAAAGGGAACATACACTTAGGCTTAGGCCTATTTTTATCGCTTTAAATTATACTATGCTGTACAATTTACTATAGCCTACAAATCTTTTTCCCTCTTGACGCTTCGTAATATGTGGATGGCCATTTATTGTAAATATAAACAAAATTGCATGTTAGGGGCACGTGAGTAATAGTGTACAATATATTCACTCACATACAAAAAAAGTTAGTAAATTTAATTTTAATTTTGGATTAATTTAGCAAAAACAAAATTAATAATTGAAATATTTAAGCAAGAAGAAAGTAACACATTACAAGACAGACATGGCTGTAAGAAGTATATTACAAAATATAGTGAAAATAACTTACCGGTTTGTGGTTGAGTGTCCAAATCCTTGGTGGGCTCGGGTTTTTTAATCAGCCATTTATACATCATAAAAATAAGCTTATTCAACAATTAAATAACATAATGAACAGTACTGTCTTCTGTCCAAACTGAACGCCACTGGCCGACTGAGTCTCTCGTCTCAGTCTGACTGGCACCAGCACCGCGATAGCTGGCGCCGCCACCATGGCGCTGAGTAAGGCCTAAAAACACGGCAATGACGGCAACTACACTATTCATGCAGCCGCTTTCTGACGCGACGGCCGACGCCATATTATGTAACAAAAGCTATACGAAATTAAAGTTGATTAGATTCGTATATTTATCGGTTTAATAGGAGTGCTGTCACGGAAATTATGCAGTTTCTACGTAAAAACATATTCTGCACGTAAAAAAAAACAAAACAAAAAATCTCAATCTAGTGGTGGTGCCACGGCACCGGTGGCACCTTCGTTGGACACGCCTATGGTACCAATAATCACATTGCAAATATCTTTTGCACATTTTTTGCTACTATTAAGATTTGTCTTTGATTTGCGTTAATTTATTTACATAAGTTTGTTTTGTTTAAAAAGATTTGCTTTGTGGAAAACGTATAATTGTTTAAACAACCAAACAATAAAATAAACTAAAAAAGACTGCAGTGACTGTAACACAAATTATCATTTCCACTATAGATAGTTCTTTGAACACTAAATTGTCAATTAAGGTATTGAATGTCGTTGTGGATTTACCCTTTCTTATAAATTATACCAGAAGAGTAAAATATATTGTTCTATTTGACATAAAGTGAATAAATTTTAATAGAATGTTAAAGTACCAATTTTCATATTCCCGAGTCCCCAAGAAAATTACTATATTCAAAGTAATTTAAGTTAAATGACCTTTTGGAAGTTTACTCTTCTACAAGTTTACTTAACACATAAACTCTTTACATTTTATATGAAAGCAAAATATTGTGTAGCCAAGAGAATATTAAAAGTAGTTGATAACTATACAAAATAATTAACACTACAGATCAATCCTAAAAAATTAACAAGGGACTTGAGGTTACCACGGATGTTAACATAAGCACACTCGCATGTATGTGTTCATGAGTTATCTGAATATTTAAATCTTATCATTTTGTTGCCTTAAGTTTTGTGGTATAATAAGATAGCATTTGCTACAACTTAATACTACTAATCTCTATGTAGTTTTACTGTCTTTAATTAGGTTTTCAGGCCAATGTACATTTTCTGTCTGTTTACTGCACATCTTGAGTATCCAGGCATGTGCACCCTAACACGCGCACGCACACGCGCGCGCGCGTGCACACACACACACACACACAGAGTGAATTTTCTTCAGTAGTAAAATGGTTTCTTTCTATTCCATCATTTTTTTCTGCCCAAGGGCACATTTTATAAGGTGTGTTCCCTCCACGCTTTCCTATTGTGGGCTAGTTGCTTCGTTTTCTGATACGGCATTCATAGATTGTCCTTCATATGGCTTCTCCTCCGTCCTCTATTCTGCTTTCCATTTACAGTCCAGTGTTCTCACTTTCGCCTTTCACATTACCTTGTGTTTCCCGCATAAGTGTCCTAACCAATTTTCTTCCTACCCCTGATTATATCCAACTCTCTCCTTTCCTCTCCTATTCTTCCAAAAATCTCCTCATTTGCCACTTTCTCCTTCCAGGAAATCCTTTCCAAGTCCACATCTTGAAAGTCTATAACCTCCCTCCACTCCTGTTGTTTTCTCAATGTCCAAGTTTCTGCGCCATATAGGAGCACACTCCATACAAAACACTTCATTTTCCTCTTTCTCAGTCTTGTAGCAGATACAATAATCTTATCTTTCTATTAAGGGCTTCCTTGGCTAAAGCAATTCTGCATTTTGCCTCTTAACTACAACGCATATGCTCTCTAATCAAGCATTCCATAAATTAAAAAAATTTCATTTGTTAAATTTTCTCATTTGATATTTTAATCTGTGCAGCCCTGCTCATTTTTCTTATGAACATGCTCACATTCTAAATTCCTCACAAGTTCAGCTAAAATCCCTTACTTTTCGATTTAATATCCTTCATCCTTGGGAAGCAACACAATATCGTCTGCAAACCTAATACACACTATCCTCCTCCTACCAATTCTTTTCCCAATATGACAATTATTTATTATTTCTTCCAAGTGTACATTAAAGAGTGTAGGTGACCAACAACAACCCTGCCTAACAGCTTTTCCTTTGATTTCTATCATCACTTCGTTCCCAAGTCTAATTACAATCTTCTGATCTTGACAGAGCCTTCTAATCTTCCTATTAAAACACAAAGAAATATAATTGTATATCGTCATTTAGATATTTAAATGTTTTCAATATGTTGCTTACATTAAGCATATATGAGAAATTAATAATGTGTACAGTAATGTCCACCTATGACTTTGTTCCCAACCTACATCTGACCAGTATCCTGTAACTGTAGACTATGCCTGTTTTTATCAACCTGTACACAATTAATACAGTTTTTCCATGATTTCTTCTTTGTGTTTTGCCTCTGTTGGGATCAAACAAGTCCGTAACATATTAAACTTTCCTGTTTTCTTTTACCTCTAAGCATGTCTTCTACTCCCGCGTGCGCACACACACACACACACACACACACACACACACACACACACACACACACACACACACACACACACACACACACACACACACACACACACACACACACACACACACACACACACACACACACACACACACACACACACACACACACACACACACACACACACACACACACACACACACACACACACACACACACACACACACATGCTAAATAGGGACAGAGAGTGGAAGATAGTTACTTGGGCTGATAGATTATGAACAAGTATGTTAATCAAAATTTTCTTATATATTTTATTCGTTTTAGGCCCCTTGCCTGATTCAACTTTGAAAGCTATCTTTCCCTCTTCTCTAATACTTGTTAATTCTACATTTTAGTCAGATTTTAACATAATTCAGTTTCTACTTTTATTTAATATGCATTCACTGTTGAACTATTTACTTACATTTTAGTAGGCCACTCAATATCCTGTAATTATAATTTTTATATTTCTATTCCAGATCTGTACCTAAATTAAATACAATGGCAGAAGAACTCTGGTAAGTTGTGTGTGTTAATGCATTCATGTTTTAGATAAATGTAGATTAAACACAGTTTTGTTTAAAATTTCCTAAAATATGTTATTAACTGGAAATATAGATCCATACAGTGTTAATTCATATACTGGTTACTGTTCAATTAATATGTGTTAATATAAACCATCCATTTGTAAAAAAAGCTGTTTTGTTGTTAAATGAAGCTGACTTGATTTGCGGATAATATGATAGTAGCATAATTCAATGAAAATCCTGACATGGTGACAAAAATCAGAGACCACTAGCAGTAAATCAGATTTCTTTTTACACTCAAGTGTTCCTCTTGATAAACACTAAAATGCAAGACACCAAAGGCCAAAATACCAACTCTACTCTTAATTTATAAAATGTTTTTTCTTGCACACTTCAGATGAATAGGATGTGTGTGGGAGTAATAAGTGACCCTGTTTTTCAGGAGCCCCATTTAATATTTTGTGCATTAATCAAAAAGAAACCCAGAATTACACTAATCCGAGTGTTAAAAATAAAATTCAAACACGGTACTTACAAGTCAGTAAAAAATAATCTGTATGGAGAACCATACATGACTGCCATGTTGTAAGATTTATGTTTAAAATAATTTACTTGAATTCGGTTCGGTAATTTCTAAAAAAATATCGCCCACTCTCAAACTAATTTCACTATTTATAGATATTTTTGTTATTATGGGGTAGTCGTTTAATATAATGTTATTTTCAGTCACTTTATCCATAAAAATTAGGTAGGCTTACTTTCTTCTTATAAAGAAACCGAACTACGCAGATAATCATCCCTCCTACGAAGCACTTCGAAGTCACTCATGGACCCTGAGCATCTTGCAGAGGGTTCATTCCCTAAAGACGAAAAGTCTGTCTATGAACCGTTCCTCTGTAAACACGTGCAGTTACACTGCCCAGTGAGCCACAGGAAGCAAATCGCTATCCATGCTGGACACTTTTTCAGCTTGCACGCATTGTGTTGGTGTGGGTTTCAGCACTTTCCATTTAAAAAGCGTGCAAATGTAAGAAAATAAACATGAGTGAGGCCAGAAATAACGTGAATTATGTGTGTGTGTGTGTCTTGCCTGCCTTTTTATTGTGGTAATCATAATAATAAATGAAATGTTTCCATAGAAACTACTTCTTTATTGTCAATAATGTAGTACACATATAAAACTTATAAAAATTTATCTCCTCCATCATCAACTACCATTTTAATTTATAAAAAAATAACCCCTTCCCCCTTCAACTACCCTTTCAATTTATAGATATTTAATCTACCTTTCTACAGTAGATTATCATGACCTTCTTTTCAGGATACTTTATTTATCAAAATTAAGCACTTTACTCTTGTTTAAACATAAAATGTTGCAGGTAAACTACCCCTTTCCCTTAACCGATCTTCACCAAAAATAATAGACCTTGAGTCCTCTACAATTCATGGCAGTATGCAAAAAATTATTTGAATCTGTTTGAATTTGTGGCTGTTATCGTTTGCCATAGAAAAAATTCTACACACAGACACTTTTCGAAAAATGACTTTTTTCATGTTTTGATGGTAGTACAATCAGCATCTGCCATTATCTCGAACATGCTTTTTTTCGGCATGACCATACTTCCATTTCCTTATGGAACATGGAAGTAAAAAAATTAATGTGATTTTATGAAAGTTATAGTTAAGATATGAGACACTGTAAATTCCTACAACTTATAATCAGTCAGTTTATAACTTAAATAGCATTTACTTTCTCTGAATTAATACTGTTGTGTTATTTTAAATTGTGTAAATGCAAACAATGTTTTAACTGTTAAATTACTTTGACATAAGTACAAGATACCAAATGAGTAACAAAATTAGAAAAATCCATAAAATGTAAAGAATTTTTACTTTTGAATGTAAAGAATTTGATTTTTATATTTAAAAGTAGAACACTGTAATCTCCTAAGAAGAAAGTGATTTTTTATGTGTGTTGATCTATGTAATTACCTAAGTTGCTAAAACAAATTGTATTACACTTACGTTTCACTCATTTCAACTGAGTACATGATTAGTAATTGACAGTTCTTTAATATAGATTATATTTAATTTATATTGTATAGAATATATTTAATTTTCATTGTTCAGTTTTGAGGGCACTAAAAGTATGACACTCCAAATTAAATCAATTATTTTGAATTGTAAAGGTTCAATTGTAACATTTTGTATAACATTAACAAATCAATAAGTAAAGCTGTTGTTAAATGCAGAAACGTCACTAAAATTCTACTAGTAGGCTACCACAGCTGGGGTCATTAATTGAAAGATTATTTCCTAGGCTGTTTGGTCACTGGTGTTATCATAACTACATATAACACCACTGAGCAATCTACTATGGCCCAACAGCCCGGAAATTAATCTTTAAAGTAGTCATTAAAATTATTTAGCTAGTGTGCATGTGTGCATACAAATGGTAACAGTGTGTTTCATCTTGAAAATAGTTCACAATAGTTTATAAGTTATGTCCCCAGTAAACTAATTTATAACAAGTTTTACTCAAATTTCTATTACCAATTTTTGATGATGTGATACAATGAAAATACCTGTTTCCTATTGGAACCTTCCCTCTCCCCCAATATAAATATATTTCTTCTTTGTCAAACATATACCAAACATAAACTTATGGTTTCATGCTGATAAAACGTAATAAACAATTATAGATAATGCGTAAACATTCTTTTTGCATACATAGAGTTTTGGTTCAAATCGTATAGTGCCAATTTTTAAAACCTCTGTCTGTCTGTCTGTCTCTCTCTCTCTCTCTCTCTCTCTCTCTCTCTCTCTCTCTCTCTCTCTCTCTCTCTCTCTCTCTCTCTCTCTCTCTCTTTCTGTCCCTCCACACACATAATATATTTACAAGTGTATATAAACTCAAATAATTCTCCAAGTTCTGAATTCTACATTCTAAATTGCAATTTTTATTAAATGTATAAATATTATTTTTCTTATAAATGCAATTCTTATAAACGTCTATTTTTCAATTCTGTACAGATGTCTGGAGGATAGCATACAGCACTAGCCACGGAAACATTATATTTGAAACGCACCATGAAAGCAGATATTTAACTGCAGTTTTTACTGATGATGTAAGTTGAGAAAAATAATGTAGAATATATTAAACAATTTACTAAGACATAATATTGTTTACTAGATGTTTGTTGCTTAGTACACTTGGTACGAGATCAATGTTAATGTTTGTTGTGATGTAATTTAACATTGTTGCTTATTATTATGTATAAACATACATACACACCAACTCACACACGGGGGGATAAGACAGACAGAGAAATACAAACAGGCAGACAGTTGAATGTGATTGCTGGAAATTTAAATTATTATGTAGATAATAATTTTAATAATATAGATTTCAGATGTCAGGAATGTTATTTAAATACAAATTTTATTATTGTATCAGGAAATTACAGATAGGCAGACAGTGATGAAAAAATAGTTAACTTCTATGTTTTTTAAATAAAAATTAAGGTAGGCCCTATAGCTATTAAAATAATGCCACTTAAAATGTAAACATTATAAAATATTATTCATTCGAAGTATCTTCCATCACATAGTTATCAGTATTCTTAACCTATTTATATTTTCTGTATCATCAAATGTTTTAGTTTTAATTAGTAAATTTCATTTTATAAAGTTTTAATCTTTTTTTTTTTTAGTTGTTGTTCCCAGACAGACTGCAGTAATGAAGATGGAACTGTTGTTGGTTACATCTGTTAAGCAGGCAACATTACAGGGGGATCCCACCTTAGGGCTCCTATGGGAGGGCGGGCCCCTGCTGATGTGGTCCCACCTTGTAGTGGTGGCAGGGCTTATGGTAATATGGTAAAAAACTAACCAACCAAGAGGGCCACTTTTTAAAACTACAACAGAAATAAGAAATTGCAGTAATTAGGAAACTACATTGATAGCTTAGGATCACGTTGCTCCATTGAGAATTTTTACGTCTCTTGGCCAAAAACTATTAAGTTTTCTTATGCAAATGGTTGTAGGAAAGACTTGGTAGGCATTTATAAACTTGAATGATGTTTCTTGATCCTTTCATTGATAACCTCATGGACAGATATTATTCACAAATCTAGAAGTAACATGTGGTTTATAATGTGCCATGGTATATAAACTATTGCTGAAAAGTGAATATTCTGCAGATGGAATTATGGTAATTCTCAACTTACTGGCACAAACTGCACAAATTTATAATTTTATGCCATATGTATATGTAGAGCTAATTGTAGATTTTACATGAGAACTCTATTTTCGTATGTTTTTTAATGTTATACTCCTTAACAAATTTAATACTTTTATTCTCAGGGCAATGTCCTTACACTTTTATAACATGGTCTTTCCAATTATGTCTGATGCTAAGTATTTCATGCAAATTGTCTAGGACTTTTTATATTATTTATACAAAATGGTGGACATTACTATCTTTTTATAATGAAAAACGCATCTTATAATCTACATTCATTAAATTTAATTTTTCACCTTCTAAGTAATTCTTCTAATTGAAAGAACTGATTCTGAAAATTTCATGACGCTATTATGAAGCCTTCACGACACATATACCTGTTGTAGTATAAGTTGTGTGCCCAACTTGACAGTATATAGACAGTACCCTGGTGTGCCCAAGACTTGACAGAAAAGAAATCAGATGTTTTCACATATACACTTGTTCAAAAAATGTCTATATAATCATGTAAAAGAAATGTAGTATGATAGAAGCAGAGGCTCTTTAGCAAGTCATTATGGTAAACTTTCTAAAATGTTGGGCTGACATCTAACAAGGCTGCTTAACAATACCTTTTTTTTGTAGCTTCATTAATTGCATGTACTGTACAATGACGCTTTGGGTAGTCGACCATTCTTGAAGGCAGCTAAATTAATGAGTTGTGTGAGATTACATACTTAATAAGATTGATATGTATGGTTTAGAAGTAGTTTATCGGTAGAGTATAATAAGTAAGATGTAACTACTAAGTGCTACAAACCAATCTGCAGATTGCTAAATAAACAATACTACCGTATTACTACAACAACAACAACAACAACAACAACAACAACAACAACTACTACTACTACTACTACTACTACTACTACTACTACTACTACTACTACTACTACTACTACTACTGCTAATAATAATAATAATAATAATAACAACAACAATAATAATAATAATAATAATAAGAAGAAGAAGAAGAAGAAGAAGAAGCAGAAGAAGAAACTGTTAAATATTCGAAGATAATTTGAATAATCTTAAATTTTAATTATATCTAAATGTTAAAATTTTATTTGTTTTTAAAGAAAAAATATAAAGAAATGTTATTATAAAGTAACAGTTTTACACAGATTAAGAATTCGAGCATACAAATGTAACCTTATTCAATATTAATTTGTAAGTCGATTTATATATGATGACACTGTCATAATGTATATTAATTTTAACTAGAGTATAATAATTTTCTCCATAAATTTCATAAATAAATCAGCACTACAAAATAACATGATCTTCAAATATCAAATATCCTCACATTCGTTTATTGGAACAAGCTGTAGCATGTCAATATTCTGTATGCAGTTGAATGTAAATGTATTTAAAAGTAATTATTGAACCATCTATGTTCATTAAATGACTCATTTATCTGATCAAGTGAAAATCCACATTATCATATTCTGTACACTTCTGTTGTCTCTGCAGTCTAACCTTTTGTAATACTTGGTAGCGAAAGAAAACTTTTTCCATAGTTACCTTTACATCTTTTAACCCTTAATATATTTAATCTTTAAGTGCTATACTGAATACACTTTAACATTTAATATGAATGTAGTATGTCACTTTTCTTGCATAATTACCTCGTTAAAGTTTCAATTAAGCAATTCAAAAAAGTGTTAAATTACTGTCGGATAATGATCTATTGTTCAGCAGAGTATCTTGCTAGGTTGTAAATAAATTTATACTGCCATCTCAATCATTAGGAAAAATAGAATTCTCAAACTTATGCACGCAGTCCTACAAGTTCTATGCTGAGATAAACAATAATAGAAAGTATTTTCAATGTTCTCAAGACAATTCTGGAGAGTGTTTGTTTAATCACCCCTCCTGTGAGGGAGATTAAACAAAGCCTCCACAAAAAAAGTTATATTGTTTGCTACCTAGCAAATGGGAGATCTCTAATATTATACAAGTTTAATATTTGAGTTCCGGTAAAGGCTATACTATTTTGTACTCATATATTTTCACAGTATTGAAAAAAATGAAAATATCCAATAACATGTATGCAATATTTATTCATTATTCCAATAAAATTCAGTTTGACTTTAATACACGTAATTATTGTAGTAAACAGGGTATAATTATTCAAGTGTAATAAAGTCGTGTAATAAAAACATGAGTAATCTTGTAACAGAATAACCTTGGACGCTGCTACCTCTTGTGTTCATGTGTGGCCTGTTACAGCTGGTGTTATTTAAGGAATCACTATCCTCTGGACAATTCTGCACCTCTTATACTCTAACAATGCCAATTTATCTAGGAGTCACATTTTCCTTTTTACTGATGATATGAAAGCCTCTCCTTTGTTATATAACACCGCCTTTTCACCGATAATGAAAAATGTAACATTCTGACTGGTCATGGGGGTGGCTCATATCAATCAGCACGGAGAGGCCCGAAGAGATTTGTTTACATGCAATTCTAATTCGCATGTTATCCCACTCATTTGTGGTGGAATAAAATCGAATGGACTGATATGCTGAATAGCTGGGACGCTCAACTGGACAGACGTTCACATAAGATACAACATGGTCGCTTTAGGAGGAAATTGATCTTGTAATTTTATATACAAGACCTTTGCATTCTGTATAACGGATTATTGAATTATTTGAAACACTATGTGTGTTTATTTACAAGTGAGTGAGTGAGTGAGTGAATTCATAGTACTTATATATGTGAGTGAGTCAGTGTGTATGTGAGCAAACACATATCTTCCTGTGATATATTGGTATAGGACTAATACCTATATTCATATTAAATACATGCTTATTTGAAGTTAGACATAATATATTTTCAGTACTCTTTATACTATTTTAACCTTTTGTAAGGTATATTCATGCCTGTTCGGAACTAATCCAAATCAAGTTGAAATGACGAACAACACTGTTGGCGTAATTATCATATAAGCAATATTTCTTGCAGAACTAGTAATGAAAATCACTTTGGAGAACTTAGGATATCTTTTGAAGACGACAGATTATTCCAAAGAACCTGTTTCTCCATGACTTTGACGAATTTCAGTGGGATTATTTCTGAAATGAATTAACCTAATCATGAGTGTTAAAAGTTTTTAGAAAGATGCTTTGACAAAGTGATTCATTTTGAAATATAATGTTTTTTTTTTTGCAAATGTCTTTTCTGAATCACTGGAGTTGTTGGCACAAAATATAAGGTTTGATACTGTCATTGTTAATTGCAACAAACACGCAATACACATACATAAGCGGGCATGAATAAACACAAATATACACAATGTTAACAATGAAAAAAAACAATTCTTACTTATATAATAGATTCTGAAGATACGATATTATGTGTGCTCAGAATACACCATATTACATATAGCAGGCGACTTATATCTGATCCTATGCTACGTACTAGAACTTAACTAATTAATTAAACTTAACTAATCTTTTATATTATTCACAGTGTAATAAGTTAAAATAGTTAAAAAATGTAGACGTACAGAATGTACAAATATATGTACGTAGCCTATAAAGTTATTTTACAAGTATCCAGCAAGCCCCTGTGTGTAAATGTGAGACCGTAGTGCGTATGTTGTAAAACTCGACACGCTTTCTTTTGACTTAGTGGGTGTATGTGCTATGTGCTACTCTTATCAACACATACCAAAAAGTAATTTTCCTATGATTTTTTTTCTATATTCCAATTATATGAGTACAAGGGAGCAATACACGAAGATGTTTCATAAATACAAAGTACCAGAACGGCAAGCGATATTAATAGAATTTTGGAAGCAGCTGTACATAAAGGAAATGTTGAAATTGGCCCATATGAGATTAATAATCTCATTAATCATGCTAAGAAAAGTAGCAAAATTTTTAATTAAACGTAATTAAAAAATTCTGCAGAAACTTGTCCATTCCTCTTGATACTTATATTTAAATTAAAACTATTCATGTGTTTGTTAGAACTATGTAATCCTGCATTTCTTATAAAAGCTCAATTTATTAAAGATACACGTTTTCAATAATTTATTTTTATACATAATTTTGTTAATACATACATTAAATATTGTTTAAATCAATGAGATTTATTGTACTTCTATTGATTTTAATTCGCGAACTTGTAGGCTATATAGTACATATTGTTATGCAAAATACAAGACACCAATGAAGTCACTAAAAACCAGCTTTATCACAAATAACAGTTTGTAATCAACTTGTACAATAATTCCAGTTAGATTTGTCCACACGCAATAATAATGTCAAATATAAAGAATTCCGCGCTATAATCACTTTTCACTATAATCTTTACACTTGCGACGCACTGTGTAAATCGCCCGACATAACACTGAATTCTAAGCGGCAGGTATGGTCTATTTATAGTCCGCAGTGTTCCATAATATGCTTCTGTAACAAACACGTGAAAATTCTAGAGAATACTTCAGCGCGGCCATGGCAGAAACACACACCGTTGGGCTAGTCAAGAAGCTTCTAGAACGACACCATCGAACGCACGAGACGTTTCGCATTACGTAATACTGCCTCGCATGTCAAGCGTCACGTACGCATTACAGTGCAGGAATAGCCGAGAAAAGAGTAGAACGTTCTCCAATGTACGAGAACGTTGCGTAATGGCGTGACACTTGTTCCGCATTACAATACAAACAATATTGTATGTTTTAGTATCACTCTGTTTTAATGTCAGTTTCTTGTAAATTTACCACTTATTTCATGGAAGAATGTTCCATGAAATATAAATTTTAACATGAATATGAAAACCTAATTTAGCGCAGAAAAATATATTTTAAATACAATTATTTCAAATCCATTTTACGAGTGATTTGAAAGATTTTATTAGATTACAGTGTATGTATGGAGTACAAAAGGTACAACAAACAATTTTTATTTATTAGTATAATTAAAATAGAATTAATTACATGCTGCAAGTAAAATATTAGTGTATAGATTTCTTAAACTACTATCAATGTTATTCTAAAAAAGCTATCAATAAAATTTTATAGGAAGAGTGAGGTAAGTACCACTTAGTCGCTGAACTTAAGGATAATCTGTTCAGATAGAGCTTATTGCAATGGCCACCAGCGGCAGGAGTTTTGATGAGATGCGCTACTTTTAACAACTTGGAACACATAGGTGTGCAGTGTGAAAGTAATGACCACAGCCGTTAGCTTAGTAATAAACGCAGTTAGCCTTTATTATTGGAAGCGAATTAACTTTATTTTATTGTTGTGAGTGTGGTGACAGTGTGAGTGGTACAAATGACCTGGTCAGTGTGGTATCCAGCTGTCAAATTCTCTTTACAGTAAAACCGCTGTATTCGAAGTCTGTAGGAAATAAAGTAGCACATGATAGGTCCACAGGTAATTCATATATGTAGGGGATATAGAAAATAAAAGATGATAATCATGATGTTTTCTAAAAGACTAGAGATGACGACGGATAATACGTATAATATGTAACGTATGTTTTTACGACAGTAATTTACAGTGTAAACCTGAACAGAAATGTTTTTCGATTATTATGCAAAACCAAAATGTTCAAGCCCAGAGGAGTGAGTAACATGGGATTGGTAAGCAACCGTTCTAGAAGTCGCTTTTGAATTTTGTGGAAGAGCCCGTAGGCCACTTTACTATTACGGAGGCTCATCATCAATTGCGACTCTGTGACGGTTAGTTTTGTTTCGGTAAAGCTCACTTGCTAAACACTTCTTCTTTTCCGACGAGCTTCAACCAAAATCGAGAACCTCTTGTCTCTACAAAAATGTCATTCCCATGTGAATCTGCTACCAGCAAAGCCAATGTCCATCGAAGCTCCTCTTTAGGAAATGTTTCTCTCTGCACAAATTGGAAGGGGACGACCTATTAAAAAATAGGGCTTTATCTCACGTACAATATCAACCCCAGTGAATGATATAATACAGCAGATACTAGGAAAAATGGCACTCAAGCTTCATCATTCTCCACATTTACAATCTGCTGGAAAGTGAATTAATTACAACACTATAAAATTAACTAGAAATTAATATTCAAGAAAATAATCATTTTTATTATTACTTTCAAAATATGAATAATGAGTAAAGGCAGGAAAACCAATATGACAAAATATGAATATGAATGAAACAATAGTAACAAAATGTATTAAAAAAAAAAGGTTTTCCTGTTAAAACAGCATACTATTATTGCTACTTATATTATTGCTTATTATTATTGGTATTGGAACTTGGCAGTAACAATAACAAACTCCAATCAGGCAGAGTTTGTGCGATACTGTCACCGCACACAGGATATAGGCCAGTGAGTGACGGCATCTCCACCACATTACCCTTCTGGCCCTCTCGCTGTTTCAAAGTAAGTTGAATACTTTCAGCAAAGGACTGCGTGTGATTATATTAACGCACACATTACAGCTACTCACCTCATAATAATAACATGCACAATGCTATACCAATTAATTTGGCGATAATTCTAATAACTTTTTAAAAATTTGTTTCACTGTCTAATTGTTTAATATAATTTATCCTCGGATATCGTACATAAATATTGCAATGAGACAAACATTCACACTATGTGTAAATATGTGTCCCCATATTTACTTGGTAGTGTCTCAGTTGGTGTCCTGTGAAAAGGGGCGTGAATGTTACAAAACAGTATTATAATTAGAATAAGTATTGTATGTTAACGTAGTTTAAGACGATGATAAATAATAAAAAACAGCAGCGCAGTTTCACAACAGTAGTGTGAAAGTGAATAAATGTTGTGAGCGTAACGAATTGTGCGAAGATAATTTACAGTAAGCCAATTAACAGACACACTATGAGTCATTTATATTAGTGTGCAAATTGGAATAACTATTAGTAACTAATTATTTAATATTAAATAAATTTTAATAGTATTTATTAAACTGACAAAGTAATTAGTCATGACATCACATGCAGTTGAAAACACGTGTTTTGGAAAGGAAGTTCATGTCCAGCACCAAGTGGTCGATTTTCTCGTACAATCTAGAACGTTTTAAGATCTAAACATAATGTCACGTGCGTAGATGTATAAAAGCACGGATGAACCGTGAGTTACACAGTCTATAATAAACAGTCTCTAATTGTCTCTATTAAGGAATTTCTCGTAATCTCTGGGAAGTCGGAGTGTATCGTGGAGGGAGCGGCTGAATTTAGATCCATGAAGTCAGGCACGGCGTTCGAGATCGTCAACGACCGATGGCTGTCAACGAGGACGAAATCATGAGCTCTGGGAAATCATGGGCGGACACAACGCCCACGTGGAAACTGAGATCGACATCCCACTTAGGAGGCCAACGGACGATGTGGAAGCAGGAGCAGGCCCGCGAGATAGTCCGGATTGATACAACTTCACCCGGAAAATACATGAAATTGAAATTATAAATGCTTTGATAAAGTATAAAACAATTAAAAACTCCTTTAAATTTGCTAATTGTCAAATACAGCAAAATTTATAATTTTAAACTCAGAATTTTCAGATATAACTTATTGTTTTATATAAAAAAAGGAATAACCAAAAAATGTATTAATTCACCCAATAAAAATTTATTTCTGCAAGAACAGTCAGTTACAAACCTGTTATATTACAATATATACATCTAATACCGTATAAATGATATAAGACAATTGTAGGGTGTGCGGGGCACACGTATGGAGCATACGCCATTGAAAAGTACTGAGATACACAAATCATATGTCGTATATAATTTCTTATTTAAATAAAGTTAGTACATGTAATTAATTCTCTGTTTTGATATTGTGTTAAATGGGTAAGTACATAAAATGTGTTTTTTTGGAAGTTAATTAATTAACTAAAAAGTAAAGTTCATTCTGATTAACAACTTTAAAAAATATTTGTACAAATTGTACAATTCAGTGTAAAACATTTTTAGACAAATTTATGGAGAATATCAAAAGTCCACTGCCACAGTAGGTTTTTGTTAGTATCTTGTAACAACTTCACATCCCTTAAATAACCAAGAAAGCGTTTATTTAGTGACAAGAAGAATATATTTATTACTTAATGTAGTCTAGCAAACTTAGACGATGAGAGTTGTCAGTAATTTATTGCGACGAACCCACAAGAGGAAGCAAGCTACGTGGCGACTCGATTTACTCATTCCAGTTGTACATCAACGTTGCTCAACACGACAACGATCTTATCAATGATTTAATCGAAAGCTCAAGAACATCGAACTAAATACACCCACACTCAGGGCCGGATTTAGAGCTAATGGGCCCCCCCCCAACTATCGGGGGAGGGGCTCTGTGTCCATTCCCCGGAAAATTTTGAAAATATATCTTCCGGAACCGCAAATAAAAAACCATTGTTAAGTCTACAAATTAAATTGAGATACACTGTTTTTTGTAAATTTTCAGTACTATGTTAAACAATTTAACGGTTTCAGGGTATCTCATTGTACAGTGGCATTCTGGAATCTATGAATATAATAATAAAAGATTGCACTCGTTTTTGTATTATACTCCAAAAGACCCTAAACAAAATAAAAATGTAGGAAAAATAAAAACAACTGATTTTCAAAGGAGAGTGAAACAATGTGTATACTAACAGATGACAGCACTGATAAAATAGCAAAAAAGTAGCCTGTGGGGCAAAAGTTTGCACAGACTGATGGGGTGAAAGTTTGCACAGACTGATGGGGTGAAAGTTTGCACAGACTGATGGGGTGAAAGTTTGCACAGACTGATGGGGCAAAAGTTTGCACAGACTGATGAGGTGATAGTTCGTCGTATAAATCATACTCCACTACTATTTGTAGTGAGCATTACACTAAAAACTCGTTTATCCGAATTTGATGGGACCGCGCCCGTTTCGGATAAACCGAAACTTCTATTTACATAATAAGACATATGTAAGTACAGTAACTTTATTTAATAATAATAATTTAAAAGTTACTTACAGTGAATATGACACAATAAACTATAAAACGGCACCGCACTGTAAATTATAGTTTCTACAGTACTGGAACAGTCCTATTGCTTGTTTGTACAATAATCAATCATAGATTTTTGCCTAAGCTTTGAAGCTCGATTGCTGGCTGCCCGATCTCGAAGTCGTTTCATTGTTAGAAGTTCTGCAGGGGATGTTTCGTCTTGTCGCTCCAAATACGAAAGGACAGGAAAATGCTTTTGTGTATTTTTAAAATTTACTAAAAATTGTTTCAGATTAAACGAGTTTTTAGTGTATTAGTTTATTACATCTTTTCTACTGTAATGAATTGGTTCAACTGTGATATGTCATTGCAACATTGTAATACTTGTACATTGTGTCAAAATGACTATGAATCTTTCATCTTTTTAATTATAATTTGTTAATAAAGTTAATAAATTCAAAAATTGGACAAATATGTTAATAAAGTAAAACATCATTAATAAAGTTAATGAAGTTAATTTTTCAAATTAATTTAATTGCAAACTCCCCCCCCCCACACACACATCAAATCGGTAGAGTGATCTGGTTTCAATAATAATAATAATAATAATAATAGTAGTAGTAGTAGTAGTAGTAGTAATAATAGTAGTAGTAGTAGAAGTAGTAGTAGTAGTAGTAGTAGTAGTAGTAGTAGTAGTAGTAATAATAATAATAATAATAATAATAATAATAACAATAATAATACGAGTTGTTACAGTGTTATTCTCAATAAACGATTTGATACTTTAAAACGCTGATCTCTAACGTACTCCGTTCTTGCCAGTTTTCTACTTTTAGAAACCAAAGTCACCTGACTTTGGTCACCTGACAGTACTACTTATTATATTATTATTATTCCGGCTGCACAATGTTTACACATTTTCCGGAACCAAAGATTACAGAAGTGATTGAATTCTCATCTTCCACTGCTGCTGTCTATCCAAAGATCTTCAATTTCTCGTTCCCTCAATATAGTCTGAATTTCTCCTATCCAGGTGATTGGTGGTCTTCCACTTTTCCTTCTTCCTGGTGGGGTCCATTCCATAACTCTCCTTGGCAATCTTTCCTGTCCCATTCTTTTCTTGTGACCATACCATTGTAATTTTTTTGTTTGGATAAAATCAACAATTGCATTTTTCACATTTATTCTATCCTTAATGACTTCATTTATAATTTTCTCACGTCTGGATACTCTTGCCAGGGATGCTGTCTATCACCCACGCTTCTCACAATTTATATGGAAAACACTAGACTTGGAAAAATGTGCAGGAACATGGGACTTCCACTTGATGGTGATACAGTTTATTCCTCACAGTTCGCTGATGACTTTTGGCTCAAGATTTTGAAGACATAGAGTATATGACTAGAAAATTTATACAGGAATATCAGGGACTAAAGGTGAATAAAACAAAATACATGGCAATAGGTTATTTTCATCAAGACTTTATATTGGAGGAAGACATGGGGAAGATTTCATATACAGAGGAATACAAGTATTTAGTTGTGAAAATTACTGCCAGTGGGAAGCAAGACAAAGAAATACAATCCATAATTAATTTGGGAAAGATGGCTATATCTACATTAAATGAAATCCTGTTGGATAATCAAATTACAGCGGAAACTAAAACCAAAATATTTAAAACTTACGGCTCAGAAGTTTAAACTAGTAATAAACACACAAGAGGAAAATTAATGACAGTACTACTTATCTTCTTATATTTTAATACAAGTCGTTGGTACTCTACCGCATTTTTACATCTTAGAATCCTATAAACGATTAATGAGTAGGCTTCTTTTCTAGTTTTGTCATCTACGCATATAATGAGGGGTCAGGTAATTATCAAACGTGTCTCAGCTTGGCGGTTTATGTAGTCCACCTTCCACAAGGTATTCAGTTCTTCTGCATCATCAAAATGTGCTCGTGCAGCATTCGTGGAAGAGCTAGATTTTGCGTTTGACTCTAAGAAGGGCCTAAATTCTTCACTTCGATTATGGTGTCTTGCATCGGTATCCTGCTTATGGGTTCTATTTTCTTAGCGTCAATGTCCATCCTCGTCAGCAGTTCAAAGTTCTGAACTGTTTCAGGTAGAGACAAGGTGTCAAAGTATTTTTATATATCTTGTAGAAGATTTTAAGAGTCCTCTGTCTAGTAGCCATACTCGTATTTTTTTTCCTACAAATATTTTAAGGCATAGAGAATATTACACCTGGACAGAAATTATCTTTGTTGGATTGTTTTGTATAAATGGTTAACAACCGCTCGAAATGCTTACTCGGGGTCGACTAAATTGTTGGTTAAAATTTGGCTCTATAATATTCTCCCCCTCCCCCATACAGACGTCAAATGTATGGCGTTCGGTGAAACGTCCATTTCAGAACATGAAAGTGAGTAATGTTATCAACCGTTTTTACAGCCAATATATCTACGAGTATGTGCGATAAATAAAGGGGTACGTATATAGTCAGTCCATTTGATGTAGAGAGTACTGCCACGCATTATGGAGCTCCAGACGTAACCATGCGTTATGTGACTGTCGTGCTGATGAGAATATACGTGCGTACTGCATAACTGAGACATGTTTACAACGGAAAATGAATCTGTACAACCGAGGCCCACTATAAATTAATTACGTACCCCCGGTTTGTTTTCACTTTGGGTTGGAAACAGCTGGCGCCTTTCCTCTGCTACGCGTGACATATCAGTTTAAAATATATAGCGTTTAACTGCACGTCACGGTCGTGTTTTTGACTGTTATACGCTCAGCATACATAGGCCTATGTTGAAACACGAGCAACAGCTGCACACTGTTTTAACTACGCATTTTACCTTATACTACAACCACACTACCACCACCACCACCACCACCACTACTACTACTACTACTACTATTGCTACTACTACTGTTACTGCTACTACTATTACTACTACGGACAGTAGATGAGGAACAACAAGAAGGAGCCCGATAAGGGTGCAATAGGCTCCATCCTGAAGTAATACGTTAAGTGGTTCCAGGATGGATATGAATGTCTGAAATTAGAGGTGGGTTTTTTAGTGGATGAGAGTCCCACACACCAGAGGAAGCACGGTGCATAAAGCATTCTGACGGTGCATAAAGCATTTTTCCTCCTCTATTAAAAAAAAAAACTACTACTACTACTGCTATTACTACTACTACAGCTATTAATGCATACGTAAAACGGGAAAGTTATAAATTTAATTTATAGCTACGAATTTTTCAATTGACAACTAATAAGAAATTGGACCCTTACCTTAATGAAGGGAGCACGGCTTCGCGAGTCTGCAATCATTTCAGTTCTACTACGCGGATGTCACTATGTTTTTCTGACATGTTGAAGAAGTTGGCAAGAATTTTGCTCAGTGCTATACTGCATTTATATATCGCATACTGTTGAACTTATGGAGTACTACTTCGAAGGAAACCAATGTCGTAGCGTATACTTTTGTAATGGGAACGTCAAAATTTAGAAGGCTCAGCAGTAAATTTCCAAAAATGGAAACATATCATGAAGTAGTGTAGTTATATGTGTTTATCAGTATCAGCAACCGTAAAGGTAACAGTTTTAAAACAGAAATGAAGTACTTAATAAAAGTAGTTTAGAAATAACTTTTACATATCTTGCACTACGTTGTAATCTCCAACCGTCTTTTCTTTTTCGCGGCAAACATATTTACCAATTTTCTCCAAAAGTCTGCAGCTGACAAAAGTTCACCCACAAGCTAGTCTTCAATTGCCAGAGACTTTAAACAGGTAGACGATCTTTTTTATGGAATTTCTCAGGTAAATTTGGATTTTTTTCAAAGTAATAAAACTTCTTTCACTGCTGGCTCTAGTCGTAGATACTTTCAAAGTAGCGAAGTACATTCGTAACTTTCTGACAGATATATAAACTAGACTATTCTCTGCGAAGCATACACACTGTGCAATTCATTTAGCAGCTGGTTACTAAACGGATATTGCTTTAATAAGTTATCGCTTAGTCTTGGGGAAATGCTTTGCTGTAATCCTTGAATTACTTTGAGGCTAAACGAAGAACATTTAATGAAGAAATTTGTGTTAGTGGTTGAAAACACAATCAGAATGATCACAGTTGCACACCACTATACAAAAATTATCCCGATTAGCGCTTTCAAGCCTCACAGCCCATCGTCAGATCGGAATAGGCAAAAATTATTTTAAAACAAATACTTCACCCCTCTCCCCCACCCTGCTCACACACAACAAGCTATAATATGAATGACCCTTCCCCCCCCTAAACCCTGTCCCACGCCATCTGTACAGTTACATATTTTTCTAGCAAATTCCTTGTGTTTCAGTGTTGTAGAACCAGAACCAAATAGAACCAGAACAAAAGAATTATGCAGGGTCATTGACATACATAGGTTCACATACTAGAAAAATTATAAAATGTTTTAATAAATATGGAGTAGATATAGCTATTAAAAAATGTGAAACGGTATTTGATAAGATAAGGAATAAGAATATAGAAAAAATTCCAGTATTACAGAAAAGCGGAATTTATAAATTAAAATGTAAAGACTGCAATAAAGTGTACCTAGGTGAGACAGGACGAAAATTCGTATGCAGGTTGTCTGACCACAAACGTGGAGAAGGTAATAGAACAACCAATTCGTTATATGCAAGACATTTCATAGAAGACAACCATAAGTTTGTTAATCCTTTGGAAGAATACGAAATTGTAAAAGTAGTAAATAACACAGTTGAAAGGAAGCTTAGAGAGGAGTTAGAAATATTAAAAGAAAGAGAAAAAGGGTTAGACAATTTAATTAATATTAAAATTAAATTTGATAATGAAGAAATATTTTATAACATGATTAAGAAGTAAATGATAGAGGACAGATAGATAAGATTAAGAATTATATTGCATAGTACTAATTGGATGGTTTAAAATAAGGGTGTGTGACTGACCCACGTGTGTGGAGAGGAAGTAGGGTAAGTTTAAAAGGACACACACACACACACACACACACACACACACACACACACACACACACACACACACACACACACACACACACACACACACACACACACACACACACACACACACACACACACACACACACACACACACACACACACACACACACACACACACACACACACACACACACACACACACACACACACACACACACACACACACACACACACACACACACACACACACACACAACACTGAAACACAAGGAATTTGCTAGAAAAATATGTAACTGTACAGATGGCGTGGGACAGGGTTTAGGGGGGGGAAGGGTCATTCATATTATAGCTTGTTGTGTGTGAGCAGGGTGGGGGAGAGGGGTGAAGTATTTGTTTTAAAATAATTTTTGTCTATTCCGATCTGACGATGGGCTGTGAGGCTTGAAAGCGCTAATCGGGATAATTTTTGTATAGTGGTGTGCAACTGTGATCATTCTGATTGTGTTTTCAACCACTAACACAAATTTCTTCATTAAACGTCTGTTAAGATGTGCAATCGACTACAGGTAATGGGCAACAACAATGAGGTAATAAACGACAACAATAAGGTAAGTAAAGTTTTTAAATATCTTAAGTTAAAAGTTAAATTGAAGAGGGTTTTAAGTAAAATATGGTTTAATAAACAATGTCTGGATAATAATGTCATCCCAAAGTACGCTCAAGTTAAAATTAAAAATAAGAACAGTGTAGCCAAAAAAGTAAAAGAACAAAGCGAGAAGTTGTGGATAAAACTGGAAATAAGGTCACTCTACGGCTTAATCAATAGATATAATAGGGAATTATATGACAGACACATAGAATTGTTAAGAATATACTCGTATGTAGAGTTAGAAGAAATATTATATAATTTTGGTTTGGGGTACGTAGAAAAGAAATTGGAAAAGAAAAATAAAAAAATGGTAGATAAGTTAAATAAATTAATAAGAAAGAACGAAGTAAAAAAGGAACACCTCTCTAAGAATAACTATGAAAAAAGAGTAATAAACCTTACAGAGGTGAATTTCAATACAGAAGAAAAAGAAATGTTAGCAAAAGGCTTAAAATACGCACCGCCACCAGAATTAAATCAAGAAAAAACGATTATTGAATGCGAAAGCATAATACAAAAACTAGGAAATGAAAATGATAAAAAAAGAATAAGGTGGGAAGTAGGGAATGTAGTAGATAAAATATTTAAGAAAAGTTTGTATAATTCAAAAAATGAACAAAAAATCAAATCAACTGTAACTAAACTAAAGAATAAAATAAAGAAAAATGATATTATAGTTACGAAGGCGGACAAAGGAAATACAATGGTACTACTGAGAAAGGACGAATACATAAATAAAACTGAAGAATTTATAAGGGAAGGACCATACGAGGAAATAAAGTATGATTATACAAGTAAGTACCAGTCAAGGATAAAACAAATGATGAAACAGATAACATTTATAGAAGAAAATAAGAAAAAGTATTTATTGGAAAGTAATCCAACAGCACCAACTTTTAAAAGTCAGGTTAAGATACATAAAGAAGGAAAACCAATTAGACCGATTGTTTCTTTTATTAATGCACCTGTTTATAAATTATCAAAGGAAGTTAGCAGAGTACTGAAAGAGAAATATGAATTTGGGACAAAATACAACATAGAGAATAATGTAAAATTGATAGAAAAATTAGAAAATATTAGGATTAATGTAAATACAAAATTGATATCACTGGATGTTAAGGACATGTTTACCAATATCACAGTAAATAAAGTTATTAAGTTAATAAACGATAATAATATGGGAGAATACAGGTATAAAAAGCAGTTGATGAAAGTAATTAAAGAATGTGTAAATCAGAACTATTTTAGGTTTAATAACAAGTTTTATATACAGAAAAAAGGTTTACCTATGGGGTCTTCATTATCCCCTATTCTTGCTGAAATATACATGAATGATTTTGAAAAGCAATTAATAACTTCCACTAAGTATAAAGACAATATAAAATTATGGTCTAGATATGTTGATGATGTATTAGTAATTTGGGAAGGAAGCATAGAAGAAGTGCATGAGTTTATAAATGAGGTAAATAATAAGGATAAAAACTTACAATTTAAAGAAGAGATAGGAGGTAAGAAAATAAATTACTTAGATTTGAACATAGAAATTAAGGATAATGTGAAACTACAGTTTGGGATATTTAGGAAAGAGTCGTATTCTGATATAATTATACCAAGAGAGTCTTACCACCCATATAGATATAAAATGGCGGCAATCAATACATTTTGTTACAGAGCTCAGAAGTGTTTAAAAGAGACCGAATCAAAAGATAGGGAATTAAAAACGATAAAGGGAATTGTAAGGAATAATAATTATAACACCAACATAGTGGATAAAGTTATGAAAAGGATTAACATACAAAAAGCTAAAATAGAACCAGAACAAAAGAATTATGCAGGGTCATTGACATACATAGGTTCACATACTAGAAAAATTATAAAATGTTTTAATAAATATGGAGTAGATATAGCTATTAAAAAATGTGAAACGGTATTTGATAAGATAAGGAATAAGAATATAGAAAAAATTCCAGTATTACAGAAAAGCGGAATTTATAAATTAAAATGTAAAGACTGCAATAAAGTGTACCTAGGTGAGACAGGACGAAAATTCGTATGCAGGTTGTCTGACCACAAACGTGGAGAAGGTAATAGAACAACCAATTCGTTATATGCAAGACATTTCATAGAAGACAACCATAAGTTTGTTAATCCTTTGGAAGAATACGAAATTGTAAAAGTAGTAAATAACACAGTTGAAAGGAAGCTTAGAGAGGAGTTAGAAATATTAAAAGAAAGAGAAAAAGGGTTAGACAATTTAATTAATATTAAAATTAAATTTGATAATGAAGAAATATTTTATAACATGATTAAGAAGTAAATGATAGAGGACAGATAGATAAGATTAAGAATTATATTGCATAGTACTAATTGGATGGTTTAAAATAAGGGTGTGTGACTGACCCACGTGTGTGGAGAGGAAGTAGGGTAAGTTTAAAAGGACACACACACACACACACACACACACACACACACAACACTGAAACACAAGGAATTTGCTAGAAAAATATGTAACTGTACAGATGGCGTGGGACAGGGTTTAGGGGGGGGAAGGGTCATTCATATTATAGCTTGTTGTGTGTGAGCAGGGTGGGGGAGAGGGGTGAAGTATTTGTTTTAAAATAATTTTTGCCTATTCCGATCTGACGATGGGCTGTGAGGCTTGAAAGCGCTAATCGGGATAATTTTTGTATAGTGGTGTGCAACTGTGATCATTCTGATTAAACGAAGAACGTCTTCAAATCTAGATTTATTTGAGCAAGCTGAGTGTCTATTACTTCAAATGTCAGTCGTTTTAGGATGGCCTTCATGTGATGTCAGTCGTCAGGTCTTTATTCAGCTGAAAGCTTTTATCGACAAATTTCCCAGTAAAACTAACTTTTATAAGAGCTTCCATTTGTTTTATGGCAATAGGCCTTAGAATAAATTTGTGATAAGTTGCGATACTTGCTGTTGGAGAGTGCACAATATTAACCAGAGTCCAGTACAAGCTAAGCAATCTTCAACTGAATAAACATTAGGTCACCCGTATACTACTGAGTAATTTACCAACTAGCTATTCCACAATCATCACTATCAATTGTCTTATTAATAATTTGCATAATTTAGCTATTGTTTATGCCTAATAATTGCCAAACTTTGGACAAGTTAAAACTGCATAATAAATCTGTAATCTCTTGCAACAAGAAGGAACGTGGTACTTTGCAGCTAACGATGGCGTACGCTGTAAACCATAACACACAACACACAAAAGGCTGCTTTCGCGCACAGTATGCCACACCGATACGCCGAGGAGACTGCCCGAATGGGAAAAGGGAAATCACTGTGACGTATTATTCTCTATTTCGTGTATTAAAGATGGAGTATATATTTTTTTATGTCTAATTTTATGATATAAACAGATATCATAAAATTAGTGAACCCCGTAGTACGGATGTACATTCACGCTACGCTACTGAAGATAACACAGCTAACGTTTTATGAGGCCATAGGAGTTCAACGGTTCTTATTAGTTATCTGAGGTATATAAGAGAAGACATCATATACGAACGGAAGAGACGCGGTATGTTGAGTCGCTAATTGCAGCTCTGTGTAGACAATAAAATACTAGGAATGTTAAGTGAAATATTGTTACAACAAATCATGGAATATGTGGCGTGGCAACGAATCACTGGAAAACATCTTTCATCAGGCTATTTGAAGGCGCTGGAAAAGATGGTTTGACTTGTGAAATCGGGGTAGATGTAGTACCTATAATCTTTGCAGGATGATGATAATGGTGTTAAGAGTTTTTGAAATGTAAGGTTAGTAAAGATGATAGTGTCTAACAATATGTACAAAGAAATTCAACATTTCCTTCATCAGGATGCTGAGAAAAGCATCGCATTGGATGCTTTTATATAGTGTTGGATGATTTTACAAGGTAAAATATGTTTATAAAAAAGAACAGCTTAGTTTTAAAAAAGAATACCTTATATCACGGAAACCCAACTATTTTTCAAATTTAAAGAAAAGTGACAGTATAAACACAGTTTGATTAAACAGTTTTTTTATCACATCTCTAGTGTTTTATAAAGACATACGTGGTTGAAAAGTATAGATGTAAGTAGAGGGAAAATGCCGATTCTAACGCACAAAGGAATGCCGCCTTTCTTAAAAAACATAAAAAAACGATAAAAAACATGATCTAAGAGATGACGCCGCCACCGCTGGACCCGCAGCATCCCGATGGACCACAGCATCCGCGAATTTCCGTGAATAAATTTTTTTATTTTTTTTATTTGGTTTTTTTATTTTTTTAATTAAATTGATTTGCATATCAAGGGGGTAGGATGAAGTTCAATGGACCACAGCATCCGCGAATAAAATTTTGTATTTTTTTTAATTAAATTGATTTGGTGGGATGAGGTTCAATGGACCACCAGCATCCGTGAATATAATTTTTTATTTTTTTAAGAAAGCTGATTTGCATATCAGTGGGTGGTGTTGGGTGGGAGGTTGTTTTTTTTATTTCATATCAGTGGGTGGGGGTGGTTCCAACTCGATGCATTATAGTGTATATTAAAATATATGATCAGGTGTACCAACCTTTGCGTGAGTTCAAATTTGTCGTGTGTTATAATGTATATTAAATCTATATGATCAGGTGTACCAACCTCTGTATTATTATAGTGTATGATCATAATTGTTACTCTCTCTCTCTCTCTCTTTCTCTCTATCTCTCTCTCTCACTGTGTACATTGCGCACATGTATATGAAATTAGAAAGTTTATATTTATTCGATAAATATTAACGCCCTCTCTCTCTCTCTCTCTCTCTCTCTCTCTCACTCTCTCTCTCACTCTCTCTCACTCTCACTTGTTTCAACTGTGGCAACAAATAGTAACGTCCTCTCTCTCTCTCTCTCTCTCTCACTTGTGTGTCAACTGTGTCAACAAATAGTAACGTCCTCTCTCTCTCTCTCTCTCTCTCTCTCTCTCTCTCTCTCTCACTCTCACACGTTTCAACTATGCAAGGTTGCATACCCTTTCTCCTGTCTCCCTCTCGTACATTGAGTAGTCGGTGTGATGAATAAATAATTTTAGCTCTCTCGTTGTCAAAACGCCGTCTTCATTTTTCAATGTATTAAATAATTAATTAATAGTTTTATAATGCAGTCAGTGTGATTGATCCTTGTTAGAAATATATATATTTGGCAAATATTAACTATGTATGTGTGTTGTTGTTGGCAATGAACTACTTACCTGTTGTGCTGTTACAGATGACAAATCCATACGTTAACGGCTTAGCAATCTTCAATACGCTCTTCTTCATGGGTACAGTTTACACACGCACATAGGTTCAGTAGTGTATAGCGAAATAAATTAAAATTATACATACACATGAAAACGGTGGTTGAAATTCATACAAATCTTCTGATGTAACAGTTCACAAAAATAAATTAATTGTGCACATGTTCAGAGGTGTAGAGTGAAATAAAATAAAGTCATAATTTGTTTAAATGATTAAATATATATTTTGACATTCACAATATAAAATTCACAATTAAATAAATACATTATAAAATTGATATTTTTTCGAAAGTTTATATACAATTGTGTCGTACTTGTAGGAGAAGCAACCTGCAACATAACAATACAACAACATTAAAATCATGTTAAATATCACACACACAGATGCACACGCAACGCGCGCACATACAGACGCATACGCAACGTAATCACACACACACACACACACATACATACGCATACGCAACGTAACCAAACACGCAACGCGCACACACACAGACGCAAACGCAACGTAATCATACACATACATACGCCGTGCACACGTTTGGGTTGAATCATGTACATGTAAGTCCAATAAAACAGATAACAGATGTAAATATGCTATAGTCATTGTAAGACGTTACAATCCTTGAAGTGTTTAATAAGTAAATTGTATGTATGTATATATATCACTGAATAATAATAATAATATAATCGTTCTAGTGTTATCGTTTGCTGCAACAGGTAACGCAGTTTACAAATAATTACATATAGGTTCAGAGGCGTATAGTGAAATAAATTAAAAATATAAATTAATGTCCATTCATCAAACTTTGTAAATTAGAATCTGCACTACATTCAAACACATGCACACATAGTGTTAAAAAATTGTTTATTAAAAGTAGTTTGTCACCTTAACGAGGTACAATTTCCACATGCGCTGTCTGGTTCTTCATCCCTCGAAACACAAGATGTAGGTCGCTGGGATTTATATGACGGAGTTCTTCATCTGTAAAGACGCAAGCATACCTCTTAGGTAGATATACACGATAGCGGCGCTCACAATCTTCCAACGTTACAAGCACAGACTTCCCATATCTCGTGTCCACATGCAACATGTTAACGATCGGTTACTGCTTGTCCACTGTTAATTCTGCACACCGTTTGTACTCAATAGCAGAAACTGCGTTGAATTTTGTGATAAACGACATTATTTATTAGAAGTGAAGACGTCTGTATCAAACGAGGTGGAACCAAACAATGACTACAAAGAAGACTAGTGAAAGTAATGGTGGTGGTGATGTGGTCATCAGGAAAGTTCACGTTCATCGCCTGAAGCTTTGCATGTACATACACACAGGTAGAATTAGCGCTGTTAGAAAATATATATATTAGGAAAGTCAAGCCCACAGACTACTAGAAATAGTTATCGTCTGAAAAAAAGAAACCGCACATTACGAACTAATATCGTTACAATAATAATAATACATAAACTTACGTTTACGGTCGTCCAAACCGAAGTATGGAGTGGCAATAACTATAGATATCACAGTAAGAATTTTTGTTGTTTTTTTTTAACAGGTGATGTTTTTCATCCATGTTTTTCATCCCCTGAAGCTTTGCATGTACATACATGCAGAATTATGGCTGTTACATAATATATATATTAGGAAAGTCGACAGAAATAGTTATCGCCTGCAGCAAGAATTTTGGTTGTTGTTGTTTTTAACAGGTGATGTTTTTCATCCCCTGAAGCTTTGCATGCAGAATTATGGCTGTTACATAATATATATTAGGGAAGTCGACAGAAATAGTTATCGCCTGCAGCAAGAATTTTTCTTGTTGTTTTTACCAGGTGATGTTTTTCATCCCCTGAAGCTTTGCATGTACATACATGCAGAATTATGGCTGTTACATAATATATATATTAGGAAAGTCCACAGAAATAGTTATCGCCTGCAGGCATATACAAGTTTACTAACGAAATTAACAATGCTATGAGACACTCACATTAAAAATGTTTGTATAACAGAAAAATCATTAATTATCCACTCTCTAAGTGCGTACACATTATGATTTGTACACTGTGTAGAAGAAGAAGAATTGCAATGTGTAAGACATACCGTACCGAGAAATAGATATGGTACGTCTTTTGGGGAACCAATGTCATCAAGATTTATTATATGATAATGAATTATTTTCGAGTCTAAAAAACGTTTTTTCTCAAGACCCTTCACAAACACATATTTATATATGTTCGTATACGTTGTTAACACTGAAACAAGATTGTCGTACGGTGTCTCTCCTTCACTCCATCTTAGGCCATGATAGTTTGTCGTTAACCAACAGTTGGTTCTAGTGTATTTCGAATTCGTAACGACTGTTGCAGGCGGGGCGAAAATCCAATGTCTGCATGCAAAACGTGTTACGTCCATAACCGACAACTCCTTTACTATATAATTGCCGTTGTCATCATAAAAGCAGTGAAAGTCAATTATAACAGCAGCGTTTTCCATTATACTATAAAAAAAAGAAACCACACATTACAAACTAATATTTATAAACACAAATATCATTACAATAACGATAATAATACACAAACTTACGTTTACTGCCGACCGAACTGAAGCGTGGAGAGAGAATAACTAACGATATCACAGTGAGAATTCTTTTGTTTTTAACAGACGGAATTTTAGCAGGAGGGGGAGCAGAGTCGCCGTCGACAATTAATTTGACACGTACGCGAGATTTTAATAAAACAATTATCAGTTTAAATAATAATTTTCGAAAACAACACACGACTTAAAAAATATAGTTTACCTTGTGGTATAAAATTCAAACTATTAAATTGTCTCTCTCTCTCACACACATTTCTGATTACTATACAACTAATTGCATGTATGTTCAGAGGGTTATACCGAAATAAACCATTGTGTGTATTCGCTAAATCCTCCTTTCACTTTCTAATATGACACATGAGACGCATTAGTTGCACCATCACAAGTAATTATGGATTAGAAAGTATTCACTTCCGCAGTTCAGCAAGTAAGCACGACAAAGTTGGAATTACAGAGACTGCTTATTTAAATAACAATTAAGATGAATGAAGATGATTCGTCAATTTGATACCTGAAGGAAGAGAGAATGTACAGGTGAACATATGGACGTGGACTTGTCAGTTTGGCTATTCCCGCCGTTACCTCGACACTTCGAGCTGTTACGACTTTTTTAACTCTACAGTCACATTAAATTTGTAAAGTGGGCAACCAGAGTGTCCTATCGAGGTAACAACGTCCCTTTCTGCTGAAACCTCTGTGTAGTAGTCAGTGAGTTGACGGAAGAAACGGTAATGGAAGTAATCATAATCAGCTGGAAGGATTAAACAAAGGATGGTGTGTTCCGGCCTCAAACAATTAAAGAGTCTAGAGCTGGCCACTCCAGCGCTTCCTCGGACGTCCCAAACCTCTCCGTCCCTTCTGCTTGTAATTCCATATTTATTTGGGAAATGCGGCAGTCATCCATTCGGCAAAGATGTTCCCACCAATTCAGACGATACTAGGCAATCCTGTCGCGTATACTCTTAATATTCTGTTAATGCCGTATATATATATATATTGCATTTAATATTTATAATTAAATTTACCTCAAGATGTTATTTTTTTTCCTTTTTTGGAACATGTTTCGGGTACTATCTTGTACCCATCCTCAGCCTTCCGGTTTTTTTGTCTGGTGAAGTACATATGTGTTGTTGGTTGACTATTATTATTGTGGCTTCCTGGTGTGTGTGTGTGTGTGTGTGTGTGTGTGAGTGCACGCTTCAGTCACAGTACACAATAAAGACAGAACATTGTAATGTTACGTAGGATAATGAAGTATAACATGTCAGATTTTGGTAATGGAAATATAATTTGCATTTTCATGTTAGACGTAATATAGTTACATGTAGTTTATTGGCATTTGTGTGTGTGTGCACTTGATATTGCGTAAACGTGTCTGCTCTGCTCTACTTGCATATTCGCATGCAATAAAGGACGTACCTCGGTCATGATCCGACGCACGCACACACGAACACACACAGACGCACACGTAATCACACATCTGACGTGCACACACACACATACATACGCAACGTAACCAAACACGCACACACGTACACACGCAACGAGCACACGTACACAACGTAACCAAACACGCACACGCGAACACACACAGACGCATACGTACACACTGCCGTCGTAACGTTAGATTGCTAATGACAGATACAAGCAGTCTGATGTATAGTATTCACGTATAGGCTCCTCATAGTACCATATCAATATCTGTAATGTTATTTATTTCCAACTAAAGTCAGAGACATCCCCAGTAGTTTTTCACCTAGAACGTATACAAAACATCTGATTCTTGTGTGTGTGTGTGTGTGTGTGTGTGTGCAATAATACTTTCATGCTTTTGGCTGTCCTAAAAAACATACCATATCTATTTCACAGGACGTTATGTATTACAGCATTTTTTAATTTCGATTAGCAACACTCGTAGACGGATATGGACGATAGCTATTTATGTATGGAAGTAAGCCATGTGTCAAATTAGAAAGTGAAAGTAAAATGCATCGATTTAGACACCAAACCTCTGAACATACATGCAATTAATATCAATCTCTGTAATGTTATTTATTTAATTATGACTTGTGAATGAATGGACTGCATTTTAACCTAACACACAACGTGTAACAAACCTAATTGGACCTATCACTACCGTTGCGTCATGTACTGATGACCTAAACACTACTGGCTGATCCAAGTTTGTTTGGTTCTCGTCAACAACCTCTTGCATAACTTTGCCCTCGGGCGCTTTTCCTACATTTCCATGTGTGTGTGTGTGTGTGTGTGAAGTTAACATAGCTCAGACAAAATAACGATAATGTAGACGCACACGTAATCACACATCCGACGTGCACGCACACAGACGCATACGCAACGTAACCAAACACGCGCACACACGAACACATAGACGCACACGCACACACATACATACGACGTTGGCATGAATCATGTTAGGTCCATTACGTTGTGTCGCACTGACCCGATATTTATAGATGACTTCCATACAGATTTAAATAATACTTTCATGCTTTTGGCTGTCCTAAAAAACATACCATATCTATTTCACAGGACGTTATGTATTACAACATTTTTAATTTCGTTTAGCAACACTCGTAGACGGATATGGACGATAGCTATTTATGTATGGAAGTAAGCCATGTGTCAAATTAGAAAGTGAAAGTAAAATGCATTGATTTAGACACCAAACCTCTGAACATACATGCAATTAATATCAATATCTGTAATGTGTGTGTGTGTGTGAGAGAGAGAGAGAGAGAGAGAGAGAGAGAGAGAGAGAGAATTTAATGTGCATCAACTTTCAAACGTGTACGCTACCGCCGTATGATATATATACACACAAGACGACATGTCACTATTTCTCATTTGTATGAGACACTCATCGTACAATCGGCTATTGTGTGTGTATAACAACATTTAAGAGGTAAGTAAAAGATTTGCATATGTTACTAAGTAAAAAAACATAATTTATTGTTTGCTACATAAGGATTAATATAATTACTCATACGTCTGATCAATAAGATCTTTTGACAAATGTAACGAAATTTAGAAATGCATTTTCTCATAACAAAATACAACGTACCCTTTCATTTTATATTCAAACTATACTTATCTGAAACAAAACGTTATATAGATAATACGCTGTCCTGTTTTTAAAAAAAATGTGTGTGTGTGTGTGTGTGTGTTGAAAGCCTTATGTATATATTTATATATAGCACATAATGTATATGATAATGAAGCAGGTACTGTTATTATTATTATTATTATTATAGGAACGCACGCAGCTATCATCACTGAGGTTGAATGTACCGAAGTAAACGAGCTTCAGATATGGACGAATACGCACATTCTTTTACAAACCGTCTGAACAGCTATTACAACATCAAACGTCGTGGGCATATTAAAATTTACGTTCCTATATACCCGCATGAGAACGTGAAATTGTCCGATCTGGCTATAATTAATGATTTTTATGTTATACAAACATTTTTAATGTGAGTGTCTCATAGCATTGTTAATTTCGTTAGTAAACTTGTATATGCCTGCAGGTGATAACTATTTCTGTCGACTTTCCTAATATATATTATGTAACAGCCATAATTCTGCATGCAAAGCTTCAGGGGATGAAAAACATCACCTGTTAAAAACAACAACAACCAAAATTCTTGCTGCAGGCGATAACTATTTCTGTCGACTTTCCTAATATATATATTATGTAACAGCCATAATTCTGCATGTATGTACATGCAAAGCTTCAGGGGATGAAAAACATCACCTGTTAAAAAAAAACAACAAAAATTCTTACTGTGATATCTATAGTTATTGCCACTCCATACTTCAGTTTGGACGACCGTAAACGTAAGTTTATGTATTATTATTATTGTAACGATATTAGTTCGTAATGTGCGGTTTCTTTTTTTCAGACGATAACTATTTCTAGTAGTCTGTGGGCTTGACTTTCCTAATATATATATTTTCTAACAGCGCTAATTCTACCTGTGTGTATGTACATGCAAAGCTTCAGGCGATGAACGTGAACTTTCCTGATGACCACATCACCACCACCATTACTTTCACTAGTCTTCTTTGTAGTCATTGTTTGGTTCCACCTCGTTTGATACAGACGTCTTCACTTCTAATAAATAATGTCGTTTATCACAAAATTCAACGCAGTTTCTGCTATTGAGTACAAACGGTGTGCAGAATTAACAGTGGACAAGCAGTATCCGATCGTTAACATGTTGCATGTGGACACGAGATATGGGAAGTCTGTGCTTGTAACGTTGGAAGATTGTGAGCGCCGCTATCGTGTATATCTACCTAAGAGGTATGCTTGCGTCTTTACAGATGAAGAACTCCGTCATATAAATCCCAGCGACCTACATCTTGTGTTTCGAGGGATGAAGAACCAGACAGCGCATGTGGAAATTGTACCTCGTTAAGGTGACAAACTACTTTTAATAAACAATTTTTTAACACTATGTGTGCATGTGTTTGAATGTAGTGCAGATTCTAATTTACAAAGTTTGATGAATGGACATTAATTTATATTTTTAATTTATTTCACTATACGCCTCTGAACCTATATGTAATTATTTGTAAACTGCGTTACCTGTTGCAGCAAACGATAACACTAGAACGATTATATTATTATTATTATTCAGTGATATATATACATACATACAATTTACTTATTAAACACTTCAAGGATTGTAACGTCTTACAATGACTATAGCATATTTACATCTGTTATCTGTTTTATTGGACTTACATGTACATGATTCAACCCAAACGTGTGCACGGCGTATGTATGTGTATGATTACGTTGCGTTTGCGTCTGTGTGTGTGCGCGTTGCGTGTTTGGTTACGTTGCGTATGCGTATGTATGTGTGTGTGTGTGTGTGTGATTACGTTGCGTATGCGTCTGTATGTGCGCGCGTTGCGTGTGCATCTGTGTGTGTGATATTTAACATGATTTTAATGTTGTTGTATTGTTATGTTGCAGGTTGCTTCTCCTACAAGTACGACACAATTGTATATAAACTTTCGAAAAAATATCAATTTTATAATGTATTTATTTAATTGTGAATTTTATATTGTGAATGTCAAAATATATATTTAATCATTTAAACAAATTATGACTTTATTTTATTTCACTCTACACCTCTGAACATGTGCACAATTAATTTATTTTTGTGAACTGTTACATCAGAAGATTTGTATGAATTTCAACCACCGTTTTCATGTGTATGTATAATTTTAATTTATTTCGCTATACACTACTGAACCTATGTGCGTGTGTAAACTGTACCCATGAAGAAGAGCGTATTGAAGATTGCTAAGCCGTTAACGTATGGATTTGTCATCTGTAACAGCACAACAGGTAAGTAGTTCATTGCCAACAACAACACACATACATAGTTAATATTTGCCAAATATATATATTTCTAACAAGGATCAATCACACTGACTGCATTATAAAACTATTAATTAATTATTTAATACATTGAAAAATGAAGACGGCGTTTTGACAACGAGAGAGCTAAAATTATTTATTCATCACACCGACTACTCAATGTACGAGAGGGAGACAGGAGAAAGGGTATGCAACCTTGCATAGTTGAAACGTGTGAGAGTGAGAGAGAGAGAGAGAGAGAGAGAGAGAGAGAGAGAGAGAGAGAGAGAGAGAGAGAGAGAGAGAGAGAGAGAGAGGACGTTACTATTTGTTGACACAGTTGACACACAAGTGAGAGTGAGAGAGAGAGAGAGAGAGAGAGAGAGAGAGAGAGAGAGAGAGAGAGAGAGGACGTTACTATTTGTTGCCACAGTTGAAACAAGTGAGAGTGAGAGAGAGAGGGCGTTAATATTTATCGAATAAATATAAACTTTCTAATTTCATATACATGTGCGCAATGTACACAGTGAGAGAGAGAGATAGAGAGAAAGAGAGAGAGAGAGAGTAACAATTATGATCATACACTATAATAATACAGAGGTTGGTACACCTGATCATATAGATTTAATATACATTATAACACACGACAAATTTGAACTCACGCAAAGGTTGGTACACCTGATCATATATTTTAATATACACTATAATGCATCGAGTTGGAACCACCCCCACCCACTGATATGAAATAAAAAAACAACCTCCCACCCAACACCACCCACTGATATGCAAATCAGCTTTCTTAAAAAAATAAAAAATTATATTCACGGATGCTGGTGGTCCATTGAACCTCATCCCACCAAATCAATTTAATTGAAAAAAATAAAAAATTTTATTCGCGGATGCTGTGGTCCATTGAACCTCATCCCACCCCCTTGATATGCAAATCAATTTAATTAAAAAAATAAAAAACCAAATAAAAAAAATAAAAAAATTTATTCACGGAAATTCGCGGATGCTGTGGTCCATCGGGATGCTGCGGGTCCAGCGGTGGCGGCGTCATCTCTTAGATCATGTTTTTTATCGTTTTTTATGTTTTTTAAGAAAGGCGGCATTCCTTTGTGCGTTAGAATCGGCATTTTCCCTCTACTGATGTATAAACAAAAATAAATTGACATGTACAGTCATATATTTGTGACAGTTTTGTGTTAATACGTTGCTTCATTTCATTTGAATGGATTTGGCAGGGAAACGCTATCCGTGAGGTCTATATTCGCGTTTGTCGTTAAACTGTAGGCTAATTAATTTACATTTCACAGCAGATATACCAGATAAATTCTCTGTTCCAAATACAATTTTTCTGCAATAAAAAATATAGGGGATTTTAGCTCTGTACAGGAATAGTTAAAATTAAAATTGTTTCTATATATCTGACTAACATTGCTCAGGTTACATTTATTGGTACAAACGGACAGCCAGGCGGTGAGTGGACACACGCGCGCGCACACACACACACACACACACACACACACACACACACACACACACACACACACACACACACACACACACACACACACACACACACACACACACACACACACACACACACACACACACACACACACACACACACACACACACACACACCCGCCGAGCGGGATCACATTTTAACAACTTCTTAATTCACGAATCGAGAAACCTAATTATTAACTAGCGGTTGATTAACACGCAGGAACTAAGGATAATTGTGAATACAAAATATATAGTGTTTTACAGAGTATGGGACCTTAGTACCAAGCACACTTAAATACAGTAGACTTAAAGCGAATGTTATTAAAATTCCTTTCCGGGCTGTTTGTTTGGCTATGGTCCATTGTTTTCTACAAAAACAGACGTTTCGGCAGTG
This sequence comes from Magicicada septendecula, assembly GCA_034769895.1. NCBI lineage: Eukaryota > Metazoa > Arthropoda > Insecta > Hemiptera > Cicadidae > Magicicada > Magicicada septendecula. Next base: position 1,203,306,885 of record CM068367.1, read on the forward strand.
CTATCGACTGCCATCATCAGTGTAAAATCGAGTTACGCTAACGTAAGGTGGTAGACGTTAGTGACCACAGTACTGTGGTTAAGGCTTAATAAGTGATTAAAGGGTCTATGCCAGTTGTCTTACTGGAATATGTCAGTACAAGGTTCTCATAAATAAGAATGGGAAACAGCGAAAAGGAAGGTCATCTAAAATAATTCACTGGTCAACTATGCTCAATTTTTGCTAATTCTTATGTATTTTTGGGTGCTGATTCTGAATACGTAGTCAGAATTTCTCTGTCAGCCTCAGTTTTTTTGTAACTTCCCTTGGATCACACCACGGACTGTTATTTTTGTATAACAAAAACATCTGGGATAACAGCTAAGACTAGACGTAATGTTAAATATCCCGATATTCCCTGTGCTTGCTATAAGGCCAGTGCCACACAGTCCAGAGCTTCCAATTCCAGTACCACCAGAAACATGGAACTTAGACGAAGATGAAGTTGTTACTGATGTTGAACCTTGTGCAGACTTATAAGGTGATGAAGAAAGAAGAGACCCAGATTTTTTGGAAAATACATATACCTACTGAACCTCACTTAATTAATCAGTCAGAGTTAAATGACCTCGTTCGTGATCTAAATTTATCAAAGAGTCAAGCAGAAATACTGGCATCAAGATTGAAAGATGGAATCTTTTACAGCAGAAATAAAATAAGTGTTTTCCGTGACAGGCAGTCTGAATTTGAACATTTCTTCTCCCAGTACGAGGACTTAGTGTACTGCTATGACGTGGATTCTTTACTGGAAGTTTTGGGACATATGCACCATCCTGAAGAATAGCGTGTATTTATAGACTCTTCAAAGCTTAGTTTGAAAGCAGCCCTACTTCACACTGGAAATAAATACCCATCAATCCCTTTAGCTTATGCTGCTCACATGAAGGAGTCATACAAAAACATGAAACTTGTATTGATCAGGATTCAGTATGAGAAATATTCGTGGCATATTTGTGGAGATCTGAAAGTGATAGCACTTTTACTTGGATTGCAACTTGGGTACACTAAATTCTGTTGATTATTGTGTGAATGGGACAACAGGGATAGGAGGAATCATTATATAAAAAAGCAGTGGTCATAGAGAGAGGCAGAAGACTGTTGTAAGTCAAGCACTAGTAAAACCTGAAAAAGTTTATCTTCCGCCACTACACATTAAGCTCGGATTAATGAAAAATTTTGTTAACGCAATGGATCGTAATGGTGCAGGATTTCAATTTCTAAAAAACAAGTTCCCTAATATAGGTGATGCTAAGATTAAGGAAGGTATATTTGTTGGACCACAAATAAGAAAACTAATGAATGATCCTGCATTTGAAGAAAGTTTGAATGAAGTTGCTGCATGGAAATCATTTCAAAATGTGGTTAAAAACTCCCTGGGAAACCATAAGGCGGATAACTACAGAGAACTTGTAACTGAGCCAAGGCCGTAACAAGGTACTCCTGCGCCCTTGGCAATTTTGACAAAGCTGCGCCCCCAATACCAATACCGGGGGGTCTGGAATAGCCACCAGTGTAGCGAGGGGTCCGGGGTTCCTCCCCCGGAAAATGTTTAAAATTAAAGTGCAAAAATGGTAGTGTTTTGAGCCAAGTTTTTGCCTCTTTTCAAGGTAACTTTTTGGTCGAATTTCTGTAAAATTCTATATTATCTGAATATAAAAGCATTACTATTGTAAGAGAAAGACTGAACTTAAAACTACTTTTAAAAACTAACTGAAAGTGGTGGAATCTGTAGGAGGTATAAAACCTAATTTGCAGGTGATTGAACTATGTAAAAAGTAACTAACAAAAACATAGTTACCAAAGTACAGTACATGTTAAGGCCTACTAAAATTTAATATTTACACTACATTAAGGTAGGTAATATACAATTACAAACTTTTTTAGAATAAAAACTAAACTTCTAGTAACAGTAGTTAAGTAAACTATAGCAGCTTCTGCAACCTGCAATATGAGAAAATGAGAAAAAAAATGCAAAATATTTTTATTGATAGTTACATCAATTTACAGTAGGCCTTCTTTAGTTAACAGTTAGATTATATCACACTACTGTAACTGATGAGGTATTGATTATAACAAAAACTACTAGAGAAATAATTCATAACTTTAGTCGGTGCTTTAGTTCTATAATTTATCTTGATTTTTTTACACAGGACTTCAGGACTTGCACTTACAACATTCTGTTGTAACTGCAGGTACCATTTTTTTGGCTCTTGGTGCTGTAAATAACAAATTGAAACTCTTCAGTAAACAAATATATTGCTTTTACAAATTGTTACATACAGTATACAGCAGAAAAGCCATGGAACTAAAACTTTACCTTTCTTGCTTTCAGCAAGGCAAACTCACTAATTATTTCACTAAATTCAAGTTTTGAAGCAATCTAATATTTTTATGGACAGGATAGCTAAGTTTGTCAATCTGTTTTCACACATACTTGACCGTAAGTAGTTTTTGATTATCTTCAGCTTGCTGAAAGTATGCTCGCAAGACGCCACACTGACGGGCATTGTCAAAAATATCCTCAATGCTATTTCGATGTTTGGATAAGCATCTCTTAATCCATAGTTTGAAATAACTTTCAGAATATCCAAATGGGAAGCCTTGTAAATGTTCTTCACCAGCTCTTTTGCGTGAAACTTGAAAGCAACTACTTCGTTAACTAGCTCAACTCTATCAATGTCTCTACTATATATCGCACCAAGATCAGCTGCACACTTTTCAAGAAAAGAAACAAACATTCACTTAAAGACTTTCCTGACAAAAAACTGAAGTCTGATGAAATTGTGTGGTAAATGTGTGCCCTTTTTTCCATTTCACTTACAATTCTATCAAATACAGTGTAACATTCTATCTCAAATGATTTATCAGAACTCAACAAGTGTGTTTCGTCTTCAGCCGTCTCCCCAGCCATCCTCTTGACTTTTCTCAGCCTCTTAACAGCAAAACTGCTTTGGATGGCCATGGAATCACAAATAGCTTTGGCTTTTTCTGTGTATTTTTTAATTCCTTCTTTACGTAGGTCTTCAATTTTTTTGCCAAACCTGAGAGCAAACTTGATGCTACGTCAAGAGTTGTGCCCTTTCCTTGCAGTGACTTGTTGGTGCAGTCCAAACTTATCAAAACATCAGACCACATCTCTAAAAGGCACACAAATTCATAATCAATTTGTCTAAGAAGTTTCATAGCACCAGACAATGTGTCAGTGTTCCAGTCGTCTCTATCAGCCATGTTTTGTAAAACTTTGTGTACAGATGATAAGTTCTTCTTAAGAGCTGTCACAGCTTGACGCCTGGAAGACCATCTTGTATCACAATGTCTCTTAAGGGTAGTTTTGAGACAACCAATCAAAGCCTCCCACCTTAAGGTAGAGCTACTAAAGAAGTTGAAAAACTCCAACACTTTTCCAAAAAAACTTGTCATCATAATTGACACTTCCGCGGCGTGCACGCCAACGAGGTTAAGACTGCTGCACAAGGCACAAATTTAGCAAGGTCGTTTAGTTGGGATATGTGCGCTTGAACGCCTTCATATTTTCCTGCCATGTTTGAGTCGTTGTCAAAGCCTTGACCACGACAGTTCTGAATATCCAAGCCGTCATTGTTTAGCTTTTGCAATATTTCTTGTGATAACCCTCTTCCTTTTTTCTGGTGACTTATGATGAAGTCCACAAAACTTTCTTCAACTGAGCATTTCCCATCCTTAATGTTAATATACCTTATTATTTCACTCATTTGTTCTAAATGTGCTGTGTCCGGGGTGCAGTCAAACATAATAGAGAAATACTTGGCACTTTTTACATTCTTCAGTATTTCAGATCGAACCTTATTTCCCAAAATGTCTATGACCTCATTTTGAATTAGAGGTGAAAAATAGCTTGTGACATGTTTTCCACTTTTAACGTTTTCTATGTGCTTAGATAGTTGAGGATTGTAGTGACTAATAAGTTCTAATGTACTCAGAAATACAACACAGTTGCTGTCACTGATCGAATCGGAACCTCCTCTTAAAGGTAAGTTATTACTGGCACAATGGAGAATTACATCCACAATACATTTGAGAACATTGCACCACTTTTCTGCTACAGCTTGTATCAATTTTTGATGTTCTGCATCAACAGATCTACTAGTTTTCAGTCCAATTTCTAATTCTTTCCAATCGACATAAGAATGTTCGTGAGGTATCGACCTTCCGTGATTGACAATAAATGGTTTCAAGTGTCTCCAATAATTGAATCCCTCATCAATATTAGAGAAAGCAGATTTGTCCTTTTTGTCGTCTTTTGAAAAGAGAAGGCAAGGGAAACAAAACAGTGCGTTCTTAGACTGGCTGTACAACAACCATTGCCTTTTTAATTTTTCCCCGTTTGGTAGAATTTTATAAACACATTTCTGAGAAAAGTGGCTTCCATCATCTGCACAGGGGAATTTGTAGCTGTCTAAGTCAATTATTTGTGGGCCTCGTTCAACAAGTTTACAACGAACTGTGTCTGATCGAAAATTTGGTGGCCATTTTTTGGGATCCTCGTAGATAATTTCTATTCCCACATCAGTAGTATTTAATGCATCATTTTCATTATAATTAGATGTGCAAGATGTGCTGGGGTTTTCAAGATCAGTAGATTGCCTGCCCATTGTGGAATGACTTAGCTCAGGATCACTTCCTTCTTCAAAATCAATGACGTTTGTGACGAACTCCATTGGAGTGATCTGGCTGTGGTTGTCTTCTGAAACAGTCTCAGTCTTGCTATCTTCTTTTTAATTTTCTCCTTCCTTTTCTTCTTGGTCGTCTTCTTTTTCTTATTCTTCTTGAAGTGCATTACTATTACTGGCACTATCACTTTCACCTACTTCTTTCTCTTCATTTCGCAGGCAATTTCCAAGCACCGATGCTATTTTTCGTTGTCTTCTTTCGTTTTTTGATTTTTTTAAATTCACTTCCAGAAGGTTTTTTTTGGCCCCATTTCTGAAACAAACCATTCCCATTTAATTTACATTGTATTACAGTTGTAAATGGCTGCCATGTAAAAACTACTCGACCGATCTCAAACATTAACGAACTCCGTCAAGATATTGTGCCCACTGCCCAAGGACCTGTGTGTCAAGTTTGGTCATAATCGGTAAATTTGTTTGGGCGCTGCCGCTGTCATTGTCATTGTTACAGACACACAGACGGCCAAAAAGTTTTTTTGAATCCTGAGTAATAGGATTACACGGAAAACCCGAAGCACTGTAAATACAAGTGAGCCTCTCGCGGTAAGAAAAAAGAAACGATGTCTGCGACGTTTTAACGCTATCACCGAATTTTTCGGTGAACGCAACTGTTGGCACTGAACATAAACACGAAATATTATGAAATCCGTGTTTATGTTCAGTGCCGACAGTTGCGTTCACCGAAAAATTCGATGATAGCGTTAAAATGTCGCAGACATCGTTTCTTTTTTCTTACCGCGAGAGGCTCACTTGTATTTACAGTGCTTCGGGTTTTCCGTGTACGCGATCGCTCATCCAATTATAAAAATAAAATTGATACCATATTCATGAAACTTGTGATTGAAATATTTACGTAAACTAATTTTGAAATCGGGACTATTTTAGTCAGCAGACTTGCGCAACAAAATCAGCTGACACTTGCTGAAAATTGGACATTTTCAACCACGACCACTTCCGCTAAAAATGAACCAATAGGAATATAAGTTATACCAATGGAACGGGCCAGTTCTTCTTCTTTCTTCCGGTATTTTTTTTATTTTCTGTAGGTCTAGAAAATGAAACGGCGAACACAGTGATATTAGTTATGCCTATTTGGCTTTGTCAGTCTGGCAGTAAAGACAGAACGAATGTTGGGAAATTATTTCTGACAGCTGGAGTCAAGTTTTGCACGGTAACCTCCATTGATTGATTCACTGACGTTTTCGTGATGTTGAAGAGTAAATAGTATAATTAATGTATTGTTTTGCAATAATACCGTGTTATAATAATAATAATATGTAGTGTTTTCAAAAACTGTACAAAAAGGGAAAAATAGGCCGCCACCATCGGGAATAACATGCGCCAATTCTAGGGTTAATGTAGACTAAGCTATGGTACATTCAGGGCCGGCGAGAGATGGGCAGGGGGGCCAGAGCCCCGGGGCCCGGCGCATAACGGCCTTTGCCCTTTGTTATTTATTAACAGTGTAAAACCCATTTATTTACGATTAAAGTTAAGAATAACGAATAGTAGGGTCAATTAATAAGTCCTAAACCATTAACAATCCAACAGTAATTTTTTTTTGGTAAGTTTTTCTTTGGGGGGGGCCAAAAATGATTAGCCCCGGGGCCCGTGATCGCTCTCACCGGCCCTGGGTACATTTTATTGAAATCATTCTTACCCGTACAACAGAAGCAACGCCAACATCAACAAGTAACAACACAAACACTATAAGTGTCGTCTAATCGCTGAGTGTGAAAATCACTTAGTTCACAAATTACATTAGAAAATAATACCAGCGACTGTAATTACACTGAGTCTCAACAAAACCAACAGAACAAACTAGAATAGAGCAATCTATATATATTCGTACTCTGTGAGAGCAATAGACTGACGTGGCCGCGGCTGGGCGCGGGGGGGAGGGGTATGAGTATGAGTACTATTCAAGTTATGACAAACTTGCTAAAACCAACGAATATAGACGTTACTAGAAGCACACTTCTGGGTTATTAAAAGCGTAGTTGAAACAATGCTACTACTTTTTTTATAAAAGAGTGGTAGATGAAAAAAATGTTTGTAATAATAAGACGCATGTTCTTGTATTCGATTTTAAAATTCTTTTGCGCACTGCATTATAAAGAATGCATCAACAGTGCATTTTTTGAGTAGGCTGCATTTATTTGATTCATTCCTTCGTACCCAGTGTGTCAAACAAATGTGAAAAAATTTTGGAGGTTGTGTCTAGTCTAACCCCTACAAACATTTTTTTATCTACCACTTTTTATCTGATAAGTTGTAGCTTTTTCCAATTATATATTAACGAAAATGTTTGAAATTTACTAAATTTCGCGGTATAATACAAAAAATTACTTGGAAACGCCAGCGCCATGTAGTTGCCGGGGTGATGAACTACGGTTTATCACCCCAGAAAGCTGACCCCACTCGCTCCATAAGAAGTGTTCTTCTAGTTATGTCTATATTCGTTGCTAAAACCAAGAAGGCGCAGGTGCAGTGCAGTGACCCAGCGACTGGCTCATCATGTGACGGGTGGAGGGGAAGGGATTTTCGCTTTGCGCCTGGCCCGACTCTGCGCCCATCAGTAGGGCAAGGTCCAGTGCAGTTACTAAATTTACGTAGCTGCTTTTTGTTTATTGTATAATAGACAGAAATATAGACAGTTCACGTACAGTAACTTTTAACAATCTGAAACTGAAAGATTTTTTCCAATAACGTGGAGTTTTTATTTGCTTGACAAATTGTACCAATCTAAGTCTAAAAAAAGATATTTTTCATGGTCAATTTTGCGCCCTCTTTGTACCTGCGCCCTTGGCGGGGGCACATCTCGCCACCGCCTAGTTACGGCCCTGAACTGAGCTTCTTCAAAACTACAGAGAACTTGGATGTAATATGTCACTCAAAATTCATTTCTTTGATTCACATTGGGATTTTTCCCTAACAATCTTGGTGCCGTGAGTGACGAACATGGTGAACGCTTTCACCAGAAAATATCCACCATGGAAACACGCTACCAGGGAAAATGGAACCCAAAAATGTTAGCTGACTATGCTGGAATCTAAAGAGGGATCTACCTATAGCAAATTACAGAAGAAAATCCAAAAGAAGTAGATTTTAGGTAAGTACAAAGTGTATGTAACATATTGTTATATTACTGTAACATAATTTTCTTTTTGCAAAAGAAAAATGTTAATTACTAAAAAGCTGTGTCCGATAGGAAAAAACTGTTAAGATATTTGAAATCAGCACTAAAAATACTATAAGAATCAGTTATTCACTTTCATTTAACAAACAAAAAATTAAATTTTGTTGACCAGTGTTATGTAATGTAGAGGATTTTAAAGGAATTACTATAGTAAAAACTACTATCAGGGTGTTTACATACAAAGTGCAAATAGCAACACTGGCAAGTACCAAGCCATCCGTAGTCGGTACGTATTGAGTGAAACTGTGGTATAGATGCAGGCTAAAGTTAATGATTTATCAAAATAGACGTTTTCTTTCCAGTTTCAAGGGCTAGATATTAACGTTCATCATCTTTCTTTAACGCAATCTAGATTTTCTGTTAAGATTCCGTTGCCATTCATGGGAGTGTCCGTTTACCCTTTTGGTGTTTCCGTTTTTCAACAGGTAAGCGAATTCCTACGCTTGTGTAGCGTACGTAGACGGAAAGCAAACATGTGCTATGTGCTATCGATCGTTTTGCCTACAGACTTGTCACTGTCTCAATTATCACTTCAATTATAAACATTTGGTTGGCGTCAGGTGACCATTACACGGGGCTGGTAAAGGAGGTCACTTGCATGTATTTCTTGGATGTAAATTGTATCCATCTAATCTGGCAAACATTCGACAGTATTCCGAATCTCCTAGAATTTGCGTGCTTAACTATCCAGGATGAAGATCTTTCAGAAGACGAGAACTGAAACGACGGGGACATTACTGTTAATTTGTTTTCATCGAGTACACTTTGCATCTTGAAACAGTCTACATTTTTCTGTAGATGTGAGGTAAGAAGTAGATTACTGATTAATGAAGTTTAGATAAGAGACCATCACTACCTCTTCCCGGCAACCCAATATAACACGTTGGGGTCTTGGCTTGATGTTGCTAACTATTACTGTATAAATCTCTGTAAGAGAAAATATTTTCAACAGATTTGATATGAGTGATTCGACAGCAATCAAAACTGTTCAAGAGTTGTTTTCAGGAGCACTGCCAAGAAATCTGGTCTTTGGGATACTCACCATTGTGTCATGTGACATTGCTGATATTATTAATGTAAAAAGAAAAAATACTGAATTGAATGAAACAATTCAAAAGTTTTACCCAATGACGAACTAGTTTGCTTCCGTTACGTTATGCGATGTTCAAATGGAGTTTATCGAAATACAAACGTCTACTGACAGAAACCGAGACCTTGAAATTTGAGAATTTGAAAATGCATGCCATCATCGCTGAAACTCGTAATTTAAGGTACGTATTTCTGTCTGTAACTTTTTTCTTAAATTAAAAATCTATACGGTTTGAGTACACAACAACAAAAAACCAAAATTACTCAGATCGTAGGCTTTCCAGTTTTATCTTGTATTTTTTACCAGTTTTAGGTCATATTTCGCTAGTTTTTATGGTAAAAGTGCATCCATGTTTCCAGATGTTTAGATCGTATAAATCCGAGCACTACTCATTATATGTAAACGTGATTATGTAGTGAATCGTCAGAAACAGGAAAACTCGTACTTTTACAGTAGATTTCCTTCAGTAATTATGTTCGCGTTGCATCATTAAATTGTGGCGCTGAGGCTTTCATGCACGTTGTAGTGATTCAGGAAGTCAGAACGCCACCGGAAAATTAACTATCCTTCATGTTGTTTTAATTTGTCATTCAAATGAAATCTGAAACGGTGGAAGAAGATAGCCGTTATCACCTGCAATCCTTGTTAGTGCATTTCAGTCTGAAAGCAATTACTGTGGTCTTCATTGTGTCGCAAAGACATTAGATATGGATAAGGTTTCAAATAAGGTAACAGTTGTACCTACAATTCTGGGATACTTTAATGATATAGACATGTATAACATGTAGGCTATATCAAGTATCTACACACGTGAACTTCAGATATCTATAGATACATCATTTAACGGTACAGGGCAACTTTAATTACGGATTACGGACATCCAGATATCCAGTTACCCTGATCGTCTGTTATTATAGAATACTATTCTATTTAATATAGAATACTTTACGAATCTCACCGCTCATTGTCATCTTTTCACTCTTAAATACAACTCTAATACTGAAATACTTGCGTGATTTGGCGAGAAGGAAAACGTAAGCAGTGCTAAATAAATGAAATTTGTGACTTTTTTGCTCAGTCTTGGTTGTTAGTGATCTGTTGTGTTTAGTCAAACTTATAATCACATTACATTTGTTTATAATTATTTTATAATTTACATTCGTTTCATTGTAATTTAAAATTAAAAAAGTTTCTACTATCCTGAATATTAGGGAAAATTAGTTTTTAAACAAACGAGAGAAACATATTTAAACATACACTATTAATAGTTTAAAAAATGTTTACTAGTTTACTTTCCCACAGTTATGTTTTTGAAGTCTTCTTCCGGTATGGTCTGCGTCAAAAATGTCTTGTATGATACATACAAGGTCATACAAGAGATTTTTGACGCGGTCCATACCGGAAGAAGACTTCAAAAACATAATGGACACCGGCCGCGGAAGCGTACGTGAGCTCTCCTGCATTTTGATAAGACGTTTTTATTTCTACTTCTCTAAATTAAAACTGGTTATAATCGTTTCTTTTTAATGTATGTTGATGTTAGGAATTTGGCTTGTACCAGAATTTGACTAGGGTGAAGTATCAGCCTTTCTATAAACTAAAATATCTTTGCTCTCTCTTTTAAGGACCAAAATAGAAATGCACAGGGAGACTCAACACTTACACACACTTTAAAAAGTAATCTGATTTTGAAAAACAAACTTATAATTGTAAAACATAGCATACTACAGTAAATTTAATTTATCATTAAAGAAAAGATAAGACTTTCCCTTTGCAATATACCGGGAACATTTAGTGTCACTGAGACAACTCTGAAAAATGTACTCCAAGAGACATATGAGGCATCTTAAAGAAGAAGAGGTTTCTGTAAATACGCGACTGTGACAGCGCGGCTGGTTGCCTCTGATAGCGTGCTAAATAAATGACAACCTTTTCCTGTAGCAAAATCTCAGCTTAGTACTGGCCGTAAACTTCTCTCTCTCTGTCTCTCTTCAACTTATGTAATACTTTTATTCATGTATACGTATTTATATTGTATTACAAACATGGATGATTACATACTTACAGACAGTCTCTCTCTCTCTCACACACACACTTTTTGTTTTATCCAGACAAAGTAAATTTGAAGTTCACATAGCGACAAATCAAACATACATGTATTCTTTCTCAAAAAGTTAAGTTTTAATCTGATTTTGCTCTTGCTTTCAGTAGTTTTAATTAGATTTTTTCCTAAGCGAGTAGCTACTTTATGTTGGAACGGTTTTACTAACCTTCTCGTCATACTAAATATCACTATAATATTGACGACTCGGAACACTAAGTTTTTTATAAGTAAAAACGTAAAGTTTTACCTTACAGCCTAAACCGGCTTTCACCTATAGAAGGCTTCATCAGAGGCTGTCAATATTATAGTGATATTTAGTTAAGTAACGGACACGTCATAGACAACGAAATCCAAAAAGTTCTCATATATCGTTCAGTTGTACTGAGTAATTGCAATAACGCTTAAAGTAATGTTTCGGAGGTACATTGTACGAGGGGTATCAAATTAAAGAGAACTTTAGCCAAAGTGTGAACGGAGTGCTCAGTTTAGAAAATTTCAAAATTTGAGGCACCTGGGCCCAAAATTGGATAAAAAGTTTCGTAAAGTGAATAACGGGAGTTAGTGGGAAAAAGTTGAAAACATTATTGATGAACTGGTTTTCTTTGGACTTTAATTATTTGCTCATCTAATTCTTCCCGTCTCCACTTATATCATTTTTAATCTTCTGTTAGTCTCTTTTCCTACTTACTTACTTATTATTACTTTCACTCTTGTGTGGGTCAGCAAAGAGTAAGCGTAGGGTGCAACAGTTTGCTTTAACACATTTTACATACTAAAATAGTAAGTTCGTAAATTGTTTCGTTTAATACTGATTTATTTGCATCGAACAAGAATGCTTACCTAAATACGTGCTTAGCGGTTTACATTACTTTCTGTTCCATTCGTCTTACCGGATTGAGTATTTTAAAACATATTTAATGAAATGCTACAAATAAGGTTTGCAAATGTTGTATAACAAATTCTACATTTTAGGTATGTACGATAGTGAGAATACAGCATTATTATTTTCATTCCCTCGGACAAAAGAAATGACACTTTATATTATTGTCTTATAGAAATTTTATATTTTTTCCTTACGAATATTAACAACAGTTAAAGCACTGCTGTAACTTAGGTCACAGTGTACTGACGTTTGAAGTTGTATTTAGCATGGTTATTTAGTTTTAATTAAATAAACTGAAAAATCGATTGATATATATGTTAATAAATTAAAAATTAAATTTAGCATGGTTTTATTGTTTAATTTTAATGAAAAAATAACATTGGTAAACTCATAAATGATTTAGTCAAACGGTTAAAGTTATTATTAATCAGTAACATCAGTTATTGTCTCTATGTTAGCAGTCTTCATAACAACTTTGTCAAATTTTGTTGCTTCCCTGCTATATACACTTTTTCCTCGAACGAGGCCTTTCAGTTTCGCAACCATTATCAAGTTCTTCCTAAAACATATACACTTTTTCCTCGAACGAGGCCTTTCGGTTTCGCAACCATTATCAAGTTCTTCCTACAACAGTTGTAGGAAGAACTTGATAATGGTTGCGAAACCGAAAGGCCTCGTTCGAGGAAAAAGTGTATATAGCAGGGAAGCAACAAAATTTGACAAAGTTGTTAATCAATAACAGTTACATAACTATGTATATATACAATAATGTCGAAAGTTAATGACGATAATGCTTCAATTCCGATTACTTGCTGTCGAAACAACATTGCAGAGCAACGTACGCTTAATATACTTGTCAATTTCCTTCATATTGATTGCATATACTATTGAAAGTGACAGGTATTAACTCTATGGAATCGCACACCTGTAAATGTTTACATATATACTATAAAATCTCTAGTACAACATACATAGACCGATGTCTACTGAATAACCTGATAGCTGTTAACAACTGATAGCCATTTTGGTCTTCGATGCAAGAGAAGGCGTTGTTCCAACCTAGTGAAACAAACTGGATGCGCAGAAGGTAAACCGATTTTGGCAGTTTGTTTTATTTCCTGACAATATGATACTTACAAACCTTTTACTTTCTCACAACAACCCAAAATTAATATGTTTCTACAGTACAAATATCTGTCTATAATAGTACGGTACACTATTCTGTCTAATGTACGGTGTACACTATGTCTAATACCCGTCTGTACACGCGACCGACCAACATTCCGCTGGGTTATGATGGTATTTTAGCTCACGTTTCAGATTTATTTAAATATCTAAAAAATTTAGAAACTTTAAATTTGACAGACATTAAACGCCTTATTCCATCATACGAACTAATCTGTATACGATTGAAACTAAGATTCAATCGCAACCAAGATATTGATTTGAAACTTTGATTGCACGCTTCCAGAACTAAGAGAGGTTTAGTGAATGCAGTACAAATTTATTGTTTATCATAATTACATAAAAGTAGATATAAATGTTTGTCCATAAAGAAAATGTTTAGAGTAGCAGTGAATATAAGAAGAATCAATTTGTTGTTCAACCCCTTGTTTCTAAACGGAACTTTAAAAAAGTTTCTTCAAATGTGTTCAACGTGAAGATTTCATCGGATTGCACGTTGTTTTCTACAACAGGAGTTGAAAGCACTCGAGACGTCATTGTATTATATTGTGTGGACGTTCAGTGGCGCTCTTGTCTCTCCCGTTGTCGTCTCTATATATTGTTGATTATCTTTTTACCTGTCATTGTTTGAATACTTTCCTCTTCACTTTTAGCTTGCCTAAATATTAGTTTCGTACGTTCTCGGACCGGACAGGTCTTCCTTTCTCAGTCCGACTCGGACGTATCGGTCGAATTATTGACACTGTGCTGTACTTCGATTCAGTGAATTAAGTTTTTGCTTCTTGCCTCATAAATCGTTACATTCTCTTTTCCTTTCAGAGACTATAAATAAACATTTCTATAAATTAGTAAATGAATAACAGATTTTACATGCTTTTTTCTTCAAATTCACATAGTTGAGCAAAGCTCAAAGTAGGCGACGCACATTTTTGAACTTACTACAAAACACATCAGGTGCCGAAGTTTGAAAACTTGTGAGCAGTATGTGTAATTTATAAGGAAAGCAATATTGCCAAGATAGGGAAGAGCAACGCAGGTTATACTGTAGTAATTAGTGTTAATGTTAATACAGTCAGAGTAGTGTGTGACTACTGAAAACACAGTAGACGTTACACGTTCGGAAGTCGAACCTTGTGCCTATATGAAAATGCCACTGCTACTCTGCTAAATACACCGCTTGAACAATTCCGTTTCGAGTAAAATCAATTACATGTATAAAAAAAAACAATACCGTTTGATGTAATTTCAGTATGATATTACCTTGTTCGTCCGTTGCCCGCTTACATTGTCAACGCTCATGCAATCTGATAATTTAGAGCACATCGGCGGGCGTGTTTGCTCTAGCGTGTGTGTAAACATTTGCTAACCACATATCCGTGTTATCTCTGGAGCGCATTCACACAGATTGCGGATATCCGTATACAAATACACAGCCTTCTTGATTGATGTGCAAATCATGAATTTTAATTTTACAGTTATCTCTTGTTGTGTCACTGACAGGCAACAATTTTTTTGAATAAAATATTTTGATTCGTTTGGTTTTTAAAAATGTAGCGCTATGTTGAAACAGTAAATAAGAATAGTTCTAAAGTAAAATAAACATTTTCTTATAGGCTGTAGTGGATTGTATATTGAATTATCAGAACTGTATAGAACATAACATTAAAAAAAATATATATTATATTCTTGGATTTCGTTGTCCATGACGTGTCCGTTGATTAACTAAATATAATTAAATCGCTACAGACTCGGAACACAAAGTTTTTTATGTGTAAAAACGTAAAAGTTTTCCCTTATATCCTGAACCAGTTTTCGCTTATTATGAGCTTCGTCAGAGGCTATTACTGGGAGCCTCCCCCCCTCTCTATCACTCTCTCTCTCTCTCTCTCTCTCTCTCTATATATATATATATATATATTACTATAATATTTATGACTAAATTTACCTCAAGATATACTTTTTTCCTTTAGGAACATGTTTCGGGAGATCTTGTTCTCCCATCTTCAGCCTTCGCCATCTTGTTTCTGGTGAAGTATTTGTGTGTTGGCTTCTGGATGTTATTGAGGTAATTTGTTGGTCTTTGGTCTTTTAAAGTTGCATTATTGTGTGTGGTTGTGGTATCTGTTTTTGTATTTTGTGTATTTTCGATGTTGAGTGCTTTGAATATTGTGTCATGTTTTGTGTTGATTTGTGTTTGTTCTGGTATTAATTTGTTTTGTGTTTTATGTTTGTAAATCTGTAAATTTTCCCAAATGTTCATTATGGTGCCTTTGTGTGGTATATGTTTTATTAGTGTTACATTGGTTATGTCTGGGAATTCATGTCCTGTGTTTATTGCATGTGTGGCTAAATTGGATTTATATATATTTGGTTTTTTGTATGCATTTAGGTGTTCAAAATACCGTTTTTTCAGCTGTTTTTTTGTTTGTCCTATATAACATTTATTGCAATCTTGGCATTCAATTTTGTATATACCGTTGGTTGTTGTATTATCTTTGTTGTGTGAGCTATTTAGATTTTGTAATTTATTTTTATTAGTTTTGTATGCTATTTTTATATCTGTGTTTTTAAATAGTTTTGTTAGTTTTGTCATTTTATTATTTATATATGTGAATGTGGCCCATTTTTTGTTGTTGTAATTATTTATGTGTTGTTCAGTTTGATTAATTCTTAATTGTTCAGTTTTTATTTTATATTTGATTTTATTTTCTATTTTGATCATAGTATTTTTATTGTATCCATTTGCATAACCAATTTGGTATATTATATTTCTTTCTTTGTCAGTTTCTTGTTTGTTTAGGGGTATTTTGTACAATCTGTTAAATAACGAATAAAATGCTGACATTTTATGTTGTGGTGGGTGGTCAGCATGGTTGGGTATAATGATGTTAGTGGAAGTTGGTTTTCTATATATTGCATATTGTATGTGTTTGTTGTGTCTTGTGATGGTTATGTCTAAATAGTTGATTTTGTTATGTTTTTCTTTTTCTTCTGTGAATTGTATTTTGGGATGTATGTTATTGATTTGTTTCAGTATGTTCTCTGCATTTGTGTTTTTGTTATTTGATACATATAGTCCATCATCTACATATCTTATCCATATGCCATCTGGGTCATGTGTTTTTATGATATTTTGTATTTTGGTGTCTATGTGTTGTAGGAATATTTCTGCTACTATGCTTGATAATGGTAATCCCATTGCTAAACCTTCTGTCTGTTGATAAATTTTGCTATTAAATTCAAAGTAATTTTGTTTTAGTATTAGTTGGAGACTATTTTTTATTTCGGTTATATATTGTTTGTTTTCATTTTGTTCTATAAGTTTGTTTATTATTATGTCAATTGTTTCTTCTACTGGGATATTAGTGTACATGTTTGTTATGTCATATGATGTGAAAAATGTATTTTCATTTATATTTATTATTTTTAGTTTGTCTATTAATATTTTATTAGTTATAAAAGAAATTAAAAATAAAGTAAAGAACAATAATTTAATAATAACTAAAGCAGACAAAAGTCAAGCAACATAATTATTAGTATATATATAACGGATCTTTACAGCTGTCGCCGTTTCTCCGTCCCCAACTTCCATTGTAACCTATCGTAGCATGTAAGTTCTTCTAAATTTCTTGCAACCTTCCGCTACGTCATCTCGCCAACTCCTCCTTGGACGTCCTCTTTTCCTCCTCACCAGTGGTATCCATTCCAATATTTTGCGGGGCCATCTGTCATCTTCCAATCTCTTCCAATCTTTATAGTTAATAATTTGTTATAAAAAGTAATCATTTCCATTCAAATGCATGAAGAAAGGAGACAAAAATAACTCATTACACAACTGTTTTTTTCTGAAATAATTTTTAATCAGCGTTGTACAATGAATTTTTGTGAAACTACTAAAAAAAACCTACAGCCAAATAATAAAAACTGATAAAATTAACGAAGTTTATTTTGTGAAAAAGAACATTTAAAAACTTTTTAACCATTTTGTGAAATGTAATCTTACTGACGAAAACAAATACGAGTCCGTTTTACTGGTGTTTTAGTCCAATAATTAATTAATTGATACGAATAAATGAAAATTAATAAAGTAATAAAAATGAAAAATTACTTGTTTGCAGCAGGGTTCACTATTATGACATTTAGAGTTGCACATCAAAGAGGTGGCTTTGCACAAACACTTCTTCGTAGTATACTGTATTAAACAATTACAGTTTTTGAAGCCTTGTTCTCCAACTAAAGATAATTTATTAATCACTTTTCGAAGAGTAACCTCTTCGTTTCCTACTTCTGCAAAGCTAATAAATTTTTTGTACACAGCTTGAACTGATTTCTTGTGTATAAAGATGTAAGTTTGCCAATTGTGGTATCAAGTTGATAAAATTCATCATTTTCAATATTCAGTACGACAGCTATGATTGATTTTGGGTCCACTTTTGCCCGGCTTACATCTAGCACTTTGTCTCTCACATTCTCACATTCACGAAAACCTCCGAGTGCAGCTTTTACCACAACGCAGCGGTAAATCTTGACATTTACCACTAACTGTTGGTGAAAGTCCAAAATGCAAACATTTTAAAGGGATCTTCGGACATTTACCATTATAAAACAGTAAGTCTTAGGATATACCGGTAAAAATCTTAGGATTTACCTTACTTCGCACTTTTACAGTAACGTATATAATAAATAAATATATTATATATATTGTAACGCAACAGAAATGCTAGCATTCATGTTACATAAAAACAAGGTTAACAGAATAATAAACAAGTCAATATCTAACCCCATGATAGAACAAAGATTTAATAATTACATTTATAATCATAGATAAAGGTAAATAAGGATGCAAGGTAATATTAACAAGAATAACCGAACCTGTAAGTTAGATAATAATTGATGATATATGTTTAGTGAAAGGCAAACAAAAAATGAAACAATAATTTACTTTATAGTAATAGCAAATAAGAATTTTGAGTTAAAAGATATTATTTTGTGACAACAAATATTATGATAAAGTTTATGTTATGTTATACCAAATATGTGTTGAGTTAATGAAAGATAATGAAACAAGATGTATTATTCAATGACTGTTGTAGAATGAAGTGTGAAGCAGCTAATTAACGTTAATAGATTTGAATTTTCTTATATGTGATCCATAGGTCAAGATAAAATTGTTATTAGATATGGAAAAAGTAATTGTTTATGTAAATGTTAATAGTTAAGATTTGATTATATGTATGAATTTATGTAAAAGGGGCTATAGATGTGTACCAGTTATAAACACAGGTAGATCCGTTTACAATAAAAGGCCTAACAGCCAAAACCACTATATAACCACTCATAACATAAAGGTTAGGTACATCAATTAATAATAATTAATGAATACGATTTGAAGAGCTAGAAAAAACATTAAATTAATAATGATATATAATAAAATTTATACAAATTATGATAATACTATAATGCCATGATATCGATTAATAACTTTTAATGTCGAAAGTGGATTAAATATAAAAAAGGAAAAAAAAACGGCTTATATCAAAAAACCAGCAGAATATGTGTAGAAAATAATAAACCAACTATCGGTAAAGTTACATTCCGATAGGATAGCAAATTGATAAGGAATAGACAAAAAATATATGAAATAAACACTATATTCAAAACATGTGGAAGGAAGAAGTCATGTGTTGCTAGGGACGACAAAAAAAGAGGAAGTTGTTGATTTAACAATAATTGCTTTGATGATCTGAATGTGATGAGATTAAAAAACCCAAGAATTATCTATTTAATCGGAATATTTTAAATTATCAGACACGATTATAAAACACAAAATCCTAATGACAATATTTATGACTATCACCAGTACAGTTTAACCAAATAACACTACAGTATGAAATCACAATAGAGAATAAATAACTGGATTCTACAAGGAAGAACTTGAACTGTCACATATCCGAATGGAATTGATGATATATTAAACCAAATAGAAAGAATTAACAGTATCACAATTAATAATATTCACTACACCAGAAGTTATAACCTTTCAAATACACGGAACAACACTAATTGCTTCAACCGAGAGAAGAACGTATTTGGATCCTGGCGTTGCAGAAGAAGCATCAATCGGGCTGCAAACCAATCCAGAGAGCTGTAATTCCGAAGTGGACAGGACAAGAATTCCATTTTATTAAACCGAAGAAAGAAAATCGTACGGCATAATTGTCCAGAACAGTAAATTTATCAATCAACCGCCTACACGATTTGCTTCGTTCTAGTCTGGTAAATTATTATTATATTAATTATACTAACTACACAACACTTCAAATTTGTAAATCTTGCATTCTTATCTATGTATTTTTAATCTTCCCCACAGTTACAAGAACCTTCACACCCTGAATTAAATTAATTACAAATTAAAACACACTATATAACTAAATTTAAATAAAGGATCGGAATAATCAACAATCGATTCATGCAATCTATAGCCCAAGCATATGTTAATTAGAACATATCTTATTCAATGTTAAAGAAGTAAACAAATAAAGAACCTTTATATAATTGCAAAATCTTGTTATTTGGAGTATGGTTTAATGAGCTGGGAATAAAAAAGTAACTGAATAAGTATAGAATAATTGGTTAACATAAACATTGAAATAACCTATAAGTTTCGTTGAGCCGATACTACAGCGCTTATAGCGGAATTATCTGACACCAAAGAGAGAGCGTAAAAATACAAAATTAGACATAATTCTCTTCAAGGTATAATAGGGTTGAACGAAATTATAAAATAACTCATTAATTATTTAAGTTGCAGGTACAGTAACACTGATATTTTTTAGAGAGCTAAGTTAATATTAATTAATTACATCAATACATCCCACAACTCCAAATATCTCCGAGATTTAAATAATTAAAATAATTCAAAACACATTGGCATAGGTGTAGTAACAAATTGACAAACCCAACAGTGGGGTTTTAAGGAGAGGAATCTAGTTTACCAACAAAGTGACGCTCATAACGTGGGACCTAATTAGGTGACGCGAGAGGGAGTAATTACAATATATATATATATATATATATATATATATATATATTCATTATTGCATATTCATTAATTATTACTGTTTTATTGAAAAATAAATACAATCATTTAACAAGAATATATTATATCAAATTATTGTATAGTATTTCGACAGTTTTTATATTACTGTCACCTTCAGATATATTTGTTGTTTTTTAATATAGATTTTATAACTTCGTAATGTATTTATCATTTATAAAATTATATTTATAAAAGATTAAGGGAGGTTTAAAAACATAATTATAATTTATTATAATTAACAACATAATTATAACTAGAATGACTTATATTGGAGAAAGAAACGAAATACAGGGAGGATATTTTAAAATATTTATAAATTAATATTTGGAATTACGTTATGAGCTCATGTTATATTTGGCAACAACATATCATATCTATTAGGTTTTGACCTAATGAAGCTGTAATATATACAAATCAAATACCTAATCAAATACAAAAAATTATTACATATTTACAGAAACAACTTAATCTTTTGGTATTGAACTACATCGAAATTTAGCCGAGCTTTGAATAACCAAACGCTCAGAAGAGTTTTTTAATCAGGAAGGAGTAAAGAACTTTTTTCATTTTTTCATGTACTGCGTACAAGAGTGAAATACACTAGAACCAAATAAAATGTATTTTATGACAATTATGAAATTTATAAGGTAGGTATCACAGTGGTTGTGGCATTGTTAGACATATTAACATGCAGTACGAAAAATTAATTTTTAAAATGACTGTAAAAGTTACATTAAGAACAACTTCCTTTTTTAATTATATATTACCATAAAAATTGATTTTATTCTAATACCTTGTGACAGAAGATGAGTAATGCCTTGTGTTTTTATTATGATTATTTTTATAATACTGGACACGTATTAGGAACTAGCTACCCAATGTTATACAAATGGAATACCACTTTCTAGTTTCAATATACGTAATTTGAATTAAGAATCGCTATTCGGGGCAAACTGAGTACGGTTGACTGCCGATGTACATAAACAGTACACAGTTCAATTACTATACTTCCCCAGAATTTGCTTGTACGAGCTTTGCACTGACTTATACGTTCACTCCATGTACTTGTACAATACGGTTATACGCAGGGTCGGATTAGAAGCGCGTGGTGCGCTATGCTGCCATCAGACTGATTCCCCCCCCCCCCACCAATTCTAAATTCAACCTTTTATCCATTATTTATTTATACTGTTAAATGGCATACACAATTTCGAAAGATAAAAATTATTTTATTAAAGTCTCAAATTACAACAAATATTCAGCTAAATAGTGATTAAATGAGCATAGTAGTACTTAAGCTTAGAAAATACTAATCAATCCATTTTTCCTTGATTTTGGCTTAACGGAGTCTTGTATAATTTCTTCTAAATCGAGCGATTCAAGTATCTTGCTTTCAATATTTAACCTTGCTAACGAAGATAATCTCTCATCTCCCATACTTAAACTCAACATATCTTTAATCGTTTTAAAGCAAAAATGCTCTTTCAGATTCCCAGTTAGCTATTGGAATCGTGAACAGCAGGCGATAAGCAATGTGTAAATTACGAAATACATCAGTCATTTTACAATCAATAATCCAGTTTAATACTTTAAGCGGATAAAAAACTGTAGTATCATGGAATCTATAATCTTCATTCGAACGATTTGAAAAAAAAACCTCTTTCTTGCAAATTTTACTCGTGGCACAAAGTTCTCAATTCCATTAGAAGATTGTCGAAAAGTGTGCACACATGTTTTTATGATTTTGGATTGAGGACATTCGTTTTTTTTCACATATATTATCTTCAAAAAGTTTTTGTAATTTAGGGCTGGATGATGCCCCCTTTGACAGTTGAGGTCCTGGTGCCCGGCGCTGCATCATACCCTATAGTTATGGATAATCAGCCACTGGTTATGCGCTTCGACAATACACTAATACAAAGCACTTAGGCTACTTGTATCATCCCTAAAACTTTACTTAGGCCTAAATCTGTTTGCATGCAACACTTGTTTATGTGTTCTAGATTTAAAGTTTTAGTGAAAAGATTATTTACTTGTTAAAAATGTGTTTGTATTTTATTTTAGTACTCAAGCAAGTGATTTCGTATTTTACTTTAAGTATTTATGCAATATTATGATGTTCGTCCGTGAAAAAAATTACTAAGAGAATTTTTAGGTTCAATTTGATTCATAAAACAAATACTAACTTTTCATATAGCAAGAATTATTATAGGATGAGACGGATTGGGATTGGTTATTAATACTGTTTAGTTATTAATAAACATAGACAAAACAATAATATGCCTAATCTCGTAAACTGTGTACAATTGTTAAAGGAACTACGTGCAATGTGTCACACAGACCGGTAAAGTTTTCAGTACACATTATTGCCGAATTGTTGTTGGTATTTGTGTTATGTGAATCATTTATTAAAAGTGGTCGAGCTGTTGTGTTGGCATGAAATGATAAGGGCACAGTCATGACGTCTCTGCTTACAACGTAAACTTCCACCACACGTGAAATTTGTGCCCTGAATCCGTCGCTGCTTGCAACCAGCCAATAGTGTTTCTAGAAATTGAGGTCAGCATCTATTGTCTTATATTCATATCATTCCGTTGTAATTAATTTACAATAAAACAACGATACAACAGGTATAATAAATAAATGATAATTTCATGTCATTGAAACTGTATAGTTGAAAAAATTGGTAGCCTATATAATACAAATAATACATATTGCAAGGAAACTTGCAGTAAAAAGTCATAATAAATGAGTGTTACACTTTTATGACGTTAATAGACAGGTTTAAAATTGTTTTTGTTCATTTTTTGTAAATTAGCTGTAAGTTGTGAAATAAGGGATGGATAGTTTCGTGCTATAAATTAAAATGCCCATAAATTTATTCTCTTTCAAGTATAATGCAATTTTAGTGCGCGTATTATTTGTATTTTCCTGAATAACTTCTATATTAATTAACATTTGGGAATGAAACTTGGACGGCGTATGCATCATATTTAGCGCTACATTTCTTGAATGTCAAAGGCTCAAAACATACAGTTTTACTATATGTTTTTAAACTGAATTCACTTTTCTATAATTTAGTTATCTCAAAATAAGTCATACAATTTTTAGATAATATCTCTGCAGGATTCTACCAATTCTAGCAGAGTCGTACACAATCTGAAGCTAATATTTGTGAAAATCTATCACATGTTGCTAATTTCAACCAGTGAGGAACTCCAATTTTCATCTGGGTTCGTTTCTGGTCTAATGAACATCAGTCAGTCCGCTTCTAAAACTCGTCCCGTGAAGACGTACTCTCTTTGCGAGTTTTTCGTGTCAGAACAAGTTCTTCTATAAGGTGACGCCAGTCCGAGATATTAGCTACCAGTGTCCCGTATGCTGGATCAAGGGTTAATAGAAGTTATTAATTAATTTGAAAACATCATTGATCAGTGCTAACTCGCGTTAGTGCAAGATCTCCGCACAGGCCAGTAGTATTCGACGGAATACTCCTGTATTAACACTTTAAGATAGCTGGAAGGTGTTAGTCCAATACACCACATATTTTCATAAATTTACCCACTGTTCTAAACCTGAGATTATCAACATAAACAATAACGGGCAGATAAACGGCGTGCGCGTGTGTATTGCGGCTGATAACGCATCGTCGAGGCCAGCGGTCAGCGTATCAGCATAGCTGCCGTCAACTGATCCACAGAATAAGGAATTCTTCATACAATTTTACTTGTATTATTCATACAAGTAATATTTATATGCTTCAAGATGAACATTAGTTTATACATTAAAGACATATTAACTGAGTAAATCATTTTGTGTTTTATAAAGAAATTAACAGACAAGATATAAATTTGTTTTTAATTAAAAAAATTGTCCTACATCCAGATAGACTCTGTTGCTTATTATTATTACTATTATCTGTATAGGCATTAATTTTGTTTCGTTGCAATATATTTAAGAATACTTATAAAGAAACGGACGATTTCCATATAAGTTTGATGTAATGACAACATGAAGACGGGAATCACCCGCTTCGTCATCCTGACAATTACGCGCTCATTATCTCCAGTCAACTGGAGAAACGCCGATTTCCAGAAAATGTTACTACTTACCTACACATACTTCAATCGTTTGTTTTGTTTCATTGTATATTTCTTATTTTGTTTGTTTACATTACATTTGTCTCCATTTGTTGAAAAGTGGTTTAAATTCACTTTGTTGTCAACTGGAACTCACACGCTTAATCAAAAACATTACAAATAACAATTCATCTAATTTATTGTGCGCGTTATTCTTTGTGTGTGTCAGTGATAATGATATTAGTAGGGTATGTTGTTGTGTACTTCCAGGTACACTGCACACTGTAATAATAGAGTAACTTAAAGACTTTTGTAACGGCCCAAGTTAAAGCCGTTACGTAAAATTTAAAAACTAGACGCTTGGCCTAGATGGAGCGAAAATGTGCTGGAACCCAGAGTGACAGGACTTGCAATAAAACACTCATTTAAACCATAAAAACTTTTTATTAATGTTTTCTCATTTCATTATCATAACATATCTTGAAATATAACATAACATATCATAACATAATATATCATAACATAGATTGAAATATCATACAGTGTTCAAACGATTGAATTCTTGTGTAATTCATAGTAGTTTATAGTTTTCATTTTATCAACAAAAAAATATATATATTACAACGATATATATCATATATAATTTATTTTGTGGAGCCCCTTTGTTCGTGGGGTACAACAATTATACTACGTTACAACTTTATGTGTTATATAACGATACCTTTTATGTATGCAGGTTGTATAGTGTTACCAGGTGTAACTATAATAAGAGTAGTAGATTTATGAGTAGTTAAAATTTCATGTTTATTGTTTTAACAAGCATTATAAATAATCAACATTGTTAATAATCTCCGATCAAGATATCACTCATTATTAAGTGTTTATCTCTTAAGCTATACGGTGTTACACACATTTAAAACACTCTTACACCTAGACATGTTAATAATCTTAATCTAGACATTTATTCAATATGATTTACTAAAACAAAACAAAATTTAAATGTAATTTTAAATTGAATTCATTTACTCAGATCTGACCTCAGCTTGCACAGTCTATACCAATGTATTTTTTTAAATTAAATTCAAAATTATATTATTTACTCTTAGACTGGCATTTGTTTCATATTAAAAATTTAAATTATTCTCTTCTACAAAATGCAAATATCAAATAATTATTTTACTTTGATAAAAAAAATATACTATCTCAAAATTAAACTCTTTTTTTTGTCTATATTTCTCTATATGCGATCGCTCATTCTTACGACTAAAACATTTACCTAAGACTCTATTACATTATTTCTATTTATAAACTTTTTTTGTTTTAATTCATTGTCTCTTTATATAGTCTTTATGAGCTCTTTTAAAAGAATCATTTATAAATGCATTATGCATGTCACCTCGAGTTTTGATGACCTTACGACTTATTGACGGGGTCCAGCTTGTCCAGAGTTGGGTTTCCGTTACTCCTGGCTTGGCGTGGTCCTGGATATGTCCAGAGTCCAGCGTCGTTCTCCAGTAGTGTGTGGTCCGTCCCAGAGAATTACTATCTGCTGCGAGGTGGATCTCGTACGGCTGTTAGACGTTTCAAAAGCATCTCCTAACGTCTAGCATCTCGTGTCGCTCTTGTAACTTCTCTGTTGATACTCTTGCTGACTTAAACGGTCCCGGTACTCTACGTTTCCCGTAATATTGTAAACATAATTACTGAACGTCTTTATTCGTTCACAAATGAGACTTATAACAAAATAAACTGTTCTGCCGACGGACAGCGTGTCCGACTGCAACTGTGTTTTGAAAAGAAGAGAAGTGTTTCCAGTCGCACCCTTAATTTATACCCTCTCGAGATTCCGCACCTGTTGGTTCCGAAATTATCCTGCCGAGACCTGCAGATCATATGCTAGCCCCCACTCCCGAATCTTTTCATATATTTGCAATTTTTTGCAAATGGCAATGTTTTGTACGGAATCGAGATAGCACAAATCATAGCTAATTTGATTAAGCACTCACTGTATTAATTTGAGCGTCTTAGTGTAATTTGCGTATTTTTGGCACATTATTTCGCACTGATTTCGCGTAGTGTGTCCTATTAACGTCATTTTCTTACTGTGGATAACTATAAAATTTACACACACTTTGGTGCCTTTTATTTGTTTATACACTAATTAGTTTTCACACAGTGAATTAAAATAATTATTTTAGTAATTAATTGGGGAGGGTAGCTGAGATTCCTGTCTGTACATGCATCACTAACACACTCAAGATACACGCGTAACACACATACAATCGAGCAGGTATTCTTTGCTTGTTGGAACATGTTAATTTCTCCCCTAGTATAACAATGAAACATTTTTACAATCCCAGACCTGTCCATTTACCCCAAACTTATAATAATTTTACAAATTTTATATTTATTTAAATCAATGCTTAATACAGCATATGGCTGTATCGTTGCAATATATATTCAATCTATATTAATCACAATAAAAAAATTAATCAAACAGCATAACAATTGGATCCTTTTTAGCACAGTTAATAATATAAATCACAAATATATATCCATATGACTTGTTCTAACCAAATTTTAATCATTATAAATATGAAAATACTATTTACATGTATGCTTTTTATATCAACCAATATATATATTATATACCATATATATGAATTCTTGTGTAATTCATAGTAGTTCTTAGTTTTCATTTTATCAACAAATATATAGATATATATTATAACATTACAAATTGAGTGTAATTTGATTTGGGTAGCGCCACGATTTTGGAGCGCCAAAATTTTATATAACATTACTGGTATTGTGTACCAATTAATGGAGTTTGGGTGTTATGGTAATAAGAGTAGTCATTGATTTAATTGTAACGAGTTTGCATAATTTTATTTATAAAACACAAGCGTATTTAAAAATCTCAACTACTTCGCCATAAATATTCATTATTGTTCGCTTGAAACGTTCAAATGTTGTAGTACATTTAACATTAAATAAATCTTATATTCTACGGTAACAAAGTTATATTATAAATACTTATTTGTCAATATTAAAACTAGACTGCTCAGTCTGACAGTGTGCTTTACTGCAGTTTCATTTATTTTTTTATTTTTTAATAACTTCTAACTACGTTAATTTATGTATTGCATACTTGGTAATCATTGATTGCTTTACAAACTTTAAAATAAAATTGAAATTGACTAAATTAATCGTTAAACATAAAAAAAATGTAGTAAATTTAAATCAAATTCTCTGAACCTCTTTATCTACATTTTACATAAAACTCTTATTACTATACTGAAAAAAATTATCTACATTTGTCACGCAAATATTTACATATAATTTACAGAGATTCTCTTTTTCATGTTTAAATTTCAAAATGTCTTTTAAAAGTCTTTGGTCTCTCATTTTAAATTTATAAATGGATTATCTGTCACCTCGATTTTGTAGCTTATACTCATGTCCTCCGTTGATCCGTATGTCCTCTTCTGATCTGAGTTCCCTGCACGTCTCCAGGTTCCACTCGTCGTCCTCCAGCTACTCGTCTATCATGGACCCATCTGGTTGATGTAGGATAGTGTGAGAGGTTGCTTTGCACCAGCTGCTGTCGTTTTAGCAGACGCCTCTACTGTTGAGCGTAGCGTTCCTCTGCATGATGTAAGATAGTAACTTGTCTTGACTGACGGACCTAACGTACATTCGTATTCGGTAACAGATTAAGAGTTACTATTTTGCACTTATGACGAACATAGTGTTCGACCGCGTCTACTGTTCGATTAACAAAAATTAGAAACTCGCGTCGCCAACGGACAGAGCGTCCCTCCGCGACTGAAGACTGATTGAGAAGAAGGGATGGCTTCTCTCGTGCCCTATTTATAATCGAGCATCGTACAGCACCGTCGTACAGAATTCCGGACAGAATTCCGCCGGTTTGAAATTGCTCGGTGGCGTCAGTTCTCCCACTCTCGTCCAATTTGTATATTTTCTCACATTTCTGCCAATGGCAAAGTCTGATGTGAACTACAGGGTGCTCTAACGATGGATGATTTAGTTACACATGTCCAACGTAATCTCCATCGTAATAGAATAATCCTTGTAATTACTACGCACTTAAAATTGCACTGAATTCGCATTGCGCGTCCTTTTCACGTCATTTTCTCACTACACGTGCGTATTAATTTTATACACATTTTGGAGTCTTTGAATTTTTCCTACCATCTATGGTTTTCTTATAATTAAATAAAAACTGTAATTTGACAATTATTCAGGGTGAGATTGCAAACTTTCATGCTCGAGCTGGCCTCACTCACACACATCACTTACTACTGTACACACTCCCAGCGACAGTTGTGTGAGTGTTCAGGTCAGCGCCTGCCTGTCTACATTCCGTATTTTTAACATAAACTAAGCTTTCAATCTCACACCTATTTCTTTATTTAATATTTATAAATTTAATTTAAATATTTATTTTATCTATTAAATGGGACAGTACAGCATATGATTGTACTATCGCAATATATATATTACAACGATACAACGTTATTAAATGTAAGCGTGTCGTGCCACACGTTGACGGGCGACAAAATTATAACAATACAAGTAACGTGTATGTGTAATTGGGGTTCAGGTGTAATTATAATAAGAGTATTAGATTTATGAGTACTTAAAAATTCATATTTATTGTTTACTCAATCTTATAAATAATAAACATCATTAATAATCTTCGGTCACGATATTACTCATTATTAAATGTTTATCTCTTATACTATACGGTGTTACACACATTTAAAACCCTCTTACATCTAGACATGTTAATAATCTTAATCTAGACATGTTAATAATTTAATTTACTAAAACAAATAAAATTAAAATGTAATTTGAATTGAATTCTTTTAATTCAGATCTGACCTCAACTCGCTCAGTCTATACCAATGTTTAAAATTAAATTTAAATTTATATTAATTACATTTAGACTGGCATTTGTTTTATATTCAAATTTAAATTATTCTTTTCTATAATGCAAATATCAAATCAATTTAACTATTTACTTTGATAAACAAAATCTACTCTCTCAACTTTATATTCTTTTTTTTTCTTATTTCTTTACATGCGATCGCTCATTCTTACGACTAAACATTTCTAAAATATTATTACTAATTATAAATTTTTACAATCTCAGACCTGTCCATTTACCCTTAACTTATAATAATTCTACAAATTTTATATTTATTCAAATCAATGCCTAATACAGCATATGGCTGTATCGTTGCAATATATATCTGTAATTAATCTGTATTAATCACAATTACTAATATTACTAACAATGAAAATTAATCAAGCAGTACAACAAGTGGATGCCTTTTAACACAGTTAAGAATATAGATCACAAATATATATATCCACAGGACTTGTACTAACAAATTTTTAATCATTATAAATATGAAAATACTGTTCATATGTATGGTTTCTTTTATAATTTGAAAACCGGTGGAGTGTTGGTGTAGAGGTTTAATACATGGAATCCTCCCACCTGTGCTTTTGGAGAATTGATGATACCAGTTAGAGCCTGTGATGAAGATGAGTGTGGTAACGGTGCTGGTGAGTTCCGAATTCCTGTTTGTCTCCTTCTGGGCAGCTGTCTTTTTTTATTTTCGGGAGTATTTCTAAGTCTGACGGCGATGGGGAGCGTTCTAGTGTACAGCTCTGCCGATGGTGACGGATGTTGGTGTCATCATCTCCGCTTTTTCCACTTCTCTCGTCTGTGCGAGGACCCTGTAACATTTTTTATTTGTAGTGGGCCGTCAGGAAATACAACTACCCCAATTCTCTCTCGCCTTGGAACACAGACACCACACACACACTGTCACAATTTTTATCCACACTACTACTCTGTTATTAGCGATACTGTTCCGTGTAATAAGCAAGCTTGAAAATTCGCATTTAGCTTTTCATTAACATTTACAAATTAAAACATTTACCTTTAATTACTTTTACTTTTACTTCTTTTACATTTCACATTTACTTTTAAATCTCTCAAGCAGTTAAATGCAAAATCGTCACGTGCTCCCATATACCGGAAGTAACGTGTGAGTCACACACAAATTAGCACGCATTCTCATTATTAAATTAGAATAATTTAACACAAATTAACACACATAACCCCTTATTAAATTAACAGCGAATAATGTGATGATTCTCATCTGAGACACTTTATCGATTCACGAACTCATAGTAAGTTGAAACAGTATTTTGCCACGCCGTCAGACCTCGAAACGCCCCGTTGGAAGGCTAAAGATGAAATGAGAAGGAACAGCTTTTTCTGCTAACCCACCATGCCAAAAAAAAACTTGTTGAGAATTGCTTAACCTAACTTCGGCCAGCAAGGAATCAGCTGTACCTTGCTAACTATATTGCGTCGCCATTCACTGTCGCGGCATACTGATCAAGTCAGCTTTGTCTCCCCACGGCCACACAGTGGCGGCATTTACGTTTGAATCATGCCGGGAAAATTCAAATCCCGGCACACCCTCACCCCAAAAGGGCAACATGGTTGCCCCAAAAATCACATCAAACCACAGCCTCCTGGCTACTTCCATGACAATCACAGTCCACTTGGCTGCCTTGGGAATCTCAGAAAAATACCGCTCTTAGGGAGACAGAGACTCGGAGGAAAATGAAACAAGAAGAAGGAAGAAATGAAACTGTGTGGGTGCATGTGTGCCTGGGTGTGTATGTGTGTAATTGTGCGGTAACTGCATGCTGACCTGGCCAGGGACAGCATACAGAGATGAGATACAGACGAAGAAAAAGAAGAAAGACAAGAATCGTGCTAGCACTAGAGCTCTGACCTCCTAAGGCCTCCCAAACTCACAAACTGAGAACCCAAGAGCCAGATTAATATCTCAAACGGGATCACTTCCTATCTCCACTCACCTACTTATGCGTTATGGGAAAGCTTCAACTTAGAGATGTGAGTGGTCAACGTCTCTACATCACTGTCGGGATCCCCCAACTTCACCGTCACTGGTGACACAAACCTCAGAATGCGGTATGGACCGGACCAACGATAACACAGTTTGGCGGCTCTTTTGTCCACTGCTGAGCTGATCGGGTGTCTTTGGCAGTAGACTAAATCCCCAACCTTAAAGGGATTAGGAGTTCGCCCCTGATTGTAACGAACACGAACACGCTCGTGCGCACGAAGCAAATTCTTCCGGGCCTCTTTCCACCTGTCTGCTGACCCAATGTCAGGATTATTAGGCAGAAAATCTTCAATTTTCCACAAGTTGGTCAATGGAAGTGTGGGCGAGAATCCAAACATCACCTCAAAGGGAACGGCCTTATGACTTTCATGGAGGGTCGTATTGAATGCTAACTGTAACCACTTAAATTCTGGTCCCAAAAATTCTGTTGCTCTGCGTGGTAAGCAATCAGAGCAGACCTAAGATTCCTGTTGAATCTTCCCGCGTGGGACGGCTGAGGGTACTAAGGGGAAGTGGTTACATGTTGACACCGTTGGCGAAGCACATTCGCCGGAATTCGCCCAAAATGAATTGTGGACCATTGTCAGACACAATGACGGCCGGAAGTCCGAAATGCTGGAAGATATTGTTATGAAGAGCTAGGATGGTTAGCCGAGCGTTTGCCTGCCGTAAGGGCAATAGCCAGACAAACTTAGAGAAAGCATCCACACAAACAAGCAGGAAAGAATTACCTGACTTGCCACGTGGGAGAGGTCTCACGTAGTCGATGAATAACTTCTCCATTGGTCTGCTCGCCACGTCCGATGACAAGAAACCCAACTTGGTGTTTTGGGCAGGCTTGCTTAACCAGCAAAGATGACACGCCTTCACTCTAGCCGCAATATCCCTATCCATGCCCTTCCAGATAAAATGTTTCCTAATACTGGAAATGGTCTTTGAAATCCCCTTATATCCTCCTACTGGGGAATTATGGTAGTAGCTGAAGACCATGGGCACTAACTCGCTAGGCAGCACGATTTTAGGGACTCGTCCTTTTCTTTCTTTACAACACAGGACGCCCTTGGACAAGAAATACGGGACCTGTACGTTACCCTCTTTTAACTTATGGATGATCGGACCCAACTCTTCATCATCTGATGGGGTAACACATCAGTAAAGGCTAGTGGAAAGTCTAATAATAAAGCACAGGGTTGCTCAGGTTGAACTTCACTGGGTTGGGAAAACATGCGGGACAAAGCGTCAGCAACCACATTTTGAGTTCCCCTAATGTGTTGCACTTTGAACTTGAAGGATGAAATCTTCACCAACCATCTTCCAATTTTACCCAGTTGCCGGGGATGAGCAAGAAGCCAAGAGAGAGCCTGATTATCGGTCTCGAGTAGGAACTCAGCATGTTCCAGGAAACGCCTGAACTTATCTAGAGCGTATACCACTGCCAAACACTCTAGTTCATAAACTGATGACTTCTTTTCTTGCTGGGTCAAGGTCCGCGATATAAAAGCCACTGGCTGCCTAGCTCCATCAATATAAAAATTTCTCAATTTGATCCATAAGACCTAGGACGAGAAAAAGTCTAAAAAATATATTTATTTTTAGTCAAGCAAAGGTATACAAATGTTACAATTAGGCCTACATTTTCAAAAAAATTGTGGATAATTTTGGTTATTTACAAAATGTTCCTATTGTTTAATAAAATTACCTGCTTCAGAAAACAAAACAAAGTTTACGTAGATCAGAGAAGTTTTAATAAACGTTTCGTAAGCCTGGGTTTTAGTTGGCCGCCGGGCACATCGTGTACTGGAGTTGTCGTTACTTTACCAAGATAGAACGAATATTGGGTAGCCAAAAATTTAACTTGATAAATGCTGGCAGAGTGAACATGTCTTATCAAACCGCCAAACCGTCATCCAAATTGGGCCCATAAACGGATTTATTCAAGGTATGTACTTTATGTTCAAAGTTGGAACAACGACTGCGGACTATCACAAACAGAAGGGCGCGAATAATTTTGAAAACTGATATGTAGTACATTTTTTATTAGGCCTCTCTGTATCAGTTGTTACAGTAATGGATAGTACCTGTTAACATAATAATCGATACACTACCAACCAAGGGTTCCACCAAAAAAGTCATGATATCACGGCTGTTGAAGAAAGGAGTACAATGTGAGGTTGATATGACAGAAACAAGTTTTCTCACCCTTTCAAAAAATAAAACACACTCCGAACAACTGCCTCAACTTTCCAAGCACATAGACATACTGTAGAAAGAGGCTCCCTCCGTAAATGTGCGAACAAAGCGCTGACGAAATGTTTTATTCAATAACATTTTAGGACTGTGAACAGGCTTGCTTACAAGCTAAAAAAGTTAATAGACGCAGGTTAGTGAGTAACTTATGCTAGTGAGTAGAAAAACAAAATTACTGGAGCAGGGGTACACTTGTAGAAGAAACAACTATAAGTAATTTTACATATAATAAAACCTGGAGAATGAAGGTAGTAGAATGGCTAGTTTTAATTAACAGACAAGACACTAATGACGATGTGACTAAGGCTCAGAAATTTAGGAAAAGCCATTCAGTAAATAATGTGTACAGATTTGTAGTTGTAATTACTTTTTATACCTCTGAATATTTACAGCCTAGTTAAAATATAACTCGAATATAAATAATTCTAGATGGGTAATAACAGCTCTAGATTGATAAAATAGATGGATAGTTTTTATATCAACACATTTTATTTTAGTGTAATTTCCAACATACAATAGGATTTAAAGCCCTTTACATCTATCGTAAAGCAATTATAATTGTTAATATTATTACGGCTTCGTATTATATTATTACTGATTATGTTTTTAAACAGTAGAAATAAAATATCTGAACATCAGAGAAGTCGTTACTTACAACTTTAATACCAGTTTCAGCTAAAAAGACACTCGTATACAATCCTTCAATCCATCACACTGAAGTAACAAACAATAAATACCATGTAATTAGCACGTCGCAATAAATAATACAAGTCACCAGTTAGACATGTTCCCACGTACAATAATTCACAGTATCACTTTACATATAGTACCACTGTCAAAATACGGACCAATTTAGAAGTCACAACAATAACTAATAACAATACTTATGGTTTTGATTTACAATCTGAAACTCCCAACTCGACTGGCCGATATTAAAACACTTCTATTTATACTTCGCCTGTGTGTCACAGCTATACCATGAACCATTCCAGTTGGCAGAAGAATAATCGTCCACTGTCTGGAAGGTGCAGAAAGATGTAAAAATCGAGAGAGCGTTGCGTCATTATGCTGCTCACACAACGCGTGCAAAAGGTCACGTAGTTCGGCCTTATAACACATATCCCTTCAGAGGAAAAATATAAAACGATTGTCGTTTATGTTAATTTTAAGAAACATTTCTGTGATTACAGTTTTTTTATACATCGAGTGGCAGTGAAACGCCCTATAATGATAGCGTTGACGCAGCACTGTCGATATTTGACGCCGGGTGTTATGAGACCAGCAGATTACGTCAGAAAGTGTTTAACACTGTTGACTGTACACTACCAATAAGGGTTTAACGCATATTCTAACAGACTTGTGTGAATTCGGTTTACACAACAGGTTATTACTTTAACTTCTTAGGTATTTGGAAATCTTGAGAACACTTAAAACATGTTACAATTTATTGGTCACTGAATGCATTATTTATGTGTCATATATATATATAATATATATATATAATATATATATAAACGGGCTGCCGTTTATTGTTACAACACAAAAAGCAGCCCCAATACCAGAGAAAAACTATAATGAATTAACTATATTAAACTAAGGAAAAGAAAATGACTATGAGCCAACCCAAGTGATTGACCCAATAAAGAAAATAAAATGAGAAGGTATAAACTCAAATAATGATAAAAAAGGCACAAACAAATAATAAATGTCTAGTAACAAGTATTAAAATAAAATAAAATAATCTTAGTTAAAGTACACTAACCAGAGTATGTTAGTGTATATTGTATGTTATTAATAACCCTCTGATGATAAGAAATCAAAACATAAAATTGTTAACAGACTAACTACCAATTGTGTATAAAGTAATAAAAACCCAAAAGTGAGAGATAGGTAGGAAGTGAAAGTGATAAACCGTGTAAGTGTTAGAAGTTAGAAATGAGAGAGTAAACAATTCACAATAATAAGAAAAAGGAAACAAAGATAACAAAACAGATTGCAAAAGATGGATAGACCATTAACATAATAGTGTCAATTCATAATAAACTAGTACTATAAGTGCAATGAAAATAAGACATCCTATGTTAATAATAAAATTCAAGGGATGATTATCAAGATAGAATAAATGGTGTGATAATGTTATTCACCAAAATTGTTATTTGCTCAATTAAAAGAGTTGAGTTTGTAAGGAGGAATATGGCTGAAAAGTAAACAGACCATAAACCTAATTTTTGTGTTATGTTTTATAAGTAATATTAAGTGATAAACAAGTTATAAGAAATGTCAATAGATATAAGAAAGGAGATAAATTGTACAAACATAATATTAATCATTAGAGTAAAGACAGAAAAATAAATAAGAGAATAACAGGCAAGCAATGATTTTGTAAATTAATAAGAACATTCAATTATTGTAAAACAGCCCAAATTAATTCAAAAAGTAAATAAGTCATAAGTGACACCAAGCAAAACATATGTAAATGTAAAATAATCTTTAATTTGTGTAAAATAAGAAGATATAGCCAATTACTACTTAGGCCTATAAAATGCCTAACTGTATAAATTCAAAATAAACAAATTGTAAGAAATTAACTACTGTATTAGAAAATTCAGGGCAAGTAACTCATTAATTACAATTAGTGAACCATATTAAGATGTCAGGATTAGAATAAAAATATAAAATAAGAAAGAAATGTAATAATATAATATTAGCATTTTGTCAAATCTTTAATACCTGAACAAACCCAGCTATGTGGGATGTCAAAATGATCTTTGAAAGAAAATAGAAACAGTTATGATAATACCTAATACACTGATAAGAAGACAAAAGAATAATAGCCATCAGAAAATAGTTATTCATTTTGAATTAAAATTAAAATATTATAACAATAGGCATAAATGTAATCAGCCAATGAGAGTATAGCCAGTTGCCATAACAATGGAACGTTATTATATTTAATGCCGTTATGAAACTTTAGTCCATTATTGACGATCAAGAGATACAGAAGCCAAACCATATTCGACTCAATTTTCAATTAAAATAATAATAAACACTGCGAAATTTAACGAGATGTGGATGCAAGAAGTCAAATAAAGAATTAGTTAACCCAAGAGAGCTAATAAACCAGATTTTAATATTCAAAACTACTTATTTTATCCAAATTAATTGAAAAAGAAGCCAGATGCAATCCAAAGTATAAATGATGGAAGATTAATGATCGTATCAACCCAACCTAACTAAGAACAAAGTGACTCTTCACCAGAATTCAACAAGATTTGTTAAGTATATCTGAACTACCCGAATTTACGAACTAAATTAATTAACTTTTCTCACAACACAAAAAGTCTCACTCCGAACTTGGTAACTAAATTTCTTTCAAGGATTGATTGATAATAAATATTAAACTTGTATGTAATCATAATTTTAACCTGTGTACGAAGTACGAAATTATAACAAACACTTTGTAACACTTAAAAAACGAATTGTATTTAACTTTAATAGTATATAAGTACAATTGATGTAAGGTTAGGTTAGGTTAGGTTAGGTTACGTTCTACAGCAGCGTGTGTTCCTGGATACGTCTAGAGTCCAGCGTCGTTCTCCAGCAGCGTGTGTGTTCCTGGATACGTCTAGAGTCCAGCGTCGTTCTACAGCAGCGTGTGTGGTTCTCATCAGAGAGTTGTTATCTGCTGCAAGGTAGATCTTAAACATCTTCTAACGTCCAGCATCCCTCGTCGCTCTGGTAGCTTTTCCGTATACTCTTGGTAGACTTACGATTTCGGTATTTACTTTTTCCGGAATATTGTCACGAATTTAACGAACGTTTTATTCTTTCGTTACTGCGACTTGTAATAGAAATAAAAATAAAACTGTTCTGCCGACGGACAGCATGTCCGACTGCAACTTTGTCTTGAAATGAAGAGAAGGGTTTTGGTCGAATCCTTAAGTTAATAATAAATAACTTCACACACTGACACTAATCGTACTCCCAGTCCCCAATAGTGAGTTAGACTCAAAAAGCTTAACCGTAGCGTGCAATTTAAGCGGTGGAGTCTGTGACGATTTAAATTGTACCAATAATCAAGAAAATAAAAAATTTTAAATAATTAAGGTTGCGAGCTCTTAAGCCATTTAAATCTCACTGTATTAATATAAAATACCTGTATGTACTCAGTATGAGAGGAAGCAGTAATTAATTAGTTATAAGATAATCTAATAAAAAGATAAATTGTAAAGAGTTATTAATATCGTATTTAACCCTTTGGTTGTAAGCAGGCGCTGTCCTGTTGATTCCAGACTCGACATGCTTTCAGAGTCTTGTGTGAGTTAGAATAAGATAAAAAGATTAATGTTAATAATAAAAAAATCTGAAGACATAAATAGTCGCGAAAACAACTGATTTAAATTATGTATATTTGTTTAGGGATAGTTTGTATAAATAAAAATGTTAACTTAAATATAGTTAGGAACTATATTCTCGCGCGGAAATTGTCCCACTAACTTTTGCCCAGTACCAGGCGAAGGGAGCGGAATTTCTCTCTCTTGCAATGGTGACTCCGTACAGTATAGACGTAGGAGCTGTGCGCTTAAAATATGTTAACGAGATTTTGCTTCACCTTAAGATGGTGTACCAGATGTCGCTGTTCAAAGCATCTGGATGTATTAATTAATGTAGTCATGTGAATAGACAATAAGTTTAAAGTAATGTAAAACAAAAAGTATCGAAACGTAACGAAAAGATAACAACAATTCCAAAGTCATACCCGGACATGTGAATCATCAGAAGCCACAAATTCTACTGCACGTGACAGAAGATGCAGATCGGGACTTCCGATAATCTACAAGATCATCTGAGATATCTACTCTGCATATTGTTCAACCTGCGAACTTTTGGAGCCCTTTACAGAGGAAGGCCAGAGCGAGATGACGACGTAGCTGTTCCTGTTTCCCAAGACGGATACACCAGGACGAGTCTTCTGCATACCAATTAAAAGGTGACTCGATAGCGTGTCTATCGAGGGTTACTAATATTTGTCACACAACACTACTTGAAAGAGACTTTTCAGAAACTATTAACTTTGTAAAGACTAATAAATTATATCTAAGAATTTCATGTAACTATTCTAACTTCATACGTTGTAACAGTTTATATGCTAATGTAGAGTAATATAATTCAAGCGAAGATACCATTCTTCCAATGGTTGAATAAAAGAAAGTCTTGCAAGCTAATATCATGAAATGAGTATAATTAAAAGTCTTAATTACAGAAATACAGAAAGTTGACCCGGATCCGAGGTATAGCTATATAAAATCAAGTTTGATCTCAAAGTCTAAAGAAACCTTTCAAATAACTTAATAATTGAATTAGTAAAGTCATGGGATCTGTCAGTATATGTTTTTTAAATGTTAAATAAAGAGAAGTCTTCTTGTTACACACATATGAGGAGTGCTTAAATCAATTGTATACCTTGCCATTGTTTCCTTACACAGTTAGTAAGCAATTTGTTACATTAATTATTTGTGATCAATTCTGTTACAACGTAGGCAGCCCATCTAATTAACGGAGTTTAATTACGAGGGGTTCCCTGGATTTGTAACGCGGGAAAAAAGGCGTTACAAAAATGCGCCACTCTGCTTTCTTGTAAAAAAAAAATAAAAGGGTAATTGTTTACAGAGTGTCACAAAAATGACATTTAAAACAAAATTGCGTCATTCAAAAAAATAAAGGAAACAAAGGAAAGAGTTTTAATTGTGTATATAGTGTCAAAAACAAAATTGCATTCACTATGCGTGGATAAATTGTAAGATCAATAACTAAATATATAATATTGATATATGCACTCAGAAAGTTACTTTAATAAATGTAATGTTCAAAACATATTTAATACACTATTAAATAACGTAATATGAATTAAGTTACGTAGATGGTAGAATGTATAAGTAAAATGTCATTAGCGTTATACAATGTAAAATGTTATATGCAGGTTCCTACCGGCATAACCTGCATAATTCGATATGAGTACTTGCATCTATGAATTGTGACCAAGCATAACAATTTTGGTCAACCGAACAATCTGTAACAGGTTTGTTTACGACAATCTATGACCTGTTGTTTCCTGAATCATTCTGCACAGTGTATATCCAACTATCTAGCTTACATACACTAGTAAGTGTTATAAAAAAAAAAATTTGATTAAAAATAACCTTGTTAATAATAATAAAGTAATTAAGTAGAAGTTCGTGATTTAAAAACTTGTGAACAAAATAAGTAAGTATTTAATTGAGAAAAGTTTATGAATGAACGGAGTCAAAGTGTTGTCTAAGCGGAGTAATAATAATAAGAAATAGATTGTGCTCCCCTTCTCTCTTGTTTAAACCGGTATACAGTAGTTGTGTTATTCAGTCGCTTTGTGTAGAGAACAATAAGAGTAGAACCCCCTCTCTCTCTGACACGCTCAACCCTCTTTGTTAACTAAATATGTAAGCCACCCTCTGACCTACATTCCAGTAAACAGCTGATCGGCTATTTAACCTTGAAAGATATGTGTGTGTGATTTCTGTCTCTCCCTTAGAAGAGAAATTGTTCTTTTCTAATTTGTGTAAATTGATTACTTATGAATTTATTATATGTATATGTAATATATGTGTAATATACTAGTATTAATTGTAAGTACGTGCTAATGTGTTAGAACAAAATGGCCCAATTTAACCCGGATTTGTTATTAAAAGACGAGCTGTCTTACGAAGCCCTTTTGCGTGGACTACCCCATGCTGATGTAACAGTCGCGGAATTACGAAGGTCAATTCGCGAATGTGGATTTGATGCGCCCGTGCAATTAAACAATCTAAGCCAACTCGATTATGAAAGCGAGAAAGAAATTTGTAATGCCAAGTATAGTGAACTATACTTATTGTCTCAAACACTCCAAGACGAGAAATCTCCGGCAAAAATTTTGCGGACTACCCAGAGAATAGAGCATTTAACCAGGCGAATAAAAAATTTGTCGATCTGGCCGAATCTCACAGAAATACCCGTTGATGTACAAAAGCTAGCAGACGAAGCTCTACGCCGCTTACCTTCAATTATCAACGATTTAAGACGAAAATCCGACTCATTCAGGATGGACGAAATAGAGAAATCATTAATGAAATTACACATCTCCCCAGTACAATCCCCCACCACTGGTTTACCTCCGCCTAACTCGGATCGGAACTCACCTATCGTATCGCAAGTGCAAGCGAACCCAGAACAAAACACTGATACAGATGTAAATGTCCCTCCTCCCGAGCATTTTCAGTTTCGTCCCGGAAATAATGAATTGACCAACACCCCCAATGAATCTAATCACCCTCATCGAGGAATTACCCATGTGAACTATAACGCAGATCTATACGGAAAAATGACTCACCCTGTGGAGAAGATTTTATCCGAAATCCCTTATACAGATGGTTTAAATGTTTCCAAGTTACTAACATTTATTAGTTATCTTCTTCAGATAAAGGATCTACAGCTGAATGACTGGCAAATTTTACAAGTTCTGTTACCAAAGTGTAAACCCCCGTTAAAAAATCGTGTGCTAGAAGCCCTAACCTCTACTTTCCCAGTAGAAGAGCTACATAGCTCTTTAATAAAATACTTTATTCCCACCGGCATCTATGAGGAAATAAAAAGGAAGACAGTACTCCGAGTACAAGGACATCAGGAGAGATTAGCTCACTACATCTCCGATATTAGGGATTCCTCTCGACTACTACGTGTAAGCTGGAATGAAACACAACTGGTGGACACCATTTTAATAGGAGTGTCACCTGAAGAAAGATCTCGACTATCATTGATGAATAGACCCAATACAATTGCTGATCTAGAACAGTGCAGTATCCATTCTTCAGATGTATGGTACTCAGATCAAAATAGGGAAGCAATGAAAACCTATGGAACTAATAGACATCAATTGCGAGCACTACTGCCTGATGTAACAACCTCGTATGATAGACAAGTTTCTAGCAGACCTCACCATGTGCGCAAAGCTGGTAAGTTTACTGTAAACCCTGATAAAGCGGAAACTAAGTACCCATCTCGCAGAAGACCCACCTGTTATAATTGTGGCAAATATGGGCACCTAAGAAGAGAGTGCAAAAGTAAGCCATTGGAACGGAATAACCCCAATTCAAAAAACATGTAAGGCAGGGAGACCCGAAAACCTGTGTCTTCCGCAGCTACTCGAAACTAGGTAAACTAAAAGAAACCAATAATAATAAGAATGAATTATTCTGTAACAAAGTGAAAAACAAAAAAGGTGCGAAAGAAATCGACCCCTATGTGCGAGAATTTCGTGAAAAGTGTAATGCGATTAATAGATGTAAATGGAAAAAAAATCTACTACCATTAATACGAGTCGACTTAGGCGTTACATCCCCCATCGCCTTAATTGATTCGGGATCTAGTAGAACTTTAATCAGCCAAGAATTAGCGGACATGTTAGCTAAACATCATCTAGTAAAACGGAACCAACCTGTGAATATAAAGTGTGCTACCGCTGATAAACGTAAAATAAATATAAACCTGAGCATTACCGTTAAGGTTAAAATAAAAAACCTAAGTTGGATATTTACAATGTTAGTATGTAAAGAATTAGGACCTGATTTAATATTAGGTGCAGATTTTATTAGTAAGACAGGAATGATTCTTGACATCTACGAGCGAGAATTTTATTTCAGATTTGACCGTGCAAGAAAACATAAATTTGATAGTAATGAAGATAAACGTTGTTCATCTACTGCACATGTAATACACCAAGATTCAGATTTATCTCACCTAGAACGAAGAGATAGAGTCAAAATAGTAAAACTAATAAAAGAATTTTCCTCAGTTCTTACACCAAAACTAGGACTTACGGACCTAATAGAGTATAAAATTAATCTGAGTGATCAGAAAGTAATACGACTACCTCCGTACAAGTTGTCGCCTCCCAAGATGGAAGTCATGCGAAACCATATCAATAAGTTATTGGATCAAGGAGTCATAGAACCCTCTACGTCCCCATATTCTTCACCCTCCTTTTTAGTACCGAAAGGACCAGATAAACACCGACTAGTTGTAGACTACAGGCAATTAAATAAAAGAATAGAATTTGAATCAATCCCTCTTCCAGACATCCATAGTGCGTTTCATTATTTTACTAAAGCAATGGTTTTTACGGTAATGGATCTAAATCAAGCTTTTCACCAAATACCTCTTTCAGAAGAATCCAAACGTCTAACCGCGTTTGCAGTTCCTTTTAACTTGTACCAATTTACTAGGGTACCCTTTGGAGTATCTCAAGGAAGTTCCGTATGTAGTAGACTATTGGAGAAGATATTTCACGACATTAAATTTAAATATGTGTACCACTATTTGGACGACATCGTAATATACAGTGAATCAATGGAACAACATCTCAGACATTTGCGTGAAGTGTTATCTCGTTTACTAAGAGCAGGATTAACGGTGAACCCAAATAAGGTAAGTTTTGCTGTCCCTCAGTTTTCTTTCTTAGGACACATAGTGAAAGCGAATGGAAAGGTAAGCATTGACCCCGAACGTACCCGTGCTATTAGAGAATTTGCACCCCCACGAGATGCAAAAGGTATAGCCCGATTTTTAGGTATGGTGAATTATTTCCACAAATACATTCCCCATCTTGCCGAAATAGCAGCACCCCTAAACTCCTTACGAAAGAAGGGAACGAAGTTCGAATGGAGCTCAATACATCAAAACGCGTTTGAGCAACTTAAAGAAAGCATTATATCTCCCCCAGTTTTGCAATTAGCTGATTTCACAAAACCATTCGTCGTGCAAACCGACAGTTCCAGTGTAGCGTTAGGTGCAGTGATATACCAAGAGATAGATAACTGTAGACTACCAATTAGTTATGCATCACGAACACTGAGCGATCAAGAAAGAAAGTATTCTGCATATGAATTGGAATGTTTAGCAATTGTTTTTGCATTCGAAAAGTTTAAACCCTTCCTAGAACATAAAGAATTTCTTTTAGAAACCGACAATCAGGCGTTATCATGGTTATTGAATCACCCTAAACAATTAGGACGAATTGGCAGATGGATATTGAAATTAAACTGCTACAAATTCAGAGTGCAGCATATTAAAGGTACTCAAAATGTAATCGCCGATACCCTGTCCCGTATGTTCCAGTCACCCACTAAAACTTCCGAAAACGTAGTGAAGCCGGAAATAGCAGAGTGGCGCATTTTTGTAACGCCTTTTTTCCCGCGTTACAAATCCAGGGAACCCCTCGTAATTAAACTCCGTTAATTAGATGGGCTGCCTACGTTGTAACAGAATTGATCACAAATAATTAATGTAACAAATTGCTTACTAACTGTGTAAGGAAACAATGGCAAGGTATACAATTGATTTAAGCACTCCTCATATGTGTGTAACAAGAAGACTTCTCTTTATTTAACATTTAAAAAACATATACTGACAGATCCCATGACTTTACTAATTCAATTATTAAG
This sequence comes from Magicicada septendecula, assembly GCA_034769895.1. Lineage (NCBI taxonomy): Eukaryota > Metazoa > Arthropoda > Insecta > Hemiptera > Cicadidae > Magicicada > Magicicada septendecula. The sequence continues at coordinate 1,203,351,016 of CM068367.1, forward strand.
TTATTTGAAAGGTTTCTTTAGACTTTGAGATCAAACTTGATTTTATATAGCTATACCTCGGATCCGGGTCAACTTTCTGTATTTCTGTAATTAAGACTTTTAATTATACTCATTTCATGATATTAGCTTGCAAGACTTTCTTTTATTCAACCATTGGAAGAATGGTATCTTCGCTTGAATTATATTACTCTACATTAGCATATAAACTGTTACAACGTATGAAGTTAGAATAGTTACATGAAATTCTTAGATATAATTTATTAGTCTTTACAAAGTTAATAGTTTCTGAAAAGTCTCTTTCAAGTAGTGTTGTGTGACAAATATTAGTAACCCTCGATAGACACGCTATCGAGTCACCTTTTAATTGGTATGCAGAAGACTCGTCCTGGTGTATCCGTCTTGGGAAACAGGAACAGCTACGTCGTCATCTCGCTCTGGCCTTCCTCTGTAAAGGGCTCCAAAAGTTCGCAGGTTGAACAATATGCAGAGTAGATATCTCAGATGATCTTGTAGATTATCGGAAGTCCCGATCTGCATCTTCTGTCACGTGCAGTAGAATTTGTGGCTTCTGATGATTCACATGTCCGGGTATGACTTTGGAATTGTTGTTATCTTTTCGTTACGTTTCGATACTTTTTGTTTTACATTACTTTAAACTTATTGTCTATTCACATGACTACATTAATTAATACATCCAGATGCTTTGAACAGCGACATCTGGTACACCATCTTAAGGTGAAGCAAAATCTCGTTAACATATTTTAAGCGCACAGCTCCTACGTCTATACTGTACGGAGTCACCATTGCAAGAGAGAGAAATTCCGCTCCCTTCGCCTGGTACTGGGCAAAAGTTAGTGGGACAATTTCCGCGCGAGAATATAGTTCCTAACTATATTTAAGTTAACATTTTTATTTATACAAACTATCCCTAAACAAATATACATAATTTAAATCAGTTGTTTTCGCGACTATTTATGTCTTCAGATTTTTTTATTATTAACATTAATCTTTTTATCTTATTCTAACTCACACAAGACTCTGAAAGCATGTCGAGTCTGGAATCAACAGGACAGCGCCTGCTTACAACCAAAGGGTTAAATACGATATTAATAACTCTTTACAATTTATCTTTTTATTAGATTATCTTATAACTAATTAATTACTGCTTCCTCTCATACTGAGTACATACAGGTATTTTATATTAATACAGTGAGATTTAAATGGCTTAAGAGCTCGCAACCTTAATTATTTAAAATTTTTTATTTTCTTGATTATTGGTACAATTTAAATCGTCACAATACCCTCTCGAGATTCCGCGCCAGTTGGCTCCAAAATCGTCCTGTCGATACAAGAGTTGCAAGGTGCAACTGAAACTAATAATGTTACAATCATTAGTTGTAACTATCTAAAAAATATCAGAAACGAACTATTGGAAGAGAACGACACCAGCCTCAATAGTCCGAATAACGAGATAATATACATAAATGCGGAAGTAGAAGGAATTTTCGCCCAATTAATGATTGATACAGGTGCGAACGTATCTATAATTAACACTATCGAATTGGAAAGAATCCAAAAAGAATGTGGTCGAACATTGCCAATATTACCGGTGAATAAATATAAAAAATTCTAAAACAAAGTAAGAACAACTTACAAATAATTATTTATGAAATTTAATTTTGGAAATGAAGAAATGGAATTTTGAATAAATTTATAAAAATTCTAAAAGAAAGTAAGAACAACTTACAACCAATTATTTATGAAACTTTAATTTTGGAAATGAAGAAATGGAATTTTGAATAAATATAAAAAATTCTAAAAGAAAGTAAGAACAACTTACAACCAATTATTTATGAAACTTTAATTTTGGAAATGAAGAAATGGAATTTTGAATAATTTAAAAAAATTCTAAAAGAAAGTAAGAACAGCTTACAACTATTTATTTATGAGAATTAATTTTGAATGGAAATATAAAACAACAAAATTTAAAAAAGAAGATAAAATCAACTTACAACAAGTATTTACAGAAATGATTTGAATGGAATAATAAAACCACAAAACCTAAAAGGAAGTAAGAACCACTTACAACCGATTATTTAGGAGAAATAATTTGGAATTGAAGAATTTGAATTTAGAATGACCACTACAAAGTAAGATCAACTTATCACAATTATTAACAGCATTTAATATTGAGTAATTATTGAATTCCCAAACTCTAAAAAACTATAAGGACAACTGATACAAATAAAAGGAATAAACTTGTTTTGGAATGAAAATAATAAAATATTTACGAAATACAAAGAGAAGCAATGACCACATAAATAATATAATTAAGGAATTAATTTGGATGAAAACAAGAGCGAAATAATTTTTTTGAAGGAATAAATATATAATATAATTATGATCATAATTTGAATTTCAATAATAATAAAGACAATTAGAAGAATAATTGTAATAACATGAATCCAGTGGAATAATTCATAAGAACTAAGAATAAAATATATAATAATATATATGCTACCAATAACCAGAAGAAGATGGTACGAACAGTAAAAGAATTAAAGAGAATTCAGATGAAAAAGTTTACACAATAACTAGTGATAATTATATCAACAGACTTTCCAACTATGAGAAAAATAAATATATTAAAAGAGCTTCCAACCATGATAAGAATAAATATATCAGCAGAGCTAACAAATAAGAAGAATAACTGAAAAGAAAAATAACTGAGATAGAAATATTAACAAATCTGAGCAAATACGAAGTGAGGTATCCAAGGATGTTTTTTATTAGTCGGAAAATAGACTATTCTTGTATAATTTTTATTAATGACTGTCTGTAGATAATTCCAGCAGTATTATTATGTTTTGAGCAGAGATGAATTTCCTCTGATCTCAATGAGTAGTGTAGTATGGCCAGCAGAGTATATGTAGCCACAAGTGCCTCTCTGGACTGCCCCAGCTCACGTGTTAGGGAATGTTAGGGAATGAATATCCCATGGATAAAACACCAAGTTATGGAAAAGATAAATATAATAATGATAATAAACCTCAGATAACAATAACTATAAAGGAAAAATCAATTTAAGAAAAAAAAATTAAGCTCAAGTATAAAGAAGCAAAGATAGAAATGGGAAGGAAGACAAGAAATATAATAGCTAACAAATATCATAAGCAATTATTTCATACATACTCAAGGTATGGTCTGAACTAATCACTTCTGGAGGAGAGCAATCTGTAGCATGACAGATTATCCACATTATAATGAATGAAAAATGATCATAAATAAATTTAAAATAAAATGAAATCAAGGAAAATCCAATAAAAACAAATAAGTACCACAGTAAAATGCAATCATAATTTGAAGAAATAAAAATAAATTAAAAACAACCAAGCAACACCTATGAGTAAGGAAAAATAAACCAAAAAACTAAAATAAAGTAAGGAAATACCCAGGTAGGATAGGAGTAAGTAAGGAAAAACCCAGAACAAACCGACACCCCTAATATAAGGACCATTTTTGAAGAAACAAGGTAGGATAGGAGTAAGTAAGGCAAAAGCCAGAAAATACCGACATCTCTAATAAAAGGAATGAAATTAGAAGAAACCACGTCGTAGAACAAGATAGAGTAGGGAAATACCCTAAGTAAATCCAGTAATAAAAGGATAAAACCCCAAAAGAGAGTATATTTAACCGATGGAAGTATAACACATAAAATAACAAATAATGTAATATACGAGGGGGTACCCAAAAATAACCGGAATTTTTTTTTAAAGCTATGTATTTAATTTTTTTTACAAAACAACCTTATCACCTTCAAAGTACTCTCCATTACACTTAATACATTTGTCCAATCTGCGATCCCATTCCTGGAAACATTTTTCAAACTCGTCTGTTGTGATGGCCGACAGTTCCTGCCTCGTTTTTTTCTTTACCGCTTCCACGTCGTCAAAACGTTGTCCTTTCATGTCCCTCTTCATTCGCGGAAACAAGAAGAAATCGCACGGAGCGAGGTCAGGTGAGTAAGGGGCGTGGGGCAAGGGAGTCATGTTGTTATTTGCTAAAAACTGGTGCACTGAAATGGCTGTGTGAGCAGGTGCATTGTCATAGTGGAAAAACCAGTCCCTCGTCTGCCATAAATCTGGCCTTTTTTGTCGCACATTATTACGCAATCTTTTTAAAACTTCCAAATAGAAAGCCTGATTAACAGTCTGACCTGGTGGGACGAATTCAGAATGCACTACCCCTCTCACATCGAAAAAACAAATGAGCATCGTCTTGATGTTTGATTTCACGTGACGAGCTTTTTTTGGGCGAGGCGACAATGAAGTTTTCCACTGGCTTGACTGTTGTTTAGTTTCGGGGTCATAACCATAGCACCATGACTCGTCACCAGTAATGACCTTGGAGAAAAAATCTGGGTCGGTTCGGAGCTGGTCTTCCAATGCACGGCATGTTTCAACTCGATTCTCTTTTTGCTGTTCAGTCAGGACCCGAGGCACAAATTTTGCAGTGACCCTTCTCATCCCCAAATCTTCTGACAAAATTCGCTGAACCGAGCTCCAAGTTATTCCAGATAACTTACTAATCTCTTCAGTGGTCCGTCGTCGGTCTTCAAGCACGATTGCATGAACTTTTTTAACATTTTCGTCAATTCTGGAAGTTGACGGACGTCCAGAACGAGGTTTGTCATCAATTGACATTTCACTTTCATTGGAACGAGAAAACCATTGGTACACTTGAGTTTTTCCCATAGCACTATCCTTGTAAGCTGTTTTCAACATCACAACAGTTTCTGCGGCGTTTTTCCCAAGCAGGAAACAAAATTTCACAGCACGCGCGTTCACTTAAATCCGCCATGACAAAAAACGAGGAGCAAGCGAAACTGCTTTTACAAAACGAATTACTGTAACCAGACATAACCTTCTCAGGCGACAACAATGACGGCACTGAACTCGGAACGAGTTGCGCTACACTCGCACACTCGCCTAGCGGGAGAAATGCGTACTACGTAAGCTCCGCCAGTCGCAGCGCTATTCCGGTTATTTTTGGGTACCCCCTCGTAGATATAAACAAAAGTGTCTAAAGGTAGAACTATAAGTGAACCAGTGGAAGTTATTTATATAATGGAAAAAACAAATCTTCTTAATCCTCTATAAATAAAATTCTTGATCTGATAAGACTAAAAAACTAATTAGAGATAGCAGATAAGAATAACAGGGGACCAGTGCAAGTTATTTTATTATGTTAAATAAACTTCAAGTGTCTGTGTTTAAAGTTCTTAAACTAAGTGTATCTTAAACTGATTGGTACCTTTACACAACTTTAAAGTTATTGTATCAAATACAGAAATAGTATTTTGTAGAATGTTATTATAAAAAATAGACTACAAATGTTTTTAAGAAAGTGCCACTTTTTATCCAACAACATTCATTAAAATGACAGAGATAAAATAAGAGCAGGAAATATTTAATTTAAGTGAAGTGAAAAAGGGTACATCCCCAATATAAAACAAAAACAGCTAAGACTGCACCAAAAGTAATTTTAAGAAATAATCTAAATAATGAAAGTACAGATGTGTTTTGTTTATGTTAAGTTCAATGAACTCAAGGCTGAAATGTCTGGGTTTTAATACAATTTTTTGTTATAAAATATTTGTTAAGAGTTAATAATTGTTATCAATGCTAAATGCTCATGTAGTTAAGTAAGGGAATTTTAATTAAAATTGTATTAGAATAGAATGTCAGAAGGGGTAGAAGCAAGCTGTAATATCCATAAAACATTGTAAATGAACACAGGTAAAATCTAGGCAAATGGGAAATCTCAACAACCTTATAATTGATGAATAAGTCAAGTAAATTAATTAAACTGATGAAATTTATATAATATAAATCAGACACAGTGTATTATAACTGAAACTATACTTTAGAAAGATATTGAAATAAGGTATGAAAGATTATTGGAAAAAATGCAAATGTAATAACAGAAAAATCAAAGTGGGGAGTCCCAAATTAAAGATAATATTTAAAAAAGATAACTAATTCATAAAATTACCAGGAATTAATGGAAAATAAATATTTTATTTCAATTAGGGATTTTGTTCAATCATAATTATAACTTCATAAGGATGATAAACCATTTAATGTGACAGGAAGTAAAATTATAGGCCTACCTGTAAAAAATACTGTAAATAGGGCATTTTGAGATGGAAAACATTGTAAAAGTATCATATCTGGTATTAAATCACGTAGAATTAACTAGAGAAAGAGATTATGTATTAGGTATTTAATAAAATTAAAAAAATAGTAAAAATGTATTCAATCATATAATGTAAAAATCAGTTATGTAAGCGGAAATGCTAGAAAGTTAAAACAATGTCTTTTTAATATTAAATTGGCTAAGACGTTTCGGATGAAGAAGAAAATAGAACAGTTGATTGTTATACGTTGAACCGGACACATCTAAGCCAGCTCTCGCAAAATATTCACATATAGCGAAGGAGTAAAACATGGCGAGAGTTTAACCAAGTCGAATAATTTTGAAATCGCGAATTTTGGAAAAAACTTAAACAACCACTAAATTTAGTGAGATAAACCAGTACAATTATTGAATTAAACTAATACTGAACAGTTAAAGTGTACCTAATAACAATTTTCACACCTATAAACGATAATTCTGAATAGCGAGACGAAACCTGCCATTATCGACCTTATGGCATAAAGTGAATTAAAAACATTATCCAACACAATTTAACGAGGCGAATCACTGAACACTGATCCAGGACAACTACACTATCACCAGATGGATTAATCACTACTGCTGGGGACGAGGAAAACTTGGAAAGGCGACATTTATTTGAAGAGAATTCCTTGACAAGCAGCCTTCGACAACATATGCAGCACGAAGCAGCCATTTTGAAATCCCATGATCCTCTGCATGCCCGCTAGCTTCACATCAAACCGAAATTGGTTCGAACAACTTACTTTACTAAACAATATATATTAAATCATATCCTTGTATTTTTAGATAATTAAGCTTATAATTGTAAGTGTTATACTTTCCAGACTTGCCCATTCTCTGACTATTATAATATAACAGCTCAAAGAACCTGTGAATTAATCTTAATAATTTATATAAAAATAATCGTTCGCCCTGAGAGAACGAGTCGATATTTTAACTGTTGAATAATCGATTTACAATCGATCCATAATTAATTTGTTAATAAAACTTGAAATTCTGCAAAATTGATTTCTATTTATTTCTAAAACATATAAATAGAATAAAATAGGATAATATTTAAATCAAGGACTACACGAAAAGCGCCAATTACCAAAGTGGAAGGAGCATACACTCAGAAGAAGAAGAACTGCAAATCGATTAGTACAAGAGACAATCCTATTAACGCAGAACCTAATTCTAATTACACGAAGTAATATAATTTGACAAAAACAATTTCAATAGAATTAAATTTACACCACAACAGTTTAAAATAATTAATCCATAAACAATTAAAACATAAAACATAAATTTTCAAAAAAAATCAAAATAATAAACAAAAATTTATTATTATTTGTTAACAAAATAAATATTGTTACAAAATTGACGCTCGCAACAGTGGGGCATAAAACAAACATCGAGGGAAAAAACGTCCTGTTACAATATATATATAGTAAATTACACAAATGAATCAAATATAAGGCATAGTAAATTACAACAAAATAATATCACAGTCTTTTATCTGGAGTTAGGTATTTATTTTAAAACAATTTTAATATGGTCTGTGATTTTAACATAAATTATTTATTCTTAAGTTTTAATAGAGTCTGTAAAATGGTTTGAATGTTTTTCTCTCTTATGGTCTATTTTACTTGTTCGACAAAATCCCTTGACGAACCGTTGAACTGCTCCACTGCCACTCGCCGCCTGCTGGATCCGCTGTAATGATGACACGTAGAACTCTCGCGACACACGCACGCACGCCGTTTCACCGATAGAGTTTATTTTATTTATCGCAGGGCTCGATAATGGGTTTAACTATTAATTCGATTTCGGTGTGTTTTACGTACACCTTCCGGTATCTTGACGTGTCCTCGCTTTCACCCAGGTGTATTTCAGCAAATACACCTGATTCCTATGCGGAAAAATCTTGACTATCTCGAGATAGCACTATTTAATTTTTAATTAAATTATTTTGAGTACTAATACCTAATCGATCTAGCAAACGGGCAACTCGTTGCTAAGGCCCCGTACTACCCTTATGTAGAACGTATACTGATACGACAAACTCGCACAGAGGCAACGTCTGTTAAGGCCGAGCTGCTAGGTTGAACTGACCGAAGCTTCTTCAACGAGGGACCAATCTGAATGAACACTGGAGCCTCCGATTGGTTAAAACCCATAGCACGTGATTGATGGGTTAGATAGGTAGACGTATGTCCTGATCAATATCGCTAAAGACTGCAAAAGCATGTATAGATTTTATCTAAAATTTTTATAACTTTCAGAAGATAAGAATTCTTTAGAAAAGTGAATTCTGTTAAAAAATACATATTTAAATAATATGTTTTGTCTTTGACATATGAAAAATGTAGCGCAAATTTAGAAGTATGAGCTGTCCAAGTTTCAATTCGATACGTTAATTTACACCAGAGTTATTCATGTAAATACGAATAACACGCGCACACGCGCACTCGCGCACTAAATTCGCACTTGACAAGACAGAAAATAAATTTATGGGCATTTTGACATACAACAGTTAATTACCCATTTCTTATTTCAAAACTTATAGCTATTTTACAGAATTTTAACACAATCAATTTTCAACATGTCTATAACATCATAAATTGTATACAAGCATGTAGTCATAGCTGCAAAAGGCCTTTCTGTAATGTTCCATTGCAGGAATATCCCCCCCACGTATAAAAAAAATTTGTTTACATGTCCACAAATTTTTTTTCTTTTCATAACATAAAATAATATCACCTTCATTTTATAACAATATAATAAAACTCAAAATAAATAAATAATACTTTTCAAACTAAAAACATTTACAGGCATTGCACAAATGCAATGCACAGAGAAGGGCATTGAAAATGCTTCAATAAATCTAAAATATATATATATATATATATATATATATATATATTTATGTTCATTCACCAATCAATGATTTCATTCTTCATTTACCAATGTACAGATTATAAGTTAAATGTAGTTGCATTCACAAGCGAAATTTTATATGTGTACTACGTTATTGACAACAAAGAAGTAGTTTCTATGGAAACTCACCGGTTCCCATTTTCGATCACGCACCAGCGGTCGTTTTCAAATGTGCGACACGTCCTTATAAACATTTTCAATGTTAAAATCTCTCTTCTCCGATAAGTTTGACATATGTCGCTTTGAATGTAAACAAATACATACACATGGTTGATATCTCGGTTATCATTTGACCCACAAAGCTCAGCTAATATAAACAGTTCATGACGTCATACTACCTATACCCAGACACCAACGATCATCACACATCTTTACTGACATTTTTTCCAATCATACATGAATTTACAGATTTTCATTCAATTTAACAATTAGTTTATTACATTCATTCTTTATATACCCAGATATAAGTGAACACATTAACTTTTGACATAATATTTTCGTAATGACGACGCATGGAACTTCCCAATAGTTTTGTTTGTAATATGATTCGTAAAATATAAGTATGTTTTCCCACCTGTTCAGATAACATGAATGAACCATTATATAGTCTATGGAACTTTGCTGTTGTATTTTCAATACTACGACCAACGTTTAAAGCTCTGAGCAATATTAATTCACCGACTCTAAATGATTGCAGCTTATGCTCGGAATTAAATTTTTCTGTACGCTGTTCTGCAAGCTTCTTTATCCGTTCTTTCGCATCCAAACGCTTAATCTCGTTCGCAACAGGCAAATTCTGAGTGGCTGTACGTTTTACACACTCACTCCAAACATGCTTTGGTTGAACATCCGATTGCAGCTCTAACGGTGTATATCCAGTATTGGTATTGTGTTACAATACGTTCTGAATAATCTACCGAGCTCTCTGTTGACTCTCTCGGCGAGATTTCCTTGAGATCTCCTAATGGATGTCAATACCGCTTATATGTTCCTCTTCTCCAACTCAGCTTTCCATTTCTTATTTTGGAATTGTTTGCCTTGGTCGGATAGGATCTTCTTGACATGGCCATACTTAGGGATGTATTTTTCCAGAACTATTTTAAGTACAGCATCCGTCGTGGGTCTACCTATGGCATACAGACTTACATTTTTGGTGAACGCATCTGTGCACACAACCAGATTTCTCATACCCCGAGACGCACGTGGTAATGGACCAAGGAAATCGATACACAATAATTAATTCTTATCATGCATCACTATGTTTCCCAGCTTCATGATCTGTTAGCTTCATAATTGTCATACATACATAAGTAATAAAATGACAAAGCTAACAAAACTATTTAAAAACACAGATATAAAGATAGAATACAAAACTAACAAAAATAATTTAAAAAACTAAATAACTCACACAACAAAGATAATACAACAACCAATGGTATATACAAAATTGAATGCCAAGATTGCAATAAATGTTACATAGGACAAACAAAAAAACAGCTGAAAAACCGTTATTTTGAACATCTAAATGAATACAAAAAAAAAATAAAAAACAGAAATATATAAATCTAATTTGGCCACACATGCAATAAACACTGGACATGAATTCCCAGACATAACCAACACAGACACGTACATAGTTCCCTTTTTATAAAAGCTGCATGTATTGTTTCGTTTATAAAAGCTACATGTATTGCTTCGTTTATAAAAGCTACATGTATTGCTTCGTTTTCAATTGTCAATTATTGTTACAGGCGCATGTGTTTTAAGAAAACTGGGTATGAAACAGTCTGTAAACAATAACCACTACAAGCGTCATTACGGTCTTGTCAGCCATCAAATCACGACCTCTCCATCTGGTAGCAACAGCGATGCTGTCAAACAACGCGTTATAGCAAACGATATGTTACGTTGGATTTGCATTTCTCATACTTATTTATGTAGTTAAATACATTTAGTCTGTCTGTAAATACTTTATTAGCCTAAAGATAAAAATAATTAAAGCTAAAACATTATATAGAACAAATATCTGTACGATAAATTAAACATTTAGGTTATCACGAGTAAAAGAACAAATTTTTCTATATTCCACGGGAACATGGAGATTAAAAGAACAAACTTCGTGGATCCTACTAGGTTTAGCTACGGGTCTATAATGCGAAAAAATCCAAATGTGTTGTATGTGTGTAAGACTTACCAAGGGGTTTAGGACTAAACCGAGTGAAGCCGAGTGAAGCCGAGTGAAACCTCCGAGTCTAACTAGAACACACCCCTACGCGGGCGTAAATATAGTAACGTCAACAAAATGTCAGTGCTAGTGAATTATTATGCAAGGCGCTTTAAACTTACTTAGTAACATATTCTATGAATATTTATTTTTCTCATTTTCTCCCTACAGTAAAGGGGACTTGAAACAACATTTCTTCATTATTCAGTTGAACAAGTAACGTTTATGTATTATTTCTTCACGTGTATTGGTGGTGTGTGTGTGTGTGTGTGTGTGTGTGTGTGTGTGTGTGTGTGTATGTTGTGTACGTAGTCGATCTGTATACATAAAGAATTAAATTGTTTTTGCTCTTATCTCAATAATGTTACTAATATAATATTAAATACTTTAAAATAATTTCCTGCACATATATTACCTAAATGGTTTTTGAAATGTTTCCTGGATTGTATGGTGACGACTAATTTTGTAAAATGCGTGGTCTGTGTTTTAACAAATCGGCTTCGATGTAGTTTCTAAAACGATCCAATTATTTGTCAGTATACAGTTTCATGGTACAACATTATTATTTCTTAGCAATAATATTATTTATTAGGTATGTTATTATTTGCCAATATTAATACGGTATAATAGGACTTATGGTTAAAGTCACACTATGTCAACTTAAGTTTTTGTCAGTTTAATATGATTTTAGGAAAAATTGTTCTACGAATTTTTTACATGATACATCTTACATTATTTTCTTAACCGACTGCTACACATTTTTATGTTGTTGCTTCACATTTTAATAGGGACTCATTTGATCTTACTGTAAAGAGATATTTGCCATTGATAAGATCATTTAGAAGCTGAAAAGTACCTTTCCATTATAATTAGGCTTTATGTCATACTGAAAAATTATCCACAAATGTATTTTAGTTTATTATTTACAATATTATAAAAAGAATAAATTGAAAACTAGCTTTGTAGTTATTAAATGTTATCCACTTTATATTATTAACTACTATTATTATTAACAACTATGAATAATGTAAATAACAATAATAACATAACAATAATTAATTTAAACAAAAATTACAATAAAAACAACAACAACAATACAACAATACTGTACTAATAGTAGTAGTAGCAGTATAAGTAGTAGTAGCAGTATAATAGTAGTAGCAGTAGTAGTAGTAGTAGTAGTAGTAGTAGTAGTAGTAGTAGAAGAAGTAGTATTTTTTTTACTAGGGAAACAGTGGAAAAACTAGTGTTCGCCGCAAGAAGGTCCGCACTCCCACTGTGTGTGGGACGCGCACCCTCCAAAAGCACAAACCTTTTTTCCATGGCATGGATCCACCTCGGGACTCAGCTTTCGCAATACTTCAAGGTAGTACCATTTGTTCTTTGTCCATGTGGACATTCACCTGTTTTAAACCTTCATGCTTTCTACTATTCTGTCAGCGGTCCTAGCAAGATCATTTTCTGCTTACTTCTTTTGCCCTAGAACCTTTTCTATGGACCTGGTCCCAGTATGTTCACTCTGCAGCATTAGTCCCATGATATTTTCGGGCGAGATCTGTCCCACTACATTTTTCTATGGTTAGCCTGTCCTGTTCCCATCTACCGTTGCACATTGTCTAGTTACCGTTTACAGAAAATACTGTCTGGTCTGTCGACTTTCACCATCATATACAGGTAAGGCTGGCTGTGATCAGTTATAAATTGTGTTACGAAATAATATTTCTCTCCATGTTTCCGATCATTCTACTTGGCTAACTGGTTTATGAGCCTATCTTTCCTTCATGTCATTGGCCCTCCGATGTAGTTTCTAAAAGGATCCAACTATTTGTCAGTTTCTTGGTGGAACATTATTATTTCTCAACAATATTATTTATTAGATATGTTATTATTTGACAATATTACTACGTTTAATGAACCTTATGATTAAAGCCACTCCATGTCAACCTATTCTTGGTTCCACATTAGGATGAGACAATGGGTGAGATAGGGAAATACATCGCGCTTATGGGTTTTACGTTCGCTACTATTACGTGACTTGAAACAATAAAAGTGAAGTACTAGATTAGTCTACAAAATGTAAACAGTAGTAACAGTATTTTAGTTCTTCACATTTTGGTATATTTTTATTAAATTTTGGTACAAAAACTAAGTCGGTAAAAACAAAAAACCTAATAAAACCATCGCACACACGTAAAACCCTTAAGCGCAATGTATTTCCCTATCTCGCCCATTGTCTCATCCGACTGTGGAACCAAAAATAGGTTGTTTTCAGTTTAAGGTAAGTCCGGAACAAGCCGTGACCAATAAGAAATTGTGTTATGAAATAATTAATCTGTCTATGTCTGCGATCAGTCCACTCGGCTAATTGCTTTATGAGCCTTACGGTCCATCTTTCCATCGTGTGACGGGTCCATCTTTCCTGCTACTGAGCCATAGTATGGGGCCTGTCCTCCTTGTGAGCTTGTAATTTACCTACTTCGGCCTTCCTCTTGTAAACCTGTTTCCTGTGCCAACAAATCGATTGAAATTATTCCCGCGACGACAAGAACCGCGGACTCCGAAACCGTACGCCACTTCGCTGCACTGCTGACATGCGTCTTCTCTATTTTTGGAGTCTGAGTGGATCAGCCCAGATCTCCGTACCATAAAGTAGTATTGAGTGGGTAACTGACATGAGTAATCGTCGCTTGGAAGGTTTCGGTCCGTTGGTGGTAGCCATAATTCTACTCAGCGCCGTGGTCACAGTTGCAGCCTTGTCAGCCGCCCGTTTTATTTGTGCCCAAAACGTGAGCTTTGTACCCAGCAGTATCCCCAGATATTTAATCGTGGCTTTTGTCTGCACAGTTTCTTTCCCGACCTGGATGGGAAAGATGTTGGGCAGATGCCTCTTTGTAAGTAGCACGATCTCTGTTTCGTCAACTGCCAATTATAAGCCGTAATCTGTCATCCAAGAACTGGTGCATAACTTGCCTTAATCTCATCTACGCCAGCTCCACATCTCGTGCTGTAATAACCGCGTATTTTCAAGCATGTCCATCCGGAGAATGCCATAATATGAAGCATTCCACAGGTCTGGGCCAGGAATTGATCCTTGAGGTGCTCCCGCTTTGATGTTTTTAATCCGGCATCCTACTACAGTATCAGAAAGTAGTGTCTATCACTTAGGTACTCTCTAATCATCTATCACTTAGGTAATCTCTAATCATGTGTAACAGGTATTTGGTTATCCGAAACGTATGCAAGCATATCACTTCACTCCACTGAGTTAAACGCGTTTTTGGCGTCCAACGTGACCAAGAGGCATCTCGGCCGCGAGAAGTGGTTTCCTAGTTCGGTTATCCTTGTGACTTCAACTGCTATATTAATTGGGTCTACTGTAGACATGGTCTTTTGAAAACCGTACTGTCTCTTTGATAAATCTCCGGAGTCCTTTATAGCCTGCAAAAGACGAGGTTTTATCAATTTTTTAACACCTTCCCGGTATTGTCCAGCATGCTCAAAGGCCTGTAGATGCTGGGGAATAGTGGTAGTAAGAATAAAAGTGTATTAATAATGAGCAGCGGGATTTACGTAGTAATGAACCATTGGTGTTGACACATATAAAATCAGAATAGGCCATTTATAGATCTGTGCGTAAGAGCATTCTGTTGTTTATTGAAGTCTATGGTCATAACAATACTGAAAGTTTTTTTCCCAATGCGATTAAACAATTTCCTTGAATCCAATAGAAATAATTATTTGAGAGTCACTATATGTTCGGTAAAGTCACCCTAACAAATCAGAAAAAAACAATGGTGATCAACCTTTTAATATAAATGTTAAACGATTTAATGATATATTAATGCTCCGATTTAAACGATTATATGAACCTGCCCCATGCGGTAAATAAAAAAAGAATAATAAATTAGAATTAGTAATCACCATTATAATTTTATAAGTACTCTAAGTCATTATGTGCTCACTAATTTTTCTGTAAACGATTTATGGAATGTTTATACTATTTATTTGTCTTTTAACTTCTATGATTTTATAGATTAAAACTCTACCTTTATTTGTTTAAGTAACTCATTTCTTTATCTCTCTTTTCTGTAACATTCCTTTCTGTAACTACAACGTGTACATAGTGCGCCTCTTCTGATTTTCCAGTTGTTCACTGTGTCGTCCTCGTTTTTTATTACTTATAGCCTATTTATTTTATACTATGTACAATTACTTTCTACTATTAATGTTTAAAACGTTAAAAAGTTAATGTTAAAGTCAATGGAAAATATTCAAATACCTTTAAAATATTAATGGAAAATATTATAAATATTTACAAAAAGAGGAATTATGTTGAATTTAGACTGTAACAAACGAATATATTTGATATTGTCTTTGTGGAGACGAGGACCTGTTAGCTATCTTAGATAGACCTCAGTGTGGTATTTAAAGACATGTTTAGAGAAACTTGAAGAACAGGAAGTCTGGTTTGGACAAACAAAACAATGCTCATTGCCAGATATTTTTATTTAAACATTAAATTAAAAATATAAGTATATTTTATATAACGTGTGTAAATATATAAAATATCCATATCATAAATGTGCAAGTACAAAAATTGCAAATTGCGATAAATTGTTTCACGCATTTAAATTGTCTATGTTAGAAAAAATTTCAACAAACTTCCTTTTTAGATAAAACTTGTTCTTATTATTTCTAATATGTTCTCTACTTAGTTTAGTTCTCTACTATTTTAATTTTGTCGTCTGAGATATATTTTATTCGTATTATTTTATGATAATAACTGCTTCGTCGTAATTTTAAATAAAATCTTAATTCTTTAGAATGGTGTAGTTAAAATTCGAAGATGAAGTATTTGGTAATTTAGACTTAGCGAAATAGTTCATGATTCAATGTATTTTTTAGGAATTAAGCAAGAAGATTGTGGGGGTGAAGTAACTCATCATTCCCATTTGCCGTAATGAGTCAGAAGAACTCTAAAGGCCGTCTATAACTTCAAAAGATGTGTACACTGTCATGATGAAGATGATTTAGAAAACAATGAAGATTTTTCATATTGTTGCGATAGACGTGTGTCAACAATGAACCATAACAATTACTAGCACGCACGAACAAGCAGTCGCAAATACTCATAAACCGTGAGAGAGACACGAAATGCTGCAAATATTAAAATTATAAAGATTCAGATGAATAATTAAAGTGAACATTAAATCATTATTAACAGTAAAGATAGTAGGAGAAGCAGTACAAATGCAGGGTTGAAAGGGTCAATAAGAGTTAAAAACATTTCTATGTATTAAAAACGAAGGGATTAGTGCTACTGACTTGAAAAGTACTAAGGAATAATGTGTTGGAGGACCTTCGGAAGATTAACATCCAAACTGGAAGTGCTTGGAGACTGTAAGAATGGAGAATTGTTGCTGGGGGCCTCCCTATAGGGGGTTCTAAAACATGTGAGAGAAGAAGACGCAGAAACAGCGATAAATGTCTTAATTGTGTTTGTATGTATCGTATGCAGTAATTTAGATCGCAAAGTACTGATACCCATGAGTGGTTCCATAAATCTATGGCTGTGTTTCACTTGTCCACTGTGCTTATCTCTTTGTAAGTCATTTTAGTAAAATAAATACTTGGGGGTTCGCCCTGTGCACATCTTCCTACATAGTAATAATAATGATTTTTAATAGACACAGGGGCGGGTTAACGATCCATATTTACTTCTTGAAAAACGATCTAAAAATGAATGAGCTTAAATTATAAGTTTTAAGGTTTATTAACTGCATAACACCGGGTTAACATTTTCATTCGAGGCACCATGTTATTTTTTTTTTTACTAAACAATTTTAAGTTGTTTACAGTCGTCTACAAGGTTACTAGTACGTTTTCTGAGAAACACAGTATATGCTTCCGGTAACATGAAATAATCGAGGTCCAAGTTCAAATTATTTCTGAGACTTGTAGAATTGATTCAAACTTCTTAAATGCAGTTTCTTATGAGAGACATAAAGTATTTACGTCAATAACGCTGGAGCAGGAAAAGAAAATATAAAAAAGACGTCGGGCAAGAGAAAAGTTAAAGTAAAGTTAAAACTTGGAAAGTTGAAGGGGAAGCCGACATAACGTCAGTGTGAAAATTCAATTTCTGTTTGCTTAAAATTAGCGAAGTTTAGATTTCTGAGATCACTGTTAAATACGCAAAGATGTGCGTGAAACTTTCTCGTATCGATTCTGAATTTTTCTGTGTACACAACTCCTTAACTGTTACAACACAGGTGTGGAATCAATTTAAGTAAAATTTTTTAACGGCGAAGGTCGAACTCGGGTTTTACGCAAGGTTATGAAATGGTGTACTTTTATTGTTACTTCTATTGTTATTTTTTAATTCTAAGGTGTATTAATTTTGAATAACCTGTAAAAATCATAAATGAAAATGCAATGAGTAGAGGGAAAATGAGGGTTCTGGCTCACAAAGGAATGCCGCCTTCTTAAAAAACAATAAAAAAACACTAAAAAACATGATCTTAGAGATGACGCCGCCACCGCTGGACCCGCAGCATCCCGATGGACCACAGCATCCGCGAATTTCCGCGAATAAAATTTTAAAAAATTTTTTTAAATTGATTTTTAATTTTTTAATTTTTTTAATTTGATGTTATTATTTTTTTAATTAAATTGATTTGGTGGGATGAGGTTCAATGGACCACCAGCATCCGTGAATATAATTTTTTATTTTTTTAAGAAAGCTGATTTGCATATCAGTGGGTGGTGTTGGGTGGGAGGTTGTTTTTTTATTTCACATCAGTGGGTGGGGGTGGTTCCAACTCGATGCATTATAGTGTATATTAAAATATATGATCAGGTGTACCAACCTTGCATGAGTTCAAATTTGTAGTGTGTTATAATGTATATTAAATCTATATGATCAGGTGTACCAACCTCTGTATTATTATAGTGTATGATCATAATTGTTACTCTCTCTCTCTCTCTCTCTCTCACTCTCACTCAGGTCAACTGTGTCAACAAATAGTAACGTCCTCTCTCTCTCTCTCTCTCTCTCTCTCTTCATACTTGTTACTCTCTCTCTCTCTCTCACATTTGAATGTAAGTAAAACTATCTCTCTCTTGTTGTCAAACGTTATGCTCAAACTGTTCTCCTCTCTCTGTGGCCATTACCGCGCATGTATACGAAATTAGAAAGTTTATATTTATTCAACAAATATTAACGTCCTCTCTCTCTCTCTCTCTCTCTCTCTCTCTCTCTCTCACTCTCACGCGTTTCAACTGTGTCAACAAATAGTAACGCCCTCTCTCTCTCTCACTCTCTCTCTCTCTCTCTCTCTTACCGTGTACATGGAGTAGTCGATGTGATGAATAAATAATTTTAGCTCTCTCTCTCATTGTCAAAACGCCGTCTTCATTTGTCATGTATTAAATAATTAATAGTTTATAATGCAGTCAGTGTGATTGATCCTTGTTAGAAATATATATATATATATTTGGCAAATATTAACTATGTATGTGTGTGTTTTGTTGGCAATGAACTACTTACCTGTGTGCTGTTACAGATGACAAATCCATACGTTAACGGCGTATCAATCTGGTACAATACTTCTGTTTTAAGGTTGCAGTTTACACACACATAGGTTCAGTAGTGTATAGCGAAATAAATTAAAATTATACACACACATGAAAACGGTGGTTGAAATTCATACAAATCTTCTGATGTAACAGTTCACAAAAATAAATTAATTGTGCACATGTTCAGAGGTGTAGAGTGAAATAAAATAAAGTCATAATTTGTTTAAATGATTAAATATATTTTAACATTCACAATATAAAATTCACAAGTCATAATTAAATAAATACATTATAAAATTGATATTTTTTTCGAAAGTTTATATATATATAATTGTGTCGTACTTGTAGGAGAAGCAACCTGCAACATAACAATACAACAACATTAAAATCATGTTAAATATCACACACACACACACACACACACACACACACACACACACACACACACACACACACACACACACACACACACACACACACACACACACACACACACACACACACACACACACACACACACACACACACACACACACACACACACACACACACACACACACACACACACACACACACACACACACACACACACACACACACACACACACACACACACACACACACACAGATATAGTTGGCAGAATCAACGCTTTACGCGAGTAACTTCTTAAATTATGTGTCACTCTCTCTCTCATAAATTAATATCCATTCATCAAAACTTTGTAAATTAGAATCTGCACTACATTCAAACACACGTACACACAGTGATAAAAAAATTAGTAATGTAGGTTGTTACCTTAAATAGGTACATGCAGAACTAGTGCTGTTACAAAATATATATATAGTAGGAAAGCCCACAGACTACTAGAAATAGTTATCACCTGAAAAAAAGAAACCACACATTACGAACTAATATGTATAAACACAAATATCGTTACAATAATAATAATAATAATACATAAACTTACGTTTACTGCCGTCCGAACTGAAGTATGGAGAGGCAATAACTATAGATATCACTGTAAGAATTTTTGTTGTTGTTTTTTTGTTGTTAACAGATGGTGTAACGGGGAATTTTAGCAGGTGGAGGAGCAGATTCGTCATCGTCGTCGTCGGCACGTATCCGATAATGACCGTACGCAAGCGTATCACGACCATTGTCTAATATATAGCGCTTATCATCATACGGTGACAACGCTTGCTTATTTACGCGCATCGTGTACAGCGTATGATGATCGCTACGTAAACACAACGCACTGACAGAAAACCGACAATTATCAGTGAGACACTTGCGATACATATCGTGTCGCAGACTCCTCTTAATAGCAACTCGAGGCACACCTTTACACACACGTTTTTGACCCGCATTGCTAGAATCTTCGTGGGCCACAATGAACGAATAACATTTCGCTCGGAGACCTACGAATTCTCTAATAGGACGACCACACATTTCATCCTTGAACAGCCCGACAACCTTTTTGTTCTTAAGGCTATAACAAGGATGAGACGTGGGGTAATCCGAAGTGTCAAAAACGTGCAAGTCCTTCTTCATATCTGCATACAAGTCTGATGTTTGAATATGATACATCAGACTGTCTGTATCAGTCATTAACAATTTAACGTTGCGGCCGTACTTGGCGACAGCATAACGATAATGAAAGTCGTACATTATTGTTTTGCTAACGTCAAGCACCGTGAAGCCGACATACACGGGACGAGAAAGAACAATGGATTTTTTACGGAGTGAGAGCCTCACCAGATCGTTCGTATAACGAATCATACGTTTTAGCCTAGGTGTGGAAACTAGTTTTTGAAGCCGTCGTTCATTCGAGACTAGTTCAAAGTCTATATGTTTCCGTACGTTCTCCAGCGACTTACCGTATACGGCGTTGTTCATCAGTTTGAAAAGGTCTTTTTCAAAGCTGTTGACGGCTGCTTGCCTCTTGCGGGTGTTGAAATCGATAAACCGTTTCAACCAAGCGCTTTGCTTAAAACACAACACCCTATGAGTCGCTTTCAGCTCTAAACCAAGACTTAAATACAATTTCAAATTTCGATAATGGAGAACGTAATTTTGTTTGTCCTCCAAAGTTGTTAACAACTTCTCTACGGATGACACTGATTCGTTATACGATGATCTGTATATACTCTCGTGTAAGCGTTTGGAAAAGGGAGAAAGGATATCGTGTGTTATGCGCTGGCGCACAGGTGCAAGCGGGTAGTCGGAATGTAGGTCGTGTAAGGTATTAGGATAGTGTAGGTCGACTTCGAGGATGTACCCGATGTCAGCATCATCACTCACAGTACGTACGTCCAAGGACTCGATTTCGTTACGATCGAGCCATCGGAAGTCTGCGTAAGGGAGTGGTTGCGACATGGCTGCACCGTATAAATTGTTACAGTCCGTATACAGAATGAAGGAGGTCGGTTTCGAAACATCGTACTGATCTGGAATCAAAGGATTGTTAGCGACTGCATGACGGTTGGATATCATCGCGCAGCCTCCGCGGACCCCAGACTCGAGGAACAGATGCAGATTTATTTCTGTCAACAGTTCTAATTCGACCCCGGTCATTTTTAGCATCGCGTTCCAAGCGAGTCCGGGAAGCGAGTAAAAATGACATGGGTCCAAGCAGTAATCGCGTAAGGCCATGTCTCGAAAACTTTCAAAGACATCGGCCAGCAGCATTACGTCTGTCAACAAATACAAATCATGGTAATCTCCAAACGTACGCAGATTGAATGCACTCCACACGTTTTGTGCGTGCTCGTAATCTGCGTCCGAAATAGATGATTCCATCAACCGGTTATCAAAGTGTTCACGAGCGGGTAGACTTGTTTCGTTGAACCGATCAATACTGTCAACGTACTCGTATGGGTATACCCCCTTGCGTACGAGCAGATTGGTCTGTTCATCGAAACCCCGTCTAAGCATTTCCTCTCTAAGCAAAGGAAATTGGCTCCCGGACGCGGACAGATTGGTAACGAGTGTGTCCGGAGAGCGATTAAGAAATTGAAAGGAGTCTACGAAACGCAAGGGACCCAGGGAGAACGACACGTAACGCTCACTGGATGTTGCGATGCAGGATACGCGTTCGTCCTTATATTTCCCCAAACGCTGCATTAAATGGTGACAGTCGTAGCCACGAAGGTTGTGAAAGAAGACGGGGATATGACGAGGCATCTTGTAGCTCAGATTACAGCTATTATGGGCTGCTCCCAAGAATTTCCCCGTATGATGGCAATGATTGCGTACCTTGTCATCGTCTGTCAAAGGGCGCTCACACAAATGACAAACGGTGGCGTTAGTGAACACAACATTGTCATCATCGGACATAATTAATTGTACGTTATGTCGCACCACCTTCATCATATCCTCGACGTCTTTCATCAACCACGAGAAGAACGTGTCTACAACGTTTTCACCTCGATAAACTTTAGCCTCTCTCCAAAGGCTGTGCGTGTGATCGACGATAGCATAGGAGAAACCTGACGGGATATGCATCGCTTCGTATGATGTGGACGATACAGGAGGAGAAGTTATTTTCTGACGGGCACCGCTGCTATCGACGGAGTAGAATTCACCTAACTCGTGCACTGTCGTCGGGACGTTGTTACCAGGTGAACACGATTGAAGCGGAGTGATGAGGGACTCGAAGTCGGCGTAGACGGTGAAGGGTACTTTAAGACAGTGCGCGTAATTTTTAAAGGACATAAACTTCTCCTCCTCCGTGGGCATTTTGGTCTTCTGCTCGCCGTAAGGTGTGCAGTAGGGGAGATGATCGGACAGACCATGTTCTGTGGTGAAACGATGCAGGCAGTAGTCGCAGTAAAATGATTTATTGCTGTGTTTTGTTAGGGAAAATAACAATCTACTCATGTTACTGATAAGACAGTAATGTTTTCGGCTATTTGTATCGGTCAGAAGCAAAAGATTAACGTGATGCGACCTGTCCTTATTCGGGGTAATTCTCAGAGGGTAAACCTCATTTTTTGATTCATTTTTGATATTGTCTTCTATATCATAGCCGAAAACGTTTATAGAAATGTTAGGATTCTGTGCTTCAAATTTGGAAATGGACTTTAACGAAACAGGGTACTCGATACCGGACATATTTAATGTGTTTATGAATGGGATGTAGTTTGAAGCACGGTCTTTATTATGTTGTTGAGGGTGTATGTGGGCTAGAACAGACCACAGAAAACACATTTCATCTCGGGGGTTCTTGTTGTTGACTACTGCCTTGGTGAGTGAGAGTTTTCGCGGGGTTGGAAGGTAGGAGGACGCTGCTAGAGGTTGGTACCGTCCAACAACCAGTTCCAGCTTCAGTACAGCATCCACCGACCATCCGCTCCCGTGACGGGTAAAATTAGATATGCTATTGAAGATTTTATCGTAGGATTCATCGAGTAGACAATTCAACTCGTCGCTGTCGTCCGCGAGCAACGTGCGACAACGTCCGTGGAAGACGGCGTCTTTCGTTACCTCTTTCTCCTCACCACTGTCACCATCTACCACGGTTTTGGTAAAACGTATCCTGCACGCAATATGCCACTTGATATTGCGTAAACGTGTCTGCTCTGCCTGAATATCCTCAAGCAATAAAGGACGTGCCTCAGTCATTACGAATACTACGTCATGATCCGACGCGTTGACGTTCACTGGAAGGTAGTCGAAAGTTGTGATGCACCCTCGGACACTACTGTTCCTCTCGATATAAAACCGAGTCACAACTGAAACAATAGAAACATGAGTATTAGTAACCAATAGGAATGATAAATAACATGTACACAAATTCATGTTTGTAGTAAATAAATAACACTCGTCGGGGTAATATGTCAGTTTATTACAAACTGTAAAGATGTCGGCTACTCCTGATTTTAGTATTGAAAGTGAAAGAATAAAATCATTCAAGTATTGGGAAGTGACGTTTATCAGCCCCGACGAGTTAGCGTTTGCAGGGTTCTACTTCTACCCTAGAAATTTCGATGTTTGTGGGCATAGTATGTCATTCGTAGACGATAGAGTTAAATGCTTTTGTTGTGGAATTGAATTAGTTGATTGGAAAGAAGGTGACAAACCTATGAAGGAACATGAAAAATTTTCATCTACATGTCAATTTCTAAATCTGATGACAGTGTCATGTTAAGAGTGAGACTTTTCATACACACACCAATAGACATACTTTACTAAAAATGAACTTTATCTTGTGAAAAACTTACTTTTTCGTCGGACGCGTTTCGGCTTAAGTATCCGCCTTCTTCAGCTTTTAGTCAGACTGCCATCATTTCGTAACGGTTTTTGTGTGGAAGGTGTAGTGGGGGTGGTGTGTGGAGGAAGGGGATTGGTGCAGGGATTCAACTTGATGTTTGTTTTTTGTAAAATTGTGTCAAAAAGTGTATGTGATTTATATTGTAATTGATCGTTGAGTATGTTGTTTGGTTGTGTTGTGTGGTGTTTATATATTTCGTATTGTTCAGTTGTGTTGAGTTTTCGGCCTTTAGGTAAGTAATGTAAAATTTCGAGATTGGTGTCTATGTTGGTGTAACTGTGGTTTTCTGTGTGTATGTGTGTGGCAAATGCGGAGTGTATATTGTTGTTGGTTAGAGCTTTTAAATGTTCAGAATAACGGGATGAAAAAGATCTTCCTGTCTGGCCGATGTAGAAACTATTGCAGTCATTACATTTTAATTTGTAAACACCTGTTTTGTTATATTTGTCTATGTCTGTGTTTGCATTATTGATGTGTTTTGTAATGGTATTGGTTGTTCTGTATGCTATTTTGTATTTGTGTTTTCTGAATGTGTTGGCGATTTTGTGTGTGTAGGAGTTGTGGTATGTGAGTGTGATGTATTTATTGTGTTGTGTGCTGATGGTATTTTGTGTTTTGTTGTTTTTGTTTTTGATGCGTTTGTGTAGTGTGTTTATTAAATTAGGGTTGTAACCGTTTTTGATTGCTATGTATTTTATTGTGTTGAGTTCGTCGGTGTAATCTTGTTTATTTAAGGGTATTTTAGTTAGTCTATGGAGCATATGGTTGAAGGCCGCATGTTTATGTTGTGTTGGGTGGTTTGATGTGTTGTGTATAACCATGTCAGTTGTGGTTGGTTTCCTGTATATTTTGTATGTGTGTGTGTTGTTAGTTTTGTTAATTGTTAGGTCTAGAAAATTTATACTATTGTTTTGTTCAATTTTCAGTGTAAATTTTAATTTGTGGTGTATAGTGTTTATGTATTTGTGGAAGTTTTCAACTTGTCTTGTGTTGCCTTTGAATAAAAGTAATATATCATCTACATACCTGTGCCAATATATAATTTTGTTAGTGTATTTGTTGTTGTTTATTATGTGGTTCTGTTCTATGTTGTGTATATATATTTCTGCTAGTATTCCTGATATGGGGGAGCCCATTGGGAGACCTTCTGTTTGTGTGTATATCTTGTTATTGTATGTAAAGTAATTTTGTTCAGTTATTAGTTTGGTCAGTGTGATGATTTCTTGTATGTGTGTTTCAGGTGTGTTGTTTTGTCTGAGTAGTTGTTCTAGTGTTTGGATGGTTTCTTTGATGGGGACATTAGTGTATAAATTGGTTATATGAAAAGATGCCAGAGTTGAGTTATGTGGGATGTGGATGTGTTCAGTTTTCTTGACTAGGTCTATGTTGTTTTTGATGGATGTGTTGTTACTGAGATTAATATTTTCTCTGATTATCTTGTCTAGTTGTTTTGCGATTTTGTGGGAGGGTGCCTGTGTGTTGTTTATTAATGGTCTGATGGGAATGTTCGGTTTATGTATTTTTTCCAAAAACCGAAACCGAACATTAAAATCAGACCATCAGACCACACACACACACACACACACACACACACACACACACACACACACACACACACACACACACACACACACACACACACACACACACACACACACACACACACACACATGTATTAAATCAATAAATAATGCTCACCAAACTAGCGTATGTTGACTACACACACACAGGAACTTGTGTATACTGAGACGTACAATAATTCAAGCAGTCTTTCAACTATTAAAAAACTGCTGAGATAGATTTATCAACGCACGCAAGCAGTCAGTGTGAATCCGATAAAATTCAGTTATACCTAAAAATATATATCTTCAATTAGAAGTGTAATATATTTCAGAAAATTGTAATTTGATCACACACACACACACACACACACACACACACACACACACATGTATTAAATTCAAATATATATCTTCAATTAGAAGTGCGTTAAGAATAAAAGTACGTTAAGAATATATTCAGAAAATTGTAATTTGATTATACGCATACGCTTACACACACATGTATTAAATTCAAATATATATCTTCAATTAGAAGTGTAATATATACACATACATGTATTAAATAATGTTTTAATGCAAATAATTTTTACGTTTAAATAAAATCTGTACATACAATAAATTATGCTCACTCACCAAAACTAGCGTATGTTGACTACACACAGGAACTTGCATATACTGCGATTGCACAATAATACAGTCTTCCAACTATTAAAAATGTCGTAATAGATTTATCAGTGTACGCAAGCAGGTCAATGAAAAATTATCGCTAAATTTGTTGAGTATATATTGGTCTCTGGTGGTAGGGGAAAGCCGGTGTTTGTTTGGAAGTGAATACTTTCTAATCCATAATTACTTGTGATGGTGCAACTAATGCGTCTCATGTGTCATATTAGAAAGTGGAAGGAGGATTTAGCTAATACACACAATGGTTTATTTCGGTATAACCCTCTGAACATACATGCAATTAGTTGTATAGTAATCAGAAATGTGTGTGAGAGAGAGAGACAATTTAATAGTTTGAATTGTATACCACAAGGTAAACTATATTTTTTAAGTCGGGTGTTGTTTCCGAAAATTATTATTTAAAACTGATAATTGTTTTATTAAAATCTCGCGTACGTGTCAAATTAAT